>CAJQZP010000935.1:4117500-4717500 GCA_907164705.1 Parnassius apollo
AATTTTTAAAGATGATTGAATTACTGATATTATTGGGCTTTAGCTGCGCTGAAGATTCAGGATTTCATTTAAAGACAGTGGTGTTTATATGAACATCATCGTATTACAGAAAATTTAGTTAACAATCCAATCAAATATATGCATAAAAGATCTTAGTTATTAAGTGCAACATTACATAAGTTTCAAGTTGAACAATAAAACATGTTTTCGTTATATTACCGATGAGTAAATATACATAATGTGTAGTTTGTTCAATCGGGTGCTGAAGGAAAGAAAGAAATGAATAATTATGGTTAATTCTACAGTGTTTCCGTACTACTTATACTCTTACGCTTACGGGACAAGATTAAAAATGCCATAAATTGCTGTAGTTATGGCACATAAACGGTTGCCGATTATTCGGTATTTCCTGTGGCAAATAGTCAAATTATTCGCCAATATTATTCAACATAATTCGAGTCGTCTCTGACCTTCCCGATTGGATTTTTACTTTGTCCAACCTAATTCTATCGATTTTTCTGAAATCTAACGACCTACTTAACTACATGATTTATTGCTAGCATTTTTTATTATGTTTTTACGTTGATCATACAGAATAAAACTTTATCATAGTTTGCTTCTTCCTTAATTTGTTGTTTCTTCTTTCAAAGTTAATGCCTGACAATTATTAGTCGAAGTCGAATAAGACACTGTTATTCTCAGTCGACGAATAATAATAACAAACGGAATAATGTCTGATATAGAATTCACTGTTTCAATTAAAAACAATTAACAATGCCATTATCGACATCATACTGGTAGTTAGATCGAGTGAAAGTAGCAGGATGCATTCACACACAAACACCTATTTGTGCTGTTCAAATTTCTTTGGTTGGGATTCAAACTTAAGATCCACAACTTTGTGTCCAGGTTCATTGATCACTCTCTAGGCACTGTCTAAGTGACTAAGTACTCAAATATGCGGTAGGATTAAATGTATAAAGTATGTGAAGTTGTGAAGTTTATATTTGAGTAAGTTACTAAGAATGTCAGCGCCAGGAAAGATGAGATAAACTTACTGAGCTAATGTCAAAGGGCAGTGCATATCAAAAGAAGATAGTAACTATCTATCATCGCTCTGTTGACTTTTGCGGCATCATACGGAGTTAAAAATTATCTCCCCACCGTAGTCGAGATCATAAAAATAAAGAATTGTCAAAGTACTAATAAGCAACAGTAAAATCCTAAACAAAATCATATTTATTTTAAAAATTAAAAGGTACATATACATATATTATGTCACTTAAAAGTCAAATTACTTACATGTAATTGAATAATGAAGTAGTATGATTTAGTCAATGTCTTGCAAGACATTGCGAGTTGTGGTCATATTATATTCTTCTTTTCATTACAATTACCTATATTACTAATAGTTTCAGTATAAATACGTACAGAGATATTAACAAAATAATATTATATTGGTTCACGTTTCATACTTCTCTTTGTGATTTAATTGTTTTTAGTTTTGGTCCTGTTTTTCAGACCACTTTTTTATAATATTTTGTACATCCCTGACGTTCACGCACGCCTAGCTTGATGATACACTTCCGAGTAGAGAATAAAAAGAATAAAATAAAAAATCATTTATTTCTATAAATAGAGCTACAGACCTGAACACTGGAAGAAGAAAAAATAGTATCTTATATTAAATTAATTTTAACTTATAATAAATTAAATTAAATTCTTATTACATATAAAAAATTTACTGGCGGACCCCAAACTAGGCATAGCCTGTATCTTGGGGACCAGGAGTACGGTTATCAGTTTTACGTACGTTGTTAAAAGTACCCAAATTATACAAAACAACAAATTATTTCTTAATTTAGGAAGATAGTTTTAAATTAATTATATAATTGCTATTTTTATAAAATTATCGTCCTATTTTATTGGTCTTGGGATCGTACTTCACCAAGGCTTTGGACATCACCTAAAATCATTGATATACTATGTACTACGCACTAGATATGGAATTCCGAACACTCACTATGTTCAACTGAACTGTACTGCAATCCGTACTCCTGTTATTGATCGATATTAATGCAGTGCGGAGCGGCGCTAATAATAATTTTATATTAAGTTAGCACATATACAATTCAATCAATATACAAAATAATCAATATACATAATACAATCTATATAAATAAATTATTATTTATTATGACAATTTTCGCGCGTTTATATCAACTGCGCATTCGCGACTCTACTGTTTCCCGTGCATACGCGGATACAGAGTAGGGCACATTTTTTGTTTGGAATAGCTTTTCTAGTACGTAGTACTATATAACTCAATGTGGACTACAATATCCCTTTTAGACCAGAACTGAAACCACGCAATTTTATTAAAACAAAACATATGTTATAATTAAAATTACTAGTTAATTACGAAAACGAGATCGATTTTCCATTTTCCGGTCGTAGTACATATAACTCAAGGTTTACCGCAACTCTATCTGAGTGTAGACAATTTTTGGGATGACTTAGTACTTACAAAGTCATTTCTTTCTTTCATTGACGTTGTTATTTAATTATGTTACGGCTAGTACTGATATTTGTACAAGCTATTCGTATTTTATACCATCATTACACATAATGCGTGGTACTTACTTAATTGGTAGTCTATTACTCTGTGGTAAGTCCTTTAAACCAATAGGGATGTTGACTATTAAGAGCAGAGAATTTAAAAACTCTTGAAAGTTGCATAAATTGTTAACAGTTTAATAAATATATACACATTGACCTCAGATTCTAATATTTGAAAAGGCTGTCGTAAAGCGACAATTAAAAACTAAATAACCTAACCTAACTACAACAAAACAACCAAAAATAAAATAAATTATTTAAAAATTTGAAAAGATTTACAGTTTCTTTTATAAAAAAAGGTATGAAGGTGATGATGGGCTGTAATGATGATAGTGATTTACAATATTATTAAAAAAAAAATAACAAAAATAAAGATACTGCAACGAAGTATGCACAGGCTATGCCTATGATAGGTGCACAGCGCCTGCTCTAGGTACACGCAGAATCTGGAGAAAGCACATGCAGCGTCTGGAGAAGGTACACGCAGCGCTTGGAGTAGGCACACGCAACGCCCGGAGCAGATACACGCAGCACCCGGAGTAGACACGCAGCGTCTGGAGTAGGTACACGTGGCGCTTGAAGTAGGCAAACACAACGTCCGGAGTAGACACACACAGCGTCCGGAGTAGACACGCAGCGTCTGGAGTAGGAACACGCAGCGCTTGAGACAAGCACGCTCAGCGGCCGAAGATAGCGCGGGCACTAATAGGTGGAGGCGTAGGCGTGGCTAGGCGACGACTTCAGGAGAAAGCTTGCAAGATCCCGAGGCAGTGCGGATAAAGCCTTTAAGAGGTGCTTCTCGTATCAAAGCTGAAGTGAGGACCTCTATCGGCCGATTCTTCGGCTTTTATACTTTTTGACGGATCTGGGATAAGAACGAGAAATTATTTGAAATTATTTAAATTAAAAGCAAATTTTTGTAAATGGCCAAGAAGAAAAGAGTATTTTTGAAGTAAAAACATCAGGCCGGTAACAATATTTGAATAAAAATTGCCACGACAACCAGATAAACAACGATGTCAAAACATGTCAAATTTTGGTTTTAAGCTCGTAATACAGAAACGGCAAGATTTAAGTGAAAAATGAGATATTATTTATATAGGAAAAAAGGTAGCGCAAGAGCGCGCACGAAACCCGAAATTGTAGAGTTACGGAGAACTAAATAAAAGATCGAAAAAGGTAGACTCCATTGACACCGATTTAAAAAGTGCTGATAACGTGAAAATACGAAGTGAAAATGATTTGTTATTGTGTTCTTATGAATTAAAAATATTACAGGATCCTATGGAAATAAAGGTGATGCAAAATATCCAGTTTTGAGGTGAATGTAGAAAATCAAAAACAGAATGGAAAAATAAAAATAAAATAGTGTAAAATGATATGTAAGTATGTATGTAAGCATAACACTACATTTTCCCCCCGACCCTGGAAAATTTTTGACTCAGCAAAAATTTTGAGATGTACATTCCAAAATAAACCATAAAAACACAGCTTTGCAGTAACAGACATCACCAGGCAATATCAGATATACTATCTCTTACATTCATCATCTGCATTCAGGTAAGGGTGGAGTTCACATTCAATGACTACCACTCTAAAAGTGTGTTTTCGAAAGGACATTCAGGCTTATTTAAGGAGTTGTCATCCGCTCCTGCGTGGAAAAAAAAATTCGAAAGGACATCCAGGCTTATTTAAGGAGTTGTCATCCGCTCCTGAGTGAAGATAAAGTTAAAGAAATTAATCTTAAGCAAGCTTTAGTCGCTATGACTTAAGTAAAGATTAAGAACGGCCAGAGCGGTAGGGCTCAAAGCCAGAGATGAGCAACATCACTAAAAGTACATTCAGGCTTATTTAAGGAGTTGTAATCCGCTCCTGAGTGAAGATAAAGATAAAGAAATTAATCAGGTAATAATTATACATATATACAAACACATATACAAATATACAAACACATATACAAATATACAAACATATATACAAATGTAGTGTCATGCAAAACAGTATTAGCTGGTTCCTCACATCTAATCTTCACTTCGTATTATTTTAAGGAATTCGTACTTAATAACCCTTTTCATTGTTATAATTAAGTGCAAAGTTAAGTTTAAGAAATAAAAATGTAATTAAAAATTGTACCTCTTTAAGTTATCTAGAATAAAAATATAAAAGTGATGAATGAAGTGAAGTGTTATATGTAAGTCTAAATATAATCCAGGTAAGTTGAAAAACTAGATGAAGTTTTGTTTTAGAATTTGGAAGATATGATAAGGATGAGTAAATAAAGAGTTAAGAACGAAAGAGAAAGCAATTCAATCAAAAGGAAATGGATAAGGCGTAGCTAAGGTGAAGAAAAGAAGAACTTTTACGTCGGGCGCCAAATTGTCGTAAAGCGACAATTAAAAACTAAATAACCTAACCTAACTACAACAAAACAACCAAAAATAAAATAAATTATTTAAAAATTTGAAAAGATTTACAGTTTCTTTTATAAAAAAAAGGTATGAAGGTGATGATGGGCTGTAATGATGATAGTGATTTACAATATTATTAAAAAAAAAATAACAAAAATAAAGATACTGCAACGAAGTATGCACAGGCTATGCCTATGATAGGTGCACAGCGCCTGCTCTAGGTACACGCAGAATCTGGAGAAAGCACATGCAGCGTCTGGAGAAGGTACACGCAGCGCTTGGAGTAGGCACACGCAACGCCCGGAGCAGATACACGCAGCACCCGGAGTAGACACGCAGCGTCTGGAGTAGGTACACGTGGCGCTTGAAGTAGGCAAACACAACGTCCGGAGTAGACACACACAGCGTCCGGAGTAGACACGCAGCGTCTGGAGTAGGAACACGCAGCGCTTGAGACAAGCACGCTCAGCGGCCGAAGATAGCGCGGGCACTAATAGGTGGAGGCGTAGGCGTGGCTAGGCGACGACTTCAGGAGAAGGCTTGCAAGATCCCGAGGCAGTGCGGATAAAGCCTTTAAGAGGTGCTTCTCGTATCAAAGCTGAAGTGAGGACCTCTATCGGCCGATTCTTCGGCTTTTATACTTTTTGACGGATCTGGGATAAGAACGAGAAATTATTTGAAATTATTTAAATTAAAAGCAAATTTTTGTAAATGGCCAAGAAGAAAAGAGTATTTTTGAAGTAAAAACATCAGGCCGGTAACAATATTTGAATAAAAATTGCCACGACAACCAGATAAACAACGATGTCAAAACATGTCAAATTTTGGTTTTAAGCTCGTAATACAGAAACGGCAAGATTTAAGTGAAAAATGAGATATTATTTATATAGGAAAAAAGGTAGCGCAAGAGCGCGCACGAAACCCGAAATTGTAGAGTTACGGAGAACTAAATAAAAGATCGAAAAAAGGTAGACTCCATTGACACCGATTTAAAAAGTGCTGATAACGTGAAAATACGAAGTGAAAATGATTTGTTATTGTGTTCTTATGAATTAAAAATATTACAGGATCCTATGGAAATAAAGGTGATGCAAAATATCCAGTTTTGAGGTGAATGTAGAAAATCAAAAACAGAATGGAAAAATAAAAATAAAATAGTGTAAAATGATATGTAAGTATGTATGTAAGCATAACACTACATTTTCCCCCCGACCCTGGAAAATTTTTGACTCAGCAAAAATTTTGAGATGTACATTCCAAAATAAACCATAAAAACACAGCTTTGCAGTAACAGACATCACCAGGCAATATCAGATATACTATCTCTTACATTCATCATCTGCATTCAGGTAAGGGTGGAGTTCACATTCAATGACTACCACTCTAAAAGTGTGTTTTCGAAAGGACATTCAGGCTTATTTAAGGAGTTGTCATCCGCTCCTGCGTGGAAAAAAAAATTCGAAAGGACATCCAGGCTTATTTAAGGAGTTGTCATCCGCTCCTGAGTGAAGATAAAGTTAAAGAAATTAATCTTAAGCAAGCTTTAGTCGCTATGACTTAAGTAAAGATTAAGAACGGCCAGAGCGGTAGGGCTCAAAGCCAGAGATGAGCAACATCACTAAAAGTACATTCAGGCTTATTTAAGGAGTTGTAATCCGCTCCTGAGTGAAGA
Organism: Parnassius apollo; assembly: GCA_907164705.1. Classification (NCBI taxonomy): domain Eukaryota; kingdom Metazoa; phylum Arthropoda; class Insecta; order Lepidoptera; family Papilionidae; genus Parnassius; species Parnassius apollo. Next base: position 4,124,200 of record CAJQZP010000935.1, read on the forward strand.
TAAAGATAAAGAAATTAATCAGGTAATAATTATACATATATACAAACACATATACAAATATACAAACACATATACAAATATACAAACATATATACAAATGTAGTGTCATGCAAAACAGTATTAGCTGGTTCCTCACATCTAATCTTCACTTCGTATTGTTAAGGAATTCGTACTTAATAACCCTTTTCATTGTTATAATTAAGTGCAAAGTTAAGTTTAAGAAATAAAAATGTAATTAAAAATTGTACCTCTTTAAGTTATCTAGAATAAAAATATAAAAGTGATGAATGAAGTGAAGTGTTATATGTAAGTCTAAATATAATCCAGGTAAGTTGAAAAACTAGATGAAGTTTTGTTTTAGAATTTGGAAGATATGATAAGGATGAGTAAATAAAGAGTTAAGAACGAAAGAGAAAGCAATTCAATCAAAAGGAAATGGATAAGGCGTAGCTAAGGTGAAGAAAAGAAGAACTTTTACGTCGGGCGCCAAATTGTCGTAAAGCGACAATTAAAAACTAAATAACCTAACCTAACTACAACAAAACAACCAAAAATAAAATAAATTATTTAAAAATTTGAAAAGATTTACAGTTTCTTTTATAAAAAAAGGTATGAAGGTGATGATGGGCTGTAATGATGATAGTGATTTACAATATTATTAAAAAAAAAATAACAAAAATAAAGATACTGCAACGAAGTATGCACAGGCTATGCCTATGATAGGTGCACAGCGCCTGCTCTAGGTACACGCAGAATCTGGAGAAAGCACATGCAGCGTCTGGAGAAGGTACACGCAGCGCTTGGAGTAGGCACACGCAACGCCCGGAGCAGATACACGCAGCACCCGGAGTAGACACGCAGCGTCTGGAGTAGGTACACGTGGCGCTTGAAGTAGGCAAACACAACGTCCGGAGTAGACACACACAGCGTCCGGAGTAGACACGCAGCGTCTGGAGTAGGAACACGCAGCGCTTGAGACAAGCACGCTCAGCGGCCGAAGATAGCGCGGGCACTAATAGGTGGAGGCGTAGGCGTGGCTAGGCGACGACTTCAGGAGAAAGCTTGCAAGATCCCGAGGCAGTGCGGATAAAGCCTTTAAGAGGTGCTTCTCGTATCAAAGCTGAAGTGAGGACCTCTATCGGCCGATTCTTCGGCTTTTATACTTTTTGACGGATCTGGGATAAGAACGAGAAATTATTTGAAATTATTTAAATTAAAAGCAAATTTTTGTAAATGGCCAAGAAGAAAAGAGTATTTTTGAAGTAAAAACATCAGGCCGGTAACAATATTTGAATAAAAATTGCCACGACAACCAGATAAACAACGATGTCAAAACATGTCAAATTTTGGTTTTAAGCTCGTAATACAGAAACGGCAAGATTTAAGTGAAAAATGAGATATTATTTATATAGGAAAAAAGGTAGCGCAAGAGCGCGCACGAAACCCGAAATTGTAGAGTTACGGAGAACTAAATAAAAGATCGAAAAAGGTAGACTCCATTGACACCGATTTAAAAAGTGCTGATAACGTGAAAATACGAAGTGAAAATGATTTGTTATTGTGTTCTTATGAATTAAAAATATTACAGGATCCTATGGAAATAAAGGTGATGCAAAATATCCAGTTTTGAGGTGAATGTAGAAAATCAAAAACAGAATGGAAAAATAAAAATAAAATAGTGTAAAATGATATGTAAGTATGTATGTAAGCATAACACTACAAGGCATTAGTAAAGATAAACTCGAAGCGCTTCAGTAATTGTGTTTATCTTTGTGAATGATACCACTTCATGATAACCCGAACTCTGGGAGCAGAAATTATATTTTTATTTTAGTTGTTGTTGTTGTTTTTGTTCTTGTTGCTACTTTTAAAGGAATGTAGGAATATTTTTTGAAAAATCCTTTTTTTTTCAAATATAAGTAATTTATACTGTATAATTATGTTTAATAGTTATAACAGTACGATAAAATACCTTTTTGTATAATATTTTCAGTATTATTTTTCGAAGTTAGTATTTACAACGGGTTGTTATTTTAAACAAATAATTTATTCTTGTGGAAAACTGAATAAATAAAAAAAACTCTAAGTGATAAGGTAATTGCTAGATTTATTAATATACGTACACACATACACTATGTCAATTTTAGAATTGATCAGTAAATCCAAGGCGCAAAATACAACTTCCCGCCTTTTACGTTTTTATACTGTAAACAAATTATTTATTCATACAATGTGTTAATGTATGCGCATTAATGGACGTTACAGGGACACATACGGATACATGAAGGGAAATCTGCGTAGAAACATAAATTTCATGGCGATAATATTTGAAGAATCGACTTTTATTGTTTTAGTCCCCAGTTTTCTTTCCATAAAAGATTGGATAATTTGCAATTATTTTGTGTTTGTATTGACCATTAGTCATTACTAAAGTATTATTGGCGAAACAAATTTTTTGAAATATATATTAGACGAAAAATATTTAGTGAGGGAATTATACTACTAAAGAGTAAATAATTAATAATAACCCTTGGGGATTATGTGATCGCTACCATGCTGTTTCTTAATGTTTTCATAACAGTCGGTAAAGAATATTATATTGTAAGTTATACTTTTTTTTAATTCCAACTGAGTTGCTTGCTGATTCTTCCCAGGACAGAGGTTTTTTATGAACCAGTGGTAAAAGTAAAAAAATTACTTTCAATTAATATTACATGTAATGTATTTTGAATAAAAATGATTCTATTCCATTATATTCTATTCTGTTCTAATGTTTATTAGCTTTTCCTTTTTAGGGTCTCGTACCCAATGGGACTCTATTACTAAGCTTCCGCTGTCCGTCCGTCCGTTTGTCTGTCAGTGGGCTGATCTCGTGTTCCGTAATAATTACACAGTTAAAATTTTCACAGAATGTGTATTTCTGTGACCGCTATAATAAAAAATCATAAAATTAAAATAATAATAAAAAAAATTAAATGGTAGCCCCATAGCCCCTACTAGAAACGTGTTTTACGATGGTACGGAACCCTTCATGTGCAAGTTCGACTCGCACTTGGCTGGTTATTTGATAGGTACGTTGAGGAATAAGATAAAATAACTCGTAAGCAGAATTTGGCCCGTTTAATATTTTTGATTGCCTACACTTTATTGCTAGATTAACAGTGTATAGCAATTTAACTTTTAAATAGGAAGGCGGTCGGAGACGTAGAATTATAGTGTCGGTCATCTGTAACGGGCTTTATGCATAATTAGGGCCGATCCTTATTATAATGCCGTTCACAGTTCGTTCTCGGTCCGATCTCGGTCTGAGAAAATATTATCAAGTAAAAAATATGTGTGTGCATTCATACTATCTGTAACAGACAAGTTTCGCTCGAATCCCATTCCATGTATAATAAATCAGTTCGAGATCAGACCGAGATCGTTCGGTGTGTTTAATATATGCCAATCGTTGTATTAAACGGATAATTTGCAATGCATGTTGTTGATCAGAATTATAAAACGTAGGAGAAAACAAACGTCCAAGGTCTACTCAATTCTATACTCGTACTATATATTATGTACTTCTTTATTGGCTAGTAAAAGTCCTACAGACAGATCCTTGGATCTTCTTGAAACTGGATTGATGATCGCAGTACCAAACGCCTGCAACTTTGACACTGATTCCCGTTGCTTAGGTATTTTTTTATAGAATAAGAATGACAAACAAGCACAAAGTCCATCTGACGGTTTGTGTATGGTATGACCCATAGATATCTACATTTATTTTATCCTCGATTAAGAATCAAAATGAAATTGCGTTGTCACCCATGAGGACTAAGATGGTCTTCGGTTCTCTACACTGGTATTCTGTGAGAGCGTGGTCCTTCCTCGGTCGTGCCGACCCTTTCGTGATACCCTTGCAGCGTGCTCTACCAATAATTATATATATATATATATATGGCCTATAAATAATTACTACAGGCCTGGATGTTTCTCCATGTGCAACTTATGTATGTGAACTCCACGATACAGCCGAAGAATTTTATTGCAAGCGTTGGGATTAAAACATTACAGAATGTTTATCTTACCCGGGATTCAAACTGGCGGCCCTGCAGAGCCGCAACCAAATGCTCACCGATCCGAGCCCTCAAATTCAACTATTCTTAATTCGTATTATGTATGTTTGGAAGTTGGAATGAAGACCTACAAAGAAAGGTAGACGGAATGATACGTATATTTCAAGATGCCGAAACAATGCTCATCCTCAGAATACAGAAAATTGCTTAACTTCTTGATACGCACTCACGCACACATATTTCTGCTTTCTTTCTATATCAGCTCGTAAAATTGCTAGACGCACACATTTGCACCTGAAACCATGTTTGGATACAAATCATTTTAGATTTTAAATGATGTATATACGTTAGTGCAATAATTTGAGCATGATTTTGACTTCGTTTTTACATCACTTAAAATGTATATAGTGCTTTGTCTATCTTTTTTTGTTGGTCTCAGGCTTTGAATTGATGTAATTTCATTCATAGATGTATGTGATCGACGAAATATGATACATAATATAAAAGACGTCAGACGACCACGCATTCGCAAAAGCAAGCAGTTATGATACCTATTCGATTAAAAAACGACGACGTAAGTAACATTATTCTAATTTCAAGGAAGCTCTACCAAGAAAATAATAAGATGTGATCAACTTTCAATTTGTTTATGGTTAAACGGACATCTTTAAATATATATAGACATTAGATTTGAGGGTTAGGAAACATAAGCACTCAAACTATACTATTATGTTAGTTAACTGTATAATTCGGTGGATTATCCGTAGATTGACAGTAACGAATTGAACTAATTCTTCTGAAACATACTTTAGGTTAAATTTAATGCAGGAATTAATACAATAAGTGTTTTTTAAATGTTTAATCATGAGACAAAAAAATAATTGACTTCCGATCCGATTTGTTAGTTACGTTGAGAATCATAATTTTAATATTAACGGAGCTTTGAATGACGGGAAATAAGTACTATGAAATGCTACGTAGAACACCACGTGGAGTATGGACTCTTATAAAAGTTTAAGAGAGGATTATGACCCAAAAAATACGTACTACCCTAATACGTGCTGGCGCCCTTTAAAATGTTTACCATTAAGAAGGGATTGGTCCTCTACTGCATTTATCAGTCTTTAAAACGGCAGGGTGATGCTGCTAATGCGCTAGTATTCTGTATATATCAATTATTAAAATAAAATGTTGCGAGGATACAAAATAGGATGAAAAGGAAATGTTTTTTTTTATATACTTAAACCATTATAATAATCAGGATATTATATTCCTGGTTATTTGTTCGAAGCTTATTAAGAAAGTTTTATTATTGTATTTAGTACAATATTAATACTTTCATTAAGACATCTAGAAGAAATATAATATACTTTGTTATATATAGAATGAAGATGACAAACGAGCACACAGTCCACCTGATGGTAAGTGGATGCTGTGGCCCATAGACATCTACATTTATCCTCGATTAAGAATCAAAACGCAGATACGTTGTCATCCCTGATAACTAACATGGAATGCCTTGTTTCCAGTAAAAAAGGGATTTTTCCGGTCGTGTCGGTTTACCGTCCCATCGGATTATGAGAGTGAGGGATAGAGAGTGCACCTGTGCTTGCGCATACACTTGGGAACTATAATTCTGTCTGGCGCTAATGGCTTGTCCGTTGAGGCAAGCCGCCGTGACAGAAATTCGGTATTGAGGATATTATTATGTATTATCCTTTTTGAATACTATGTAATACATTTTTGTGTGAAGTACATAATTTTGACATGAACTAAGAAATGTAGAGCAATGTTGGAGTTCATTATAAAAGTAATTTGTGGTTGTTCGATAAAAATAAAGAAGGTTTTGGATCATAAAATAAGGTTAGTAAGGTGAATATGGTCACCTTAAGCTTTGCGGCACTATAAAACCAAAACCGGGAGGAGGACGGGGACAAACACAAAGTCTAATATATAACTAATATATTAAGAAAACAAAGCAAACAAATTTTGGTAATAATTAGGAACACTTCGAAAAACGAACATTAAAAAAAACTAACTACACCACTCAATACTAAAATCGACTAAAATATTTACTATAATGTCAACTGCCAAAATGACCGATAAAGGAGCGCTCTTTTAGGTCTTTATTATTTGATTGACTGATGAAGAGCTATCGTATCACAGAGCTACTATATAAACAAGCCTATAGTTTTTGAGTTATAAGAAAGTGACTATATTAACCGGATGACCATATTACTCTCACGTACTGTATTACTTCAAACATGTTTAATGAATATAAAAACCCCTGTTATTTCGCCTGTTCTCGATATAGAAATTAAGTATATGGAGTTCAAGCCGTCGTATGTCTGGATTATGTTGTTAAGGTGTTTCTGCACGTGCCCTAACCATATTTAAAACGCCTGCATATTAAAAAGAGAAACTGCTGTTTGTACTGTCTTTGGCACTGGATCCCAGCCTGATACGACTTCTGTAGTGCTATTTAGCGACTAGTGGGGGTCGCGGTTGGCTTCGTGTTTTTTTTTTATAGGGTACTACCTGATGGTAAGTGGAAACTGTGGCCCATGGACATCTACATCTCTCCTCGATTAAGAATCAAAATGCAGATTCGTTGTCACCCCTGAAGACTAAGATGAATGCCTCGATTCTAGTAAAACCTTCATTACTAGTAAAAAGAGCCTCTGGTCCTTCACTACCCCCATACGAAACACAGCAGCATGAAGTTGCTATTTGACGCTGGTATTCTGTGAGTGCGTGGTCGCACCCCGGTCAAGCCGACCCATTCGTGCTGAAGTCCTAAGATACCAGCAACATGGCTCTACCACGTAAAAAATATGATTTATAAGTATCGATCCTAAGCTGATAGCCATCTTATTTTAGGTTGCAAAGTGTTTAAAAATAAAAACACAACATTATGCTGTTGCTGATAGAATTTCACCGGCAACGATTCCCACCAGAGTTACATATTATCTAGCATGCTATTGTTTAGTTATGTCAGTTGTATTTTTGTGTAAATTTGTTGCCATAGAAATAACAAACATTGGTTATATAATATCTGTGATAATGTCATACAAAACCACGTATCGTGTGGATAGCCTAAGTGCATTTGTCGTTGTTAGAGAGTGGTGTGCGTGGTAGTTATCTGTCGATAAGAACCGGATGCATGAGCGATGTTGGACGTCCAATAACAGTGTGCGAACGGAATATTTCGCTCGTATAATTATGACCTATAGATAGGCATGATATATAACGATATAAGATATGTTATAACTGTTTTCACGCAACTATTTAAAGTCGTTAATAATTAGGTATTGGTTAGTAGAAAACTCATTGTGCAGTGGTTATGCATTTGGCTGCGGCGCGGCGTGCTGGGGCCTCGGGATTGAATCCCGAACGGAGATTTGAATTTTGAAAGGTTTGAATTACGAACGGCTAATCGGTAGAGAATACCATAAGCCCATAAGGCATTAAGTCTGCCCATTGTTCGATCGGTAGGCAAAAACCTTGTTGTCCATAAATCACATTCACTTTGGGATAATTTCAAATAAGAGTAGAAGTCTTATTTACTCATATTTTCAAAAACTGCAATAACGGTATATCATTATTTATATATTTGAACTTGTGTTTAAAAACGTTGTTGCCCATAAATCACATTCACTTTGGGATAATTTCAAATAAGAGTAGAAGTCTTATTTACTCATATTTTCAAAAACTGCAATAACGGTATATCATTATTTATATATTTGAACTTATGTTTAAAACGTTGTTGCCCGTAAATCACATTCACTTTGGGATAATTTCAAATAAGAGTAGAAGTCTTTTTTACTCATATTTTCAAAAACTGCAATAACGGTATATCATTATTTATATATTTGAACTTATGTTTAAAAACCTTGTTGCCCATAAATCACATTCACTTTGGGATAATTTCAAATAAGAGTAGAAGTCTTATTTACTCATATTTTCAAAAACTGCAATAACGGTATATCATTATTTATATATTTGAACTTGTGTTTAAAAACGTTGTTGCCCATAAATCACATTCACTTTGGGATAATTTCTAATAAGAGTAGAAGTCTTATTTACTCATATTTTCAAAAACTGCAATAACGGTATATCATTATTTATATATTTGAACTTATGTTTAAAACGTTGTTGCCCGTAAATCACATTCACTTTGGGATAATTTCAAATAAGAGTAGAAGTCTTTTTTACTCATATTTTCAAAAACTGCAATAACGGTATATCATTATTTATATATTTGAACTTATGTTTAAAAACCTTGTTGCCCGTAAATCACATTCAACTTTGGGATAGTTTCAAATAAGAGTAGAAGTCTTATTTACTCATATTTTCAAAAACTGCAATAACGGTATATCATTATTTATATATTTGAACTTATGTTTAAAAACGTTGTTGCCCATAAATCACATTCACTTTGGGATAATTTCAAATAAGAGTAGAAGTCTTATTTACTCATATTTTCGAAAACTGCAATAACGGTATATCATTATTTATATATTTGAACTTATGTTTAAAAACGTTGTTGCCCATAAATCACATTCACTTTGGGATAATTTCAAATAAGAGTAGAAGTCTTATTTACTCATATTTTCAAAAACTGCAATAACGGTATATCATTATTTATATATTTGAACTTATGTTTAAAAACGTTGTTGCCCATAAATCACATTCACTTTGGGATAATTTCAAATAAGAGTAGAAGTCTTATTTACTCATATTTTCAAAAACTGCAATAACGGTATATCATTATTTATATATTTGAACTTCTGTTTAAAAACGTTGTTGCCCATAAATCACATTCACTTTGGGATAATTTCAAATAAGAGTAGAAGTCTTATTTACTCATATTTTCAAAAACTGCAATAACGGTATATCATTATTTATATATTTGAACTTATGTTTAAAAACGTTGTTGCCCATAAATCACATTCACTTTGGGATAATTTCAAATAAGAGTAGAAGTCTTTTTTACTCATATTTTCAAAAACTGCAATAACGGTATATCATTATTTATATATTTGAACTTATGTTTAAAAACCTTGTTGCCCATAAATCACATTCACTTTGGGATAATTTCAAATAAGAGTAGAAGTCTTATTTACTCATATTTTCGAAAACTGCAATAACGGTATATCATTATTTATATATTTGAACTTATGTTTAAAAACGTTGTTGCCCATAAATCACATTCACTTTGGGATAATTTCTAATAAGAGTAGAAGTCTTATTTACTCATAGTTTCAAAAACTGCAATAACGGTATATCATTATTTATATATTCTACCTACTCTTTGAAAATTGACCTTTTTTTATATAGAGTAAGGGTGACAAACAAGCTCATGTCCACCCAATGGTAAGTAGATGCAGTGGCCTATAGATATCTACATCGATCCTCGATTAGGAATAGAAATGTAAATGCGCTGTTATGTCTGAAGACTGAAGAAGACTTTTTAGTTCAAGGCTTTTTAGGCTGTTATTCTGTGAGAGCGTGTTCCTTATCCGGTCCAGCCGACCCATTCTTGCTACGGCTATAATATAGCCGCGTGTCTCTACCATATATAAATCTTATCTTATCCGGTCCAGCCGACCCATTCTTGCTACGGCTATAATATAGCCGCGTGTCTCTACCATATATAAATCTTAACTCCCCTTCCCATGTTAATCTTGAATATTTTTTTAATTTTGTCTTGACTTTGTAAATGACTATCAAAAGTAAAAAATAGAGATAATTTCGTAAATCAATCAAAGATTATTACTTATAAAACTATGTTTTTTCAACGTATGTACCTACTTTAAAATAAATGATATGTAATTAATTGATGCTTATACGAATTTAGTACGTCATTCCGTGGATGACGTTTTTTTTATAGAATTAGGGTGATAAACGAGCACACAGTCCACCTGATGGTAAGTGGATGCTGTGGGGCATAGGCATCTACATTTAACCTCGATTAAGTAACAAAATGCAGATGCGTTGTCACCCCTGAGGACTAAAATGGAATGCTTCGATTCCAGTAAAACGGAAATCCGGTTCTGTACACTCACCGTACGCAACACAGCAGCATCAAGCTGCTATTTTACGCTGGTATTCTGTGAGAGCGTGGTCCTTCCCCGGTCGAGCCGACCCATTCGTGCTACAACTATAATATAGCAGCATCGTGGTTCTACCACGTACAAAAGTTAAAGGTGGCTATGGAAAATGCCTTCTCAAAGTTTCCGATATATATTATGACGGTTATACCATTGCATGTCACTGCATTTGACGTGAAATAAGTGGACCGGCGAAGAGCAAATTAAAAAACACATCTGATTTGTAAATCCGCCTGATCAACGTGGCGAATTTGGCAAATCTAATAAGGAAAAGCAACCATATAAATAAATATGTATATGTGTATTTGCTTACATTTTAATGAACTACAGAAGACTACAGTTTTAAAGGTCAGCATTGGTATGCAAGAGCTCACAAGGAGTCCACGCAATTTGTGTATTGGTATGTCCTAACATCTGATTATTTCTTAACATTTACTTTTAATTCGGTACTTAGAAGTTGTATGAAACAACATTTTGGATCTATTTGTTAGGTTTAAAGAAATTAACACGGTCATGAAATTACAAAAATAACTTGTAGCGACCTGTTGTCCCTTTCAATCTTCCATAATGTGACATTAGTGTTGTTGCACAAACGACCTGTGACATAACTAAGAAACTTATAGTTTCGAATTTGTAACCAAACTGATTATTTAGTTACAAGTTTTGTATACGTGGTAGAGTCATGCTACAGCTACATGGGTTGTTTAGTTCGACCGGGAAAGGACCACTTTCTCACAGAATACCAGGGTTAAATAGTAGCTCAACGCTGCTGTGTTTCTTATGGTGAATGTAGAGAAACCGGAGACTCATTTTCCTGGAAACGAAGCATTCCATCTTAGTCCTCAGATATGACAACGCATCTGCATTTTGATCCGTAATCGAGGATAGATGTAGATGTCTATGGGCCACAGCAACCACTTACCATCAGGTGAACTGTGTGCTTGTTTGTACTCTTATCCTATAAAAAATGTATGGGTCTGTTTAATAGGGGAAGGATAACATTCTCACAGTTAAATAGCGTAAATGAGCAACTAAATGTTGTGTTTCTTATGGTGAGTGTAGAGAACCGGATCCTCTTTTTACTGGAAATGTAGCATTACACCTAAGTCTTCAGTGTGACAACGGATCTGTATTCTTATTATCAATCGAGTATAGATGAAGATATCAATTGGCCGCAGTATCTACTTACCATCAGATGGACTGTGTGTTTGTCACCCTTATTTTATAAAAAGGTGCCTTCAAATTCGTATAGACTACAAAGTGATATCGCGTTGATGCTTTTTAGTCTAGAGTTTTGGTTAAGAAAAGCCGTTATGTAATACGTTTTAATGTTAGCCTACGCAACTGTGATCGAGTATAATATAACTCACAGCGGCTTGTAACTTAAAAATATGACTTCTGTCCTTGACACTACCTAAAATATTTAAAAAATATAACGGAATAGCGCATTCCGTTTTAAATATACCGTAAAAAATATTACGTAACAGAGAGAACTTCACTCTATTTATGAACTTTTTTATGATAGGAATCGTTGCTGCTCAACCCTGCAGTAATTGCGTGACCTTGACAAAATTGATTAACGGTGTACATACAGCGTTAATTGTAACGCGATTATATTTGATTCAGATTTGATAAAGGTACCCGGGTAAATAAACACATGTGAAATACAAAGACGAGTGCTGAATAGGTAGGTACAAAGAGGTTGAGCTAAATATCACATTGTAACCCTTTATTTTTAAGGAGAAAAGAAAATATTGATCTAAATGTGGGTTAAACATTTTTTGAATTCATATTGTTTTGTATTATAACATAATTTATGATGATACCAGCAAATTGAAACCCTAAGCAGTGCTTGTTGTTCTCGGCAATTGCTCAGTCAAATTATATAACAAATTAAATATCTAAAGTAATTAAATTTTGATTTAACTTTTTTTCTTTTCGAATATTAACAAAGAAAATATGTCAAATGTACGTAAAAAACTATGTGAATTATATAACGGTAGTCAATCGCGTCTAATTACACAATTATTAGATATAGGTAATCTTATTTAACATCACGCATATGAAAGTTTTAAAGTTTGAGAAAGCATAAGATATAATATGTGGTAACCATAGCAACATTCACGCGCATGCAATCAAATCGCGGTCAGCGCAACTTTTGCCCGCGCAATTAATTTTAATAACAAAATTAAGATTAGGCAAGTCGGTTCGTCCACGGAGGCATACTGGATGCCCTGAACGTGCTCTGTGGCGTATTTGCAATCAGTCGCGCTTGTGTAATAACACCATTCTGTCCGAATCTCTATGCTGGTGGTGGCATATTCAAGAGGTCGCTCTTGAATATGCCACAAACTTAATTATAACACAACGTTGTATTCGTTGAAGGTTAAAACTTAAAATTCGATCTCAATCTTGATAGCAATACAGAATTGTCTGGTAAATTTATAACAAATTGATTCAACATAAACGCAATCAATCTAATAATATACACATATCAAATAAGAATTATAACTTAGACATTACGTGAGCGGCCGCAATCAAGGTAGAGGATGTAATTTTTGTCGGTTTCAAAAGAACGGCATAATTGTGAACACATTAAAGTGTAAAAATTATGTACGAAAATTATGTTCCAGTGGTCTAATAGTAGTAGCTAGGCCGTTTACAAAATTAATAAAAAACTACTTTCGATTTGATGATCCGAAAAACTTCGTGGATATTTGGGGTCAAAACACAAAAAAGTCGATATATCAGATCTTTTAAATGTTATTATTAATTTAAAGTCATTAATAATTTAAACTTTAGCCGTGGTAGCTCAGATCGTACCGCTCGCTGAACGCGAGCAACACGGGTTCAATCCCCGCCGACAACAACGAAATTGTTAATTGTAATTGTAAGTGCTGATTACCACGTGCTCGGCGGTGAAGGAAAACATCGTGAGGAAACCTGCATGTCTGAGAAGTAAGAAAAAAATATTTTGTAGACATATTATGAAGTTCGCCAACACGCATTGGGGCACCGCGGCGGAGACTTCCTAGCCCTAAAACCCTTTAAGAAATGAGAGAAGACCTGTACCCAGCAGTGGGACATATATAGGCTGTATTTTTAAATTTAACTTTAACTTCAATTTTTGGATACATATGGATTACCAAGAATAGTTTCTTACTCGAGCTTACAAGTAGTAAGAGTTTTATCCCTCATTTAAAAAAAACATTTTCACTTCAATTTGTGTTTATAAAGGTGATATGTATGTGAAATCCGAAAATAATTTAAATTTCACAAATCAAAGTAAATAAAATATATAGCACAACATCCGAATCAAATTAGCGCCAGTGCTCAATTTACCTGTTTCCCTAGTTAGGGCGATAACCTCTTTGTAATTGTAATGTTTGTTTGTGTTCTCTTAAGTGTCTGCTGTATTTATTTCTTTGTCGGTATTTTTTTCAATAATAATAGTGTGGGTGTTGTTAAAGGTTCCGGGTATATTGGAAATATGTCAACAAAATCATGCTGGCAAAGATCTATACACTCACCGGCACGGAAACTTGGCCACTCGTGAATTTGCTGATTATTTGCACTGAAACGTTTTTTTAACAGTAAATTAAGGGTAGATGCATTCAATAAGTGTCTCTAATGGTTTTAGAACATAGAAATTTAATGTTTACTTCACCGAAATTTTTCTTTTCAAGATAACATGTTTTCACTAAAATTAACATCTTTCCATTGTCACTTTAAAAACACTACAAAGTTAAAAATTAAGTCTGTTTCTTTATTGTCTATCAGTTTTAATATCGGGTGTTTCCTCCTCTAGCCCTGATAACCGCTTGCATTCGATCTGGCATGCTTTGAATGATGTTTCTGACATCAACTTGCGGTATGCTGTCCCAAGCGGCCAGCGCTGCATTTCGGAGCTCATTTAGAGTTTGTGGCGGTTTGGAGCTGGACTTTATCTTTCTTTTGAGCATACCCCATACATGCTCAATTGGATTTAAGTCCGGGCTACGAGCTGGCCACTGTAATTTTTGTATTCCAACCTCTTCCAGATATTCCTCTACACAATGTGCGACGTGCGGGCGTGCATTATCGTGCATGAGGAGGAATTGGTCGTGTCCAATGAATCCCGAATAAGGCATTACGTGCTCCTGAAGAACTTCCTCGATGTATCGAGTAGCTGTAAGCCGATTATCGACGATGACCAACTCTGTACGTGCGTCGGAACTTACACCTCCCCATACCATTATTGAGCCTCCATGGAAACTCACAGTTTGGGTGGTGGTAATGGGTAGAAACCTCTCTCCTTTTTTCTCCACACTCGTTCTCGACCGTCTGGAGCACATAAAGCTATTCGACACTCATCTGTGAACAACACTCTAGCCCATTGGTCGTGGGTCCAATTGACATGTTCTCTTGCGAATTGAAGTCGGGCTACTCGGTGCTGTCTGAAAAGTTCTGGACCTCGTGCTGGTCTACGAGCTTTTAAATTCACTTCCTCCATTCGTCTTCTCACCGTACGCTCACTAACATTAACGCCTCTTGCGATTTGGAGCCGCTGGCGTATCTCAACAGCGGTCAGGTAGCGGTTTCTCAAAATCTCCATAACAATAAAACGATCGTCCCGGGCCGATGAGCACCTTACGCCCCCACTGCCTGGCCTGCGGGTGTAGCGGCCTGTCTCCTGGTATCGTTTCAGTGAATACTGCATTGAGGACCGTGGTACGTTAAGCACAATAGCAACTTCACGCTGTGTCAGCCCTTGGTCAATTAATGCTACTGCTTGTGCAACTTGTGCTGGTGTTAATGGCATTTTTATTGGCTTTAAAGCACCTTTAGTTATTTAAGACACAAGATCACAATAATTAAATAACCTTACAGTAAACTTTTCACAACACACAAATTTAAAATGTGAACTTAGTCGCTCAAATGACCCGATTCAACTAAAAATTAAAGAATTCGTCATGGTGCACTTAAACATAATGAATTACCCTCTTGAACTTGAGGGTAAACATTTTTTGACATACTTGCATAACAAACATTCATCAGAAACACTTAAAGCTTTTGCTATCGCGAGATAACCGCTTGGCCAAGTTTCCGTGCCGGTGAGAGGTAATACCAACTCTTTGTAAAGAACGTCGCAAGCCTATCGATTTGAATGTTATATTGTCAGTAGGTTTCCATATTATCGAAAGTAATGAGGAAATGAGATCGTTATGTTTTGCAAACAAAATGTAAACTCAGTTGTTATGATATAACGAGCGGATTGCAACAGCTGAGTCTGAAAACACTGACATATTTTCGTTTTATCGTGCGTACACTACCACTTTCACTGGCTATGACAAAAAACAATGATTTATTGCATGTTTTATGAGATGTAAACATCATTATTCATTCGATATGAATTTTTCATTTTCTACCATAGTTTTGCGACTAAATTGAATCAAAATTGTTTTGTTTTAGCAGCAAACTATGCATAATGAAGATCACGTATACTTAATGCATAGTAACTACGAAACACAGTTTCGCAATTTTACTACGGGAAGCTATTTTGATAGCAATCATGTGGTAATGAGATATAAGTGGAACAGTCACGCGAAAAAAGTTACGGACAGTTACCTTATTATTTAAGGCTCTTGTTTGTGGTTTACGTATAATAAATCTTTAATATATATTTATATTTGTTTAAGATGCGACGGGTCGCAGAGTTCAAGCGCGATAATGCAAGTCTTCTTGACGGGTTGCTGCCCGAACATGAAAAAGTAGCATTCCTGGAACACAAAGTAGTTAACGTAATGAAAGGGCGCGATCATAAGGGAAGGCGGTTGCTGATTGTTAATGTTGGAGGTAATGTGACCAATGCAAATACACGTATTTTTTGCTTACACTTACGTATAAAATTTATGAAATTAGTTTAAACAAAATATTAGTGAGGAGTACATAATAAAAATATATTGTTACCGTTTCAGCCTATAGTCGACTGCTGAACACAGACCTTTCCCATTGATTACCTCATAGGGGGGTAAGAGCTAGGGTTTTTGCCTTTTTTTTTTGAACAAATATAGTATTTTTCTCAAAAAAGATGCAAAATGTAGTACTTTTGAGAAATTCAAGCGAAAAAAGTACTCATTTATTTTTAATCTTTATGTATTTTTCCATATATATATGTTACTGCTCATTGCTTTGGCCATCAATGATTTTCTGCCTTTAAAACGACTATAGGAGTCTGAGCAATTTAAATTCATATTGAAATAAATTAATAATGAATTTTTCATTAATACATGCTCCATATCTTTTTTCTCTCAATTTTACATTCATGAAGGAAAACATTCCTTCCGTAAAACTTGTTCCAGACTTCCAATCACAGTTGATATAAAAAAGCATGACAGTTGAAGTAGGGATAAAATATAGTACTTTTCGTCCTTTATTATTTTTAGTACACATGACTGAAATACTTATACTAGGGCCGTGGTAGCTCAGATGGTTAACGCTCGCTGTAAATATAACAGAACGCGAGTAACCAGGGTTCGATCCCCGCCGGCACCAATGAAATTGTTAATTGCAATTTTCAGTGCTGATTTACCACGTGCTCGGCGGTGAAGGAAAACATCGTGAGGAAACCTGCATGTCTGAAGAATAAAAAAGAAAAAGGAATAATTCGAAGACATGTGAAGTCCACCAACACGCATTGGGGCAGCGCGGCGGACACTTCCTTGCCCTAAAAACTCTCTCAGAAATGAGAGGAGGCCTGTGCCCAGCTGTGGGACGTTTATAGGCTGTAACTTTTACTTTATACTATATATTATAGTACAGATGGCAACCGTAGGACCATAGTTATCACGCTAGGCAACCGAGTACTGCTGGTTCTTTACTTTTTACTTTTTGTAATAAAGACGCTACTGCCCATCTCCTGGATTATTTCCCTCCGTCGTCTCTTACGACACTCGCTGAGCGATGTAAGGGGTATGTTCCGAAATACAACCCAGTATACTGGCAAATGCAAATGACGTCATGAATCGACGCTATACTGGTTATTCGTTCCAAAACATGGGACAGTATAATATGACGTCATACATTTACGCCATATTGGAAAAGTGTTGGCGATTATTTTGTCATTTTGTGCTCCAAAAATCATTATATCTTCCTAATGGAAATACCAGCAATTATACTATAATTTTTTTGTATTCGAATAATAAAAACAAATTCTGGCATGCTTCATTCAGCGCACACACAATTAAAAATTGTTTTATTGTGGCCGGATATCCGACGCAATATGGCGGCGGCACGCCAGTACAGTATAGTGTCAATTGATGATGTCATTTGCATTTGCCAGTGTACTGGGTTGTATTTCAGAACATACCCAAGATGTAGTGGACAGAATATGATATTCTGACACCACCACTACACGGTTAGAAAACTTACAATAGCATCTAATAAGAATCCCCTCGAGGTATCCTAACTTAAGATGAAATTCGTTTTAATTTGATTCATTGTGGTGATCATCCTTTTTTCTCATAATTGAATTTAACAATTTTATAATCTTAATTGAATTTGGTATTTTTTTGTTTTTCCTTTTGCCTGCAAAAACAATCCAAGAATCCATGAAATGAGAAACTTTTACCATTCACTTCTGCAACATATATTTGCTTTGTCAGTCTTAAGTTAAGTTCTCATATAAGTTTAAATTTAATTTGATAAAAGTAATTAAAGTAAGAAACACAATAACTTTAAGAAATTGGAATTTATTTGATCCGTTAGTTGTTATATGCGCTAAACAGATACCGTTGCTATATGTTACTAACGATATGTAGCTAAAATCAAATTAAAATATATAATTTTGTGTGTGATAAATTTTGGTTAATAATGTTAACGTGCACTATTGTTTTTGTTAATTTTATATTTGCGTTGTTAAAATAACGGTAATGACTATGTTTAAGTACCAGTCGAAGTAAATGATTTGTCTCACGCATTTGGTTAATGGGCATTGTATTACTCATTGCAATACTTAAGTGCATTGGATAACGGCCACTTATGTTTAAAACAGCTTAAGTTATTTGTAAATATTACAACTAAGACTCGGATTAAATTCATCCAATTTTAATAAACAAAACAAATGCTTTTTTAAGCTTTTCAGTAATAATAACGATTATCTTTTTAAATGAAAACATTATACCTTACGTAATATTATGTCATTTATCATTAATTCATTACCGTTTCTGCCTTCAAAGCTTTTTTAGCGTGCCGCTGTCAAGAACCATGAACCAATAGCTTGGGATGGTGGCCTATTACTTGGCGTAGAATTTTATCATATAAAATATACATTTATAGCTAACGTTTTCTTTAAAACTTTGTTTCCCAGAAGTTTCCCAAAAGAGCCTACTCCTTTTTAAAAGGCCGGTAACGCATCTGCCATTCTCCTGGTGTTGCAGTTGCTCGTTTGCCCCCTCTCCTATAAAGAGTAAATTTGTAACTGATGCAGCTCTACAATTCTAGCTCTACATTCTTACATTAAGGTTAATACTTTCTTCTCATACCATAGATTTTTTTATTTGTCTTCACTTAACGTTTTATATAGCCAACAAACAAAAGTAAGTGAATTCTGTAATCCATAAACACTTCATTCGTTAAAAATCGAAATGAAGAATCGTTGCTACCTCTGAGAACAAAGAAAACGAGACTTTCGTTACTAGTGAAAACTTTCTCCGATTCTTCACCATTACTATACAAAATACAACAGATTTCAGTTATTTTTTCGAGAGGGTATTCTTTGAAAACGTGGTTCTTTCCTGGAATCGCCAACCTACTCGTGCTGCAGCCATAATACGAATTCAGCGTGACTACTCTGTGTCAAATTATTCTTATCGAGAATAAAGAAGTATGTTCCGATGCATTTCCGAATCTTATATCTATGTGTAGAAAAAAAAAACAAATATTATTTTGCAGGTTCGTGGAATCCAAAGAAAGTAAATGCAGATCAGCTATTCAGACTATTCTATCTCATTCACTTGGCTGCGATGTTAGAGCCCGAGTCCCAAGTTAGAGGCACGGTCGTCTTAATGGACTTCTACAATATGGGATGGTCACAGGTCAGTTTTTGATATTATTAGTATAGGTATTTATATACAATTTAAATTTAACTCAAATTACAAGAATAAAATTTTGTGAGTTTTTTTTTTAATTTAGACGACATTGAAATTGTGATATTTGAATTACTCCACTCAAAAGGGTAAAAAAATTAACTTTTAATAACAGTAAAAGCCGCCTTTAAAGAACTAAAAAAATTTATTTCACATTTTGTAATCGGTGCTTGTGCACTTTATTTTAGCACCGATTCAGAACGAGAAGTTTTTATTCTTTTTAGTTCTTTGAAGTCGGCTTCAACTATTATTAAAAGTTACCATTTTGATATTTGAATTAATACCAATATTTAACGAGAATACTTTATACACTATAGAAATAAGTACTAAAATTAAAATTAATAAGTTATACGTGCAAATCTTTCATTTTCAAATGTTTAATGTGGTGTGTTCGAAATACTGTGTTCTTTTTGGTATAAATATAGTCGTGCTTTGGACTCTTCTTATATTAAAAATAAAACTTAAAAAATGACGTCGAAGAACTATGAAGAATAAAATACATAAGTCGATGCTAATACATCGAGTATCGACGGATTAAAACCCCAATTTCAGAAGCTATTGTAAGAATTGTTTCATTCGCTTTGGTTCTCTTTGACGTAGGTTTTAAATTTTTATACAAGTATTATTAACTCTTTGGGGTGAAATAAGAATATCACAATATTATCGGATAAGAACTAAAATGTCACTAAAACAGTTTTCATATTCTATTTTCGATTTTGTTGCGCAAAAGTTGTGCGATGTTGTGTATTATATGTCTGCGCATGTTAACTACTTAGTGAAAATGATGAAACAACTAATCCGATGGTGATGTAAACCTAGACAATGGCTAACCCAATCACGAAAACTGTCCTCAAAACTTCACAATGTGACGCATCTACATATTGTGAAGAAGTTTTAAAACAAATTCTCGTAACCAATCATTAGGCCTGGTTTACATTTTGAGAAGTGACAAGTGCGAGTAGCAAGTTCAACTGACAAATGACAAGGGCTTAGTAAGTGTGTACAGGCAGTAAAAAGTGATAAGTGTGAATAAAATACGCACTTGTCACTTCTCGCTTGCCACTCTTACTCGTTACTTCTTAAAATGTAAACCGGGCCTAACGGATAATTTCATACTGGCAAAAGTATAATAGTACGAGCCCATTACCAAAGAAAAAAATATCTAAATACATTTTAGGTAAATGATTTGGGACGTCTGCATCAATTAAAGTAAATAGGTAATAGGTTAACGTACCTGACCTTTGCTAGTATTGTTTTTTACAGGTAATTACTGTAGTACTTGAGTATTATAGTAAAGTTTGGAATACACGTGCTAGGTCTAAACCCAACTAAAGTTCCAAACATCTCGTAATATAGTTGTGTATTAAAAAATGTTTTATATCTACAAAATGATTTCTTTAACAATGAGTTTGTTGTTTATTTTTATTAGTTTATATTCTAGAATGACTAAATTTATGTTTTTGTTGTGTTTTTGTGTCGCAAAATTTATGGATATTTCATAGTAGCAGGCCCGTATCCCTGTTTTTGACTTCCTATATTGCGTAATTTTACTTTAAAGTTTAAAAGTCCGAGGAGCACTTTATTAACGCTAGGCCCATTGATAGTTGCCTACTTTTTCTTTAGGTTAAACGGGTCCTGCTTAGCTGTTAATTTGTATGAGGTTGTAAAATGTAATATTTTCTTTATTAACTGGCTTTACGGCTCTGGTTTTTAGACCTTCTGAGCCTATCCTTTCTTTGGGAATCTTCATTTTCTTCTGTTCTTTTTCTTCACAATATGCTGATGCGTCACATTGCAAAGCCCTTGGCAGATTTTGACGACAGCCAACCTAGCGGACAGTTGATGACGACAGCCACTCAAGTTCATAAGGCGCCCTAGCGATCAAAATAACTTGAGGTTTATATCGACATCAAAGCACTTGTTTCGTCGTTTTCTCTAATAGTTCACACGCGCGGACACTTAATTCACAAAATCGCATCACTTTTACGAATCAAAATCCACTTCAAACCATTATTCAAGCGACAAAACAGGAGCAACAATCCGTCTACGGCCAAGTTCCCGTCAAAACTCCTAAAATGTAACTTTTATCTGCCCCGGAACAGAGTAACTATCATTCATTCATTAGTTACAGACTATCAACACTCCTTTTCAAGACGGGTTGTCAACCGACGTTTTTTTATTATATTGAGCTATTTTTATGAAGATTCTTCTATTTCCTGTTTTAGTGTCTCTCTATGACCTTTTACGATACCAATGGGATGATATGGGGTAGTGGATTCTCTTACACGTCAAGGATAAATTTAGCCTAAATACATATAAAATACTTTTAAGTAATAAAAAGCTAATTTCGTAAATAGGGAATTTCGATATTACAGGCATTTAGAGGTAAATAGAAACATAACCATCAAAGATAAAGTGTTGTATGTCTATGTAAACAGAACGACGTCTTATTTGTATTAGCTTAGTACATATATGTATATATGTATGTATTAGCTTAGTTTAAGTCACCGTGTGTTATAACTAATTTCATCTTTAAATCAATTTACCGCGCCACGTAACGGAAGAGTGAGAATAAAATCGGATGGCTTATCTAGCAGATAATAGTTAATAAATAGCTTTTCTTTGGACAAATAAAAAAGATAATGGAAAACTTGGTCAAAAACCTTGAGTTTATTTATTTTAAAATTCGTTTTAGGCAAGTATTTCAATGTATAATGTTTGTCTTCTTAATAAAGATTAGTTTGACTTTTTTGGTAAATTACTGCTTGACAAGGAAGTGTAATAGAATCGATTAAATTATCACAGTAATCAATTTTACGAATTGCCTAATTTTTTAACCGAAATTGGCAACTATACAGCAAATGTTCATTAATATCCGTCGTTCGAGTTCATTAATATATGTCGGTTTTTTACTGAAATTCTTTTTGGTATAAAATCAAAAGTAATATTTAAAGACTAATAAAAATAGGTTGCATTGCATTGGGACTGCAAACTTTATGAATAAGCTTTTACAGGATTACTATCAGAATGGAATTTCACGTAGTAGACAGATTAAAAGTTATTTGTAGGAAATAGGAATAATTCCAGATGCTCTTAGACTTGCTCTTGCTTTTGGGTTGGGTATTTTATAGTATTTTTTAAATTTTTTCTTATAAATTATTTCGTACTCTATGACTTGAAAGCACTCCCATACTTCTACTTTGCTGTCACAATGTTAGTTTTTTTGTTTATTAATAACTTTTTTGTTTTTTAAGCATCAACGAATAACCAGTAGAAATTAATCTTTTTTTATCGAATTAGTATGACAAACAAGCACAAGGCGCACCAGGTGATAATTTGATGCTGAGGCCCATAGACATCTACATCTACATCTATCCTCGATTAAGAATCAAAATGTAAATACGTTGCCACCCCTGAGGTCAAAGGAAGGAGGAAAAAGGGTCTCCGTTTCTTTATACTCACCATACGGAACACAGCAGCATTGTGATGCTGTATTACGCTGGTATTCTGTGAGAGCGAGGTCCTAACCCGGTCGAGCCGATCCATTCGTGCTACAATCATGATATAATTGCAGCATGGCTGCATGGCATACCACTTGCAGTTTTTTCATTTCATTGGAAAAAACCTGCTTTTGTTTTAATGAAATATAAAATATTTTCCATTGTTCGACTACATTCTTCACTAGTCCACTGCTGAACAAAGGCATCCCCTAAAGAATGCTACAAAACGGGGTCCTGAGTCACCTACGTCTATCGACTACCCGCATATCTTCCCAGGTCGTCACTTCATCCAGTACGAGTGCCTACACTTTGCTTACCGGTACGGAGTTGACACTTGAGCAATTCTCCTCATAAGTTGTCGGTTTTTCGAGCAGTAACACTACGGCTTAGTACTCCGTTGGGTTGTCAATTATTCTGGTTAATATTCATACATTTTCGAGAAGTGTAATCAAGCCTTGAAATGCTCGTACTTAATCAACGTCATTTTACAATCTATTCTGCTGGACAATTTTGCTTCTACTAACAGGCAACTAACAACTATTGATGAAGACGTTATTTTACGAATTCGTTAAATTAAATGAAAGTACATTACTGCTTCAGGCTTCCGCTAAGTCCCAGTTATCTTTGATGTTTCGAGCTGACCGGGAATAGGTTAAGTTATTAATCATTTTAATCGTCACAACATTCCCAATATTCTAGGCAAAATGTTTTGCTGATAAAGCATGTCACAGATGTCATAGAAATAGTAATAATTACGGTTTCTGTGGTTGATGTACTTTGTGGAAACGATCTTCGCTACCCTTGTGTTATTTAAATGCCAATTTCAATCAATACAGTACTCATATAAAAAACATGGCAATTGTATTATCATAATTATACGTTTATTCCGGTACATTCCGGGTTTTATAGGTGTTATTTTAGTTACGTTGGTAGTACAACTTTATAGCAATGTCTGCATTTTTAGTTAATATATATATATATATATATATATATATATATATATATATATATATATATATATATATATATATATATTACTCTGTGATCCTACTGTATTATTTTCTTTTGATATTATTACGATATACTGTGATATTACCATATACTCATGCGATTTGCTTGCACTGTAAGTGAGGGAATTAAAACGTATTATGAATATTTATCTCGATTGGCAACGCTCCCAAATGTTTTTCGTAATGAATTAGCCTTGACATATTATTATAAACTACGTTGCATTGTACGTATACGGGAATGTTTTTAATAAAATAAAATCTATTAAAAATAACATACGGTTCTTTTACCTTCTCGTTTTTGATACATATTGCAAATTTTATGTTGTGTAAAAAACTTCAATGCCGACTATTGCAACAGGACGTTGCTTCACGCCAAGATTACTGCAGTAAATTAATGAGATAAATAAATATGTATTTAATTTTTATTGATGCAGTGTTTTTCGTATGAGTGTGAATTATAGTATAGATAAAATTTAAGCAATCGTTTAAAATAAATATTAAATTTTTAGTGGTGCGGTATTTTTCGTATGAGGGTTGGATTAGTTTAAATATAAAATTTAAGTAATTATTTAGTACAGTGCGGTATAGTCACTGTTCCAACACTAATAAATTGAACGAAATGAATAGAATCATTTTTATTCCATGTAGATTGGTACTACATGTACATTTTTATTGAAACGTATTTTTTAATTTTACCACTGGTTCGGAGAAAACCTTAGTCCTGGGAAGTACCAGCAAAAAACCATTAATAATATTTACACAATTGTTATGAAAACATTTAGAGAGCCCAGGGGTGCTACTACTAAACAATTTTTGCTTAATAATTATTTTAAAACCTTTTGATAGATACTCGTAAGGTCTGCATATTTTCTGGGACTTTGTTGTAATTGTAAAAGTTTTGCCCCATTTTCCCATGAAGGAATTACCGACTCTTTGCAGTCGAGCATCTGGTATAGTTATACCAGATATATATATATATATATATATATATATATATATATATATATATATATATATATATATACACAAATACAAAGTTAATTTGTTAAATATAAATTAATTTTGTCTTTGTTTATTTTTTTGTAAGTAGTGTAGTTTATTAAGTAAAGTTCAACAAGATAGAAAATTAGTTTTTCTTACATTCGACATTAAAGGAAGATAAATATAATAAAACTTAACCGTTGCGAACTGTTAGATATGTATATTCTCGTAAATGTTAGATTAACTAAGCATTTCTTCACTAACTAAGCACTAATGTGTACAATATAATTATACAAAAATCTACAGTTTATGCGTATACAATATAGTTCTAAATATTTGGTAATTTCATAAAAATGCATAATTTTTAAGCATCCCTTTTACTTCTGCTGCCAACACCAAGACATTCTTTGTTGTAGTAGATTTACACACGGGTTAAGTGTACTTTGGTATTAATGAGTCACTTTAAAGTACGATTTAGTAATACAGTAGGCACGTTTTTATAACAAAGATGCACAAAGTCTGTTTAACCATACTCTTTCCATTGTGTTTTTATCTTTGTTTTTTGTAGTTACAAAATACAAATTAGTTACACCTGTTCTAAGTATATAGAATTAAAAGCGAACAGGATTTTAGATATGAAAATACCTTGAAACACAAACTTATTATAATAACGCAATAGCCGGATTAAAATTGTTTAGATACACGGCTATCTCTCGTTATCTAGTTACTGTGTGTCGATACAGGCTATATTTTAATTTATCGATCGCATTTCAATGACATTCATGTAATAAAGAAGTCACAGTCATTGCCAAAGGATAGCTGACCTTTTGGTTTAGGCACGCACGCGACAAAACTCACGATACCATCCACACTATCTGGACGCCTGGCGATGTACCACTATACACTCTGTGGAATCGTAATCGGTGATTTTTCCGAACTGATACGACTTAGGGACCTTCAAGAAAAGAGTTTATTACTTTCTAAAAGACTGGCAACGCACCTGCAATACCTTACCGTCCTCCACTTATATAAAAAAATATGATAAATAACATAATTCTGAGTGCAATACACATGCATAATAACAAAAACATGACGATCAAGACGCACACGCCATTGTGCGCGCCTGGCGTATCGATCTTCATGTTATTGGATAATTATCGATACCTTTGTTCGTATCTAGTACAAACTATATTCCTTGTTCCCCCCATATTCCTTGTTCATTCGATTCATCACAATAATTGATCTTTAAACAGTTCACTGCTGATCATGAGTCTCTATAATCACTAAATCGGCAATTTGCTAACGGATTTGCGGCACTGGCCCAGGATAGCCAACATATATGTCGATGCCTACCACCTAGTAAAGGGAATGGTGGGTAATAAAGATCTATGGAAATCGGGATGATAATCCTGCCATTTAACGAAGGCTTGTGGTGATTAGTTTTCTAATTCCAACACCATTTGACAAAGAAATAATACGAGTATTCGGAATTTATTTCATGTTCAGAATTTAGGATTTACTTTACAGTATTGTAAAAGTTGAAAATTGTTCATATTTTTTATTGGTGACAATTTACTTCTAAAGTATGATATACATTGTCTTAGTCACTAGAATAGAATCATTTAGTCTTTTCAGCAGTTATAGACGTTACACAAGCATATTACAAACGTATACAAGAGTATCATATGACAAGAGCTATATATATTACATAGTGATTATAATGATATTTCACACAATGATTTATCGCAATGCTACTCAAATTAATATGTTTTTATTAGTGTAACACGATTCCAAGTTAAAACATATGTCAAGCACTAGTAATAATACTTTGTTGAATTGCGTAAAAGGAAACTCAGTTCAGTTTAAAGTTTCAGCTAAAATTTCCATTTACATGACTTAACCGAAAATCAAGGAAAGTTATCATTATATCAAAATATGCGTGTGATGTGAAGGAAAATGGCAGTCCATAGAATCTACGAGTACTGCTCTCTAAACTCAGGGTTTCGGGCTCAAGGGACAGCACGTCCGAGGTTAACGAAATGATTTGTATTCAAAGAAGCGCGGCTATTTTAATGAATTAAATGGGTAATAATTATGGGCTTCTGTATATTATTATTATATAACTGGGTATTTCTACAAACATGTAAAATGTATTTGCAGTTAAAATTAAAAATTATTTACAAATTTTCGAATAATAATTATAATTATGAATTTTATTTTATTGTTACTTTTAAAAGATAAATTTCTGACTTGATTCTTAGTTAATTTTAAACAATTAGTCCTTTCACGCTTCATACGGCAAAAACAAAAAATACACTTTAATGTTGGTCAAAATTGTATTCATTTGGTATATATTATATCATATTCAATTGCTTGGGGGAGGCCTATGTTCAGCAGTGGACTTGTGAAGGGCTGTAATGATGATGATGATGATTAAATTCAAAACAATTCATAGATTTTCTGAGCACTGGCGCGTCATCTATTCATCATTTTTTAAATAAAATTAAACTGAAAAACTTACTGGACTGTGAATGACTTGAGGACTGTAATTGATGGTAATTGGCTATTGAAGCCAACTTCAAACAAAGGAGTCTACAAATGCGTTGTCACACCGCAGAGCCAAGATGGAGTGCCTCACGACAGCCCACAGACCACAGCAGTGCCAGCCTTTAATTATACACAGGTACATAATCAAAAGCGAAGGAGATCCAGGTGGACTTCAAGGCAGAAAAAGTCATACCACCTTCATAGTAGATATACCTATCACCTAGGAGTATATTTTAAGTGATATCAAAACCATATTCAAATTCAACTAATTGTAAGTGAAAACGCACTTACATCACAAGAATATAATTTATTTATTCACGTGCTACATATCTACCTGACAATTTGCAACCAACCTAATTTGCAACCAACATGGTTTTAGGTGCATACGTTGTGTGCGTAGCGCATGTTCTCATACAATAAAATGGGCATGGTATCGCCGTCACTTGTGACGTACGAGCATTCTATCTTTCTGATTGTGTTACGATTGTTCCCGTTTCCTTGACACTGCGTATAATGAAGCATTACATCGAACACGGAACGATAGAATCATAGGGTGCGTTTGGCAGAAAAAAGCGCTAGCAAGCGCTTGTAAGCAAAATGGCGATCGTAAGCGGTAAGCGCTGTCAAATCGTAAGTAGCTATTTTCCCCTAGGACACGAAGTTAGTTTTAACCGGGGAACCTAACCTAATTTAAATATATGTTTGTAAAGTATTCATACTAAAAACTTACCAATCATGAATTTTTAATAACATGTATATGTCTATTCATGTCATTATATTACATAAAACTAATATTGCACAAAAAATCTTACAAAATCTACTTCAAAACAAACAAATTAAATAAGCAAAATGGCGGATTGTGTCAGCGCTACTGAAGTAGCAATCGTGTCCTGGCCGAAAACTATTTCAGCGCTTGTAAGCGCTTGCTAGCGCTTTTTTCTGCCAAACGCACCCATAGAGTAATGTAATAAACCTGAACTATAGTAACCTATTGCGAGATTTTTTGAGATTGTATTTTTATTGGATACAATAAATATAATAAGTATACCCCTGAGTTACAGTTGTGACACAGTGCTCGATGCCATGTTTGTTTGTAGTTTCTGACAGCATTTAGATTTTATTGCCAGCATTTTTGCAACTTAGACCCTGACGTTAGTGTGTAATATAAAATAGATTTAAAAACAGATACTATAAACATTATATGAATGATATATTCTTCCCAAACGTCAATATATTTATATATTAGGAGTTGCGCAGTTATTAGTCAATTAATATGGACTTATGGTAGTAGTTTTAGGTTTGGTATACTAGGTTGGCCATTTGTTGGAACCATCATATCGCAAAAATGTTTTTAACATTGACATATTTTTTATGAAATATTTTTAAATATTGAAATATTATAAACCATGTCGTGCACCAATATTTTAGATAAACATCCGGTTTTAAGTGTAGATACAAGTGTTGTTTTTACGGGAAATGGCTTTACTCCAAACTCAGTAAGGACATCAGTAAACATGGGCGTGGAATAAATACATAAATGCTCGTTATATATGCGGGCACACTTGCTTCTTAGATCTTCAATGTTGGCCTTTGTGTCTGTCTATAGGCAATTAGGTCATGTTTTACTGACGAAAAAGTTCAGAACAATTTAACTTTACTCAAATTTTTAGATTTATCTTTAAAAGTCTTTTTTAAATACTCTTAACTTATCTATCTGTTGAAGTGTTTTTAAAAAAATATCGATAAAAAAACGAACTAGTTTCACTGACACATTATCCATGACGTAACATATTATGTATACAAATGTTATGCTTACAGAATACCAGCGTATAAGTAAATAATAGCTTGTTCTTGCTTTGTTGGTACGTTAATGTGTAAAACAGGAGACCCTTTTTATTAAAAACGAGGCATTCCATCCAAGTCAATAAGCAAGTCCTAAGGGGTAAAAACGCATCTACATTTTGTTTTTGATCGAGTATAGACGCCCACACCCCATTAACCTATAAAAAAGGCGTATTATCAAACACAATAATATTTTTGCATTATCAAATACGGTCTCTTCGGTTATATCGGATTGACGTCACATCGAATTATAAAAGTGAGTGAATGGAGTGCAGATTATCTATTCCATTGACTCTGATTGCAATGATCAAAATTCGGTCTGTAGGACATTATTATTTTGAAGCATTATTATTTTTAAAATTACTTTTACGGATTTTTTCGCGTTTAATTTATTTTATTTTTAATTTGGGTACTTTCCAGCATCCATCATGGTGGACTGAGGTGACTGACGTCACGATGTCACCTTCTGTACCTTCACCTGTGTTCACCTGTGTACCTCCAGCTTTTTAATTATTCTTGGTCCGATCTACGCAGAATGAACTTACTGTGTCTTGAAGTCTTGCTGTGGTATGCTTGGGTTTAGTTTTAATTTTATTAATTACAGGGTCCCAAACAGCTGGTAGTAGTACCCAATCTCCTTCTCTATTGAAATTAGGATGTTTTTAAAAAAGCACCTGAAACGTCGGGAATTAAAAATCAAATAAATTAAACGCGATAAAATCCGTAAAAGTAGTTTTTATTAATGTGTAGTGTTCGCGTAAATATAAGAAATCATTACATTATTATTTATTAATTACATTATTCTATTACACTATATCCTTCGTAATTCCCAGAATTCGATATTAATCTTAAGATATTGTAGTGTTCGACATCGACCGAGAAAACGTTATCAAAAATCATTGAGCTTATCATTATTAATTTGTAAATTATTATAAATAAAAATAATTTATAAATGCATACAACAATGATACTCTGGATAGTAAGTATAGGTAGGTTTCGATCGTCTAATTGAAAACTGCATGCATCATCTATTTTTGTTTGGTTTTGTTACATTTATCGTATTTAGTACCTCATCTATATCTGCCCATCCTTTCGGTTGTGTTTAGTAATTTTAGCATTTTTACTACCTGCGACCTGATAAAAGTTGTAAAATCTACCATAAATATAAGGGAAGCGCGAGCGTTTTTAAATTAGACCAGTATTTAGTTATATTATACAACCCATTTGTGTAACCCTCTTTTCGTAAAACTTGGTTGCAAATGTAAAACTTTAACTAAAAGAAACACAAAAAACGACAACAATAGCCAAAGTGAGGATATGTTGTGTAAGGTGGCTCTAAGTTGT
This sequence comes from Parnassius apollo, assembly GCA_907164705.1. Taxonomy (NCBI): domain Eukaryota; kingdom Metazoa; phylum Arthropoda; class Insecta; order Lepidoptera; family Papilionidae; genus Parnassius; species Parnassius apollo. Next base: position 4,154,720 of record CAJQZP010000935.1, read on the forward strand.
AAATTCGTTAATATAAGTTATAATGAACTATTTCTGTAACACCCTACTTATATTAATTTTCTTCTTGCAGGCAATGGGATTTACGCCATCATTCTCAAAACGGTTATTGACCTTCATCCAGGATGCAATGCCGATTCGTCTCAAAGAGGTGCACTTTGTAAAACAGCCTAGAATCTTTGATGTCGTGTGGAGGATGTTCAAGCCATTCATCAGGGACAAGTTAAGGACTAGAGTAAGTTGCAATTATAATTAGTCTACGGTACGGTGCCTACACTCATTTCTCTTAGATAGCCGGTGGTAAAGAAAGATTGCAAAACACAGTATAGAGCACACAGTTCATCTGATGGTAAGTGGATGCTGTGGCCCATAGACATTTACATTTATCAAAATCAAATCAAAATGATGCGTTGTCACCCCTGAGGGCTAAGATGGAACGCCTCGTTTCCAGTAAAAAGGGTCTCCGGTTCTCTAAACTCACCATACGAAACACAGCAGCATTAGGCTGCTATTTTACAATGGTATTCTGTTAGAGCGTGGTTCTATCCCGGTCGAGCCGACCTATTCGTACTAAAACCATATAAAAGTTGCAGCTTGGCTCTACCACGTCGCAAACTATATTATATTAATATTTGATTGAGCGGCGATGTCTGTGTGTAACGCAGAGGAAGATTATGAATAAAGTTGTTTGTGGATTTCGTTAGCAACTTGTAACAGTGATGATGATGAAATGAGGGGATCTCTTTACAATGAGATATATACAGATTATTGCTTTTATTCTTCTTTTATGACTAATTATCTATTACTGATACTCATCGCTGCATTTCCTACCGTCCGTACTGAAAAGGGCAACTATAGGAAAAATCATGCAGACTATTATGCCTCTGATATACAGTGGTACACCATGTTGTATATATACCTGGTGTAAAATATCCAGACAAGTGCAAAGAAAAGAAAAGAAGATACGATTTTGCAATTAAAATTTTAAATCTAGGTAGGCTTCTTTTCGATGTTATAGTGTGCATTTTATATTGAATTGAAGTAGTGTAAGTGCGAGCCTCTTAGTTGTGTGGTAGACGTCGAGAGGTATAGATATTTTCGAACTGGTGATATTTTGCGAACAAAATACAGAAATGAGATTTGAAGATTGAAAATGCGAAATGAGATTTACCTACATACAGACCACTAGTAACTTGATTATAAGGGCACAAGTGTCTTCATAACCTTGACTTGATGGATGGTACTTTTGAGGATTCAGAGAAAGTCCTAAAAATGCATTCATTTAAAATTAATCAGAGAAAAATAATCAATATTAAATTATTATTATTAGGGCCGACTGTCGGCGTAAGTATGTCCACCGCCTCATGTCATCTAGTGAGTGAATATGGAAAATGCAAGAAAAATTCTACTGGCTACCGACAGATGGCGGTATAATCATTTAGTAGTTTACGCTAGACGTTAAATACCCACACCGGGGATGGGGAGCGAAAGATGCGGGCGACGTGTGATACTATGATCGCTAATGTATGAAAGACTTGCCAAGTTGGCAATTCCTCAACGGCAAAGGTTCATCCAGCAAGTTGACGAGTTGGTGAATAAGATGTTATTTTAAAACTATACTTTCTTTTTTTATTATTCCGCAACAGTCAAGGATTTGTCTCAATCGTCACGCTTATCGGGCTTGCCTCAGTGTGACAGCTAAAGCACATGAGTAGATAAACGGAATTATCTACTTATGTCATAGACCTAGAAAAAAGGGCGGACAGAGTCTTGCTAAGAAACAATTGACGCACCGCAGTGGCGGGCGTTTAACTATGTGTGAGTAACTACGCGAGCGCGGTTTGGAGAGTGATGGCGGGCGGTAGACTTACTATGGTGTGCATGTGTGCGTGCCGGCTTGTTTCTATTAGCGAACTGACTTACTATGGGTGCGTCAGTAATATTGTTTTAAGAGACGGCGTCCGCCCTTTTTTCTAGGTCCATGACTCATGTGGCTAAAGTGTATCCTTCAATCCATTTCATATGGGTTTTGTAAGAGACTTAGGCTAGGCCAGTGAGAACTAATGGAATCGGATCGATGTTTGTATGATCTTACGTATCCATTACAGCCTATAAAAGTCCACAGCTGAACACAGGCCTTCTCCATAGATTGCCTCATAGGTGGGATTTTGCCATAGTTGGCAGGCGCGTTGGTAAACGCAGTATTTTTAATAACTTCTGTTGCATCTTATGATACCCACCGGACGATATGGGGTAGTGGATATTTTTACAACATCACTACACGGTATCTTACTTCTTAATCTTGTATATTATATCTACTAGATGTAAAATACCCAGACCGGTGATGGCGAGGAGTGTTAAAGGTGCGAAGCTTCTGGTACTGTGACCGTCACTACAAGTCACGAGAAATTGACAGAGATAATATTATTAATTTGTTTTCAGATCTTCTTCCACGGCGCAAACATGTCTTCCCTTCACAAGCACTTGGAGCCGAGCCACCTGCCAGCGGACTACGAGGGACAGCTGCCCGCCATCGACTATTCGGGCGCCGACTGGTACCCCGTCATAGAGCACGTCATGCCGCATATCCACAAATGGAACACATACGGATTCGTGAAAAAAGCCTAGAGCGGTGTTTTTATTTCTATTTTACGAGACCGTTGGAGAAAAATATTTAATAAATACAAAATGTGGTCTCCCTTAGCATTCTTTGTACTAGCTTAATCAATTTATAATGTTGGCAACTAAGAAAGTCTACTCGAAGGATTTTCAATAGCTATTCTAGTTTGTCTTTACATAAAAGACTCTGGAAACAGCTACAGTTATGACGGTCACATGTAGGTATATAAAAATAAAACAGTAATATAAGAAAAATAAACAGTACATAAACACTGCCATCCAAAATAAAGGTGGTTGTTGTATTGTAAAATGTTGACTAAGATTGTAAAATAGAAAAAAAGCATTATATTAGTATGTTTCGATCTGTATTTCGGAAAATTTATGTAAGATGATAATAATGTAGTATTTGCATTTATTTTGAATTAATTTACCATGCGATTCAAATAAGAATGGGACTGACCTGGCATTATATTGTGAAGTCATAGCTTTCAGTTCAAACCAGTTAGGAGAGCAAAACAGATACTTTTGAATTAATTAAGATATTTAGGTATTTACAAACAAATACAAAAGAACCATGAAAGAAAAAAAATTGATCGGAATGTAGCACTTCAATAATTAATTAAATTAATTATTTCATTATGTATTATTTATTTGATTATTTTTTCATTATTGTTTATTTAATTTATTAATTTACTTTTTGGCGAAATGTTAACAATGAAAATAGAAATAGAAACCAAGAATTATTATTAAATAATTTTAATAGATTTGGTAATATTCAGTTAAATAAATACAAATGTGGAAAAATAATTTTCTTTGCAAACCGTAGCTTTTATTTGAATTGCATTGTACTGTCATAAGTCTTTCTTTTTTTAAACTGGCTTTACGGCTCTGGGTTTAATCCGTTCTGATCCTATCATTTCTTTCAGAATCTTCATTTTTATATATTTTTTTCTTCACAATATGCTGATGCGTTACATTGCGAAGTTTTTGGGAGATTTTGACGACAACTCAACCCAGCGGACAGTTGATGACGACAGTCACCCAAGTTCAAGGGCGCCCAAGCACTTGTTTCGTCGTTTTCTCTAATAGTTCACACGCGCGGACGTTTAATTTACAAAATCGCATCACTTTTACGAATCAAAATCCACTTCAAACCATTATTCAAGCGACAAAACAGGGGTGACAATCCGTTGACGGCCAAGTTCTCGCCAACACTCCCCATAAGTGTTTCGTATTCCAGATATCATAGATTATATTAACTTTATAAATTGTACTTGTAATCTATGCAGAGTAAGGTGGCTATCTCTGTGTATGAAAAGTTTCCGTCGAGAAGCGTCCAATTAGGGTAGCGCTTCGGTAGCACGGGTGTCAAATTTTAAAGATAGCGCAAAATCATTTATCAAGATAATTATAAAAGTAAAAAATTGTTAATTGAATAAATAATAGTACATATAAATTTATTTTACATACTGTTGGTTTTTCTATAAGAAAAAGACAGAGGCAAATTTTCACTTTACAAACTTTTCCCTTTATTATTGTTAAATTGTTTTTTAACCTTTACAACAGCAAAGACAATAAAACCATAAAAAAGTATATATTATCAAAAGCTTACAAAAATGAAATCAAACTCCCGTTATCTTAGAACTTTTGTAGCTTATGTTTACTAAATTACTTTTAACTACGTAAATGAGTAATATACGTTTTATACACTGTAATATTCTCGACTACACAAGTCAACAGAGATATTAAATTCTTCAACTCGGCACACTTCACTACGTTTACAACTGCTAAACTCATATAATTTCCTCTTGTTACGCTACCGCTATTTAGTGGGTTCTTGAACTATAATTTTCTGCTTACAGCTGGACACATTTTCGACTTATCTCCCACATAAGATGGTTCTCTTTACCTTTACCCTCCATATTGTAATGGTGCTCAGCTTCATCAAAGATAACCAAAACAGGACTTAGATTATAGTGTTTATTTCTAAGCCTAAAATTATAGATATTAGGCATGTTTACGTATTTGCAATTTTGTTATTTTTAAGATTGGTTTATGTTGGTAGGAAAAACTAATTGTTTAAAGATACGTTTAGTAACAACGAAGGGTGGCTCTACGTCATAACTATTCCTATAGGTAGCTCCGTTTAAATTTGTTAAAATATTGTGTAGTAGTAATTTTTAATAATATTAAGTATTGTTTTAATAATTACTTAGTACAGCTACGAATATTTTTGACTGTTTCCATTTTTCGCATTACAATTTTTACTTTATAATCTACTAAATAATTGTTAGATGCTATCCATAATTTATAAGCGAATCTGAAGTGAATTTCATGACTTATTTTAATTAGATTGTTGAAGCTGTTTTTTGGGGGTGTATATTTATTTAGATTTACAGAAGTGCTAATTATTAATGACGTGCACATTTAGATATTGAGGCTGTGAATGTGATAGTGCTGTGCCAGTTCTACAACATATTCACCAAATTATAGATTTTAAGATAAATATGGTTATATGTTCTATCAATTTACATTAATTGACATAATTAGTTCCTTACATTCCATGAGTTTTGTATGGTAATAGGGATATTTTTTTAACTTAGACATTGTGTTAAAAATCTTACTTTATAAATACGTATCATTTTATAAAATATGTGTGGTTAGTGTTATTTTTGTGTATAGTTACAGATTTTCTTTTAAAATGTAATGGGACCAATAATATTACTGTTACAAATAATGTATTTTGTTTATTGGGCTATTTCATAATACGTAACGCTGTCGTCAAATGTACTGTAACGTAGGTTTGTGTAGACAACAGCATTATTTTTAAATTAAATTTAAACAGTCTAAAATATAAAACAGTGTTGTTAACAAGAATGTGAATGCGAAAATTTCAAAATTGCTCAAAATGTAAAGATATTAAATTTTTGTAACAAAGTCTTTGTATTTTATTGACATACTTATCTACTACGTAATATGACTGCGTGACCTGGTTGTCGTTGCACGGGTTTTCTGAGAATCTGAATCTTAAGCTGAACGCACATTTGTCAGCACCGTAGGCGCCGTAAGAGTCGCATTTTAGAATTCGTTGTATGAAATCATATAGAACCTCGCACATTAGAGCCGCACCGTACGCGCCGCATTTTATAAAATATGGTATGGTTCATAAAAGATAGCTTAATCTCTGCGACAGCTGTCAGTAAAATCACGCCTATGAAGTCCTGAATTTCTTAGTAGTACAGACAGTACCTGTCAATGTCATAATTTATAGGCATGCACTAATTAGGTCGGCTTGCCTGCTTTTGGCTTGAATACTGACTGAACATTAGACAATACTGACTATCAGCACGCGCGTTCGGCGTTGCCATTTTGGTGGATTTTCCACTAAAACTGGTGGTTTCGACTTTCATTTCGAAATATATTTTTACTTTATTTCAACAGCATTTACCTTTACTGCATTGGCAAAAATGAGCCGTCACACAAGACTTTTAGAACTTTTAATTAATACGTAATTAATTATAGGTACATAATTTGAAAAAATTGCATAAATTATCAATATGAATACTTAGCGACAAAATAATTTAAATACACTTAATAAACAAAAACAAATTGATAAGTACTTAATTTTAATTCAAAAACCCAATTACACCTGATTACTTAATTATCAATAAAAATACTTAATTATCGATAAAAGTCTTTCCTTTGGTTCAATTGACCTTCTTAATCTTGAGTTTTCCATAGAGATATAGGTATGGTTTTAGTATATGTAGCAGTTCTTGAAATTTTTTGTGTGTTAAACACAAACGTAAAAATCGTTCATCATGGAATATATTTTTAAATAAAAAATAATATTCTTCATACAACTGCCTTTTTAAATTAATATCATTAATCCAGAATCTAGTTTTTTTTCGAATTTTAATTTCTTCTTTCTCTGACAATAGGCAATGCTTTACTGAAATTTACCGTTTCACACTAATGTTTAAAAAAAACTGCAAAAGTTGTTGGCAATACAGAAGAATCGCGTACTGCGCGTACGGTGCGTATTAGCGCATAGCACCATATTATAGCGCGCTATCCCTCCATAACACATAGTGCGTGTTATGTACGTAGTCAACATGGCGCTATTGCGGTATGGCGCTTTGGCGCTATTAAGTATTAATATTTAGCGGCAACTAGTTCTAGCAGCTAGCACTAGCAGCAGCGCTGTTGGGAGAGGACGTGTGATGCAAATTTGATCTCGTAGCACGCTATTCATCGCGCGCGACCTAATTTAGTGTTAGACGTTGTTTAGTTTGTGTATACTGTATATTTATAAGTGATCGAAAGTTACAGTTGTCTGCTATAAAAGAAGTCTAACCAATGTTTGAAATGTAAATAAAATATAGATACAAAAGTGTATATAATAATGTACGCAAATAGTTAAATTTTATAAATACAATCAATAAACTTTTAAACACACCTTTATTTGATTTATAACTTATATTAAGGTTAAAATAACGTTTACATCAATTATAATAAAAAATAATTAATTTTATTTAGTTTTCAAAAGTACATGCTTTAAAAATATTTTTAGGATTATATAAAATCGTAAGCCTGAAAAGTATGAAAAATTCTAATTGGTTTTTCCTTACCACTTTATTTTATTTTTATCTAAAATGCGACTTTTACGAAACAATTTTCTTATATAGCACGCGGTCAATCCAATGAACGACATGTAATGTAGCGTGCTCCGAGATTTAGCGTGCTGCTAAACTTAATGCGCTTGTCGGCCTCCTACACGCTTTATAGTATAAGTTACATAGCGTATTTAATAGCGCGCTAAAAATTTATAGTTTACAGTTTGTAGCGTGCTATTGATTTATAGTCGTTTTGAACAACTTTAGTGCGTATGGCGCGTCCGGCGCGTACGGCGCGGACAAATGTGCTTAGGTGTGATTATTCGTGTGCCCCTGTTTTGTGGTCACTACAGAGTTCTACCTCCGACTTTAACAATATATCTATATATAGCTCCATTTGTCACATAATAGTACAGAAGTGGGAATAACTGCTTAAAACTGGCAACGTTAATTAAAATCTTTTTCAAACAGCATATAATCTCTCGTTCAATATATAGCTCCTTTTGTTACATAATATAATAGAAGTGGGAATAACTGCTTAAAACTGCCAACGTTAATTAAAAGCTTTTTTCAACCAGCATATAATCACACCGTTTTAGCTATTCTTTTAAAACTATTTTTGTTTTCTAACGCTTAAACGTTGATGAAGAAGTTTTAAACGCGCACTGCCGATGCTGAGTTTTGAAAAATACTTTTTTTTAGAGATAGGATCATCCATACAGGTTGTAGGCTAGGTTAACACTGTTGCGAATTTTTAATTATTTACCTACTAATTGAACGCATAGGTGACGTAATTCATATAAAGTTAAATTATTCATGAACTAGGAAATAAGTTAAAATTTAAATGCTTATCATTTGAGCGGCTAACCCTATAAAGGTAGAAACTGACTGATTGAAATATCAACGCATAGCGTAAACCGCTGGGTCCAGAAACTTGAAAACTTTGCATAGGAATTCCTTAAAATAACCTAAGCTGAGAAATATAACCACAGTGAAAGAAAGGATTGCTTAAGTTTATTCAAAAAATAGTAAATAATGCGTCAGTAAATAAGTCAAAGGCGTCCCCTGCCACGCTATCCGTGAATTTCTGCAACATCAGGACACTTCATTCAAACCTTAACGCCGCGTCGACTACCATCTCGAAACGGCGAAGCCGACCTTGCGCTTTCTAACCGAGACACAGGTGTCCTCTCCGGCTGACACTTCATATCTCTCCTACTCGAGGTACAAATTAGAACACTCCTTTGTACCCCGGGCTGGAATTTGCGTGTACGTCAGAGAGGACATCTGTTTTCGACGCCTCGGCAGCCTTGAAGTTACGGACCTGTCCATCTTATGGCTGCGCGTCGATGACCATCCCCGCGTCTACGGGTACCTCCATAGGTCCCATAGCGGTAATGCCGACACAGACTGACTGATCAACCACGTCCAGACGGCTGCAGACTCCGTGCTACAACAGGTCCCATCCGCTGAGATCGTGATACTTGGTGATTTTAACGCCCACCACGCTGAATGGTTTGGTTTTCGTTTAACCGATCATACGGGTAGATCTGTTTATGTTTTTGTTTTGACATATGGTCTGAGACAACTGGTTTTCTCACCTACGCGGATCCCAGATGTGGAAGATCATGTACCTTGCCTGTTGGACCTTCTGCTGACCTCTCATTCGGACGGATATCGTCTCCTTTGATGCCCCTCTTGGCTTCTAGGACCATTATCTGATCCGGAGTACGGTGCCTATCGCGGTTGCGTACTGCAGTTGCCACCGTGTTTGGCATTATAGGTCAGCCGATTGGGACGCGATGCGATCTTTTTCTTCACCCTACCCTTGGAGGTGGGTTTGCTTCTCGTCGGATGATCCCAGCGTTGTTGCTGATTCTGTCGCTGATGGGGTGCTATTGGGAATGGAACTTTTTATTCCGTCATCTGTGATACCTATCAGAGACAGAACCCAGCCATGGTTTGGTCGCTTCTGCAAAATTGCGTTACGTCATAAGCAAGAGTGCTATATCCGGTAGGTTACATCGTTGATCCTAGTCACAATCCGGTACGGGCCGTCCCATTTAGCTTGAAACTTAGGAGATTTCCCTTTGCTGCGGACTGGATTGTGCAACCACACTAGTGGACCTTCGTCGAACCCTTTATTGTTCATTTTGCAGTCATACTGGGTTTTCATCTTTTCAGACATTTGCTGGCCCGATTGTCTGACGTGCTCATAAATGTCATTCATTTTATTCCGCAAGTCATTTGCATAATCGGTTTTACTGCGTGGGGCATCAGGTGATATCACGCTGATCAGACCTGCAGGCAGCCGTAATTATCTTCCAAAGTTTTCAAACGCTGGTGTCACTGATGTACTTTCGTGAACAGCGCTTACATATGACAACTAAAACGGTTGCATGTGCTTGTGCCAATCTCGTTGCCGGTTGCCCCCAACTTTTGCTAGGTACCTCTCCAATGTCTGATTAAATCGTTCTACCATTCCATCAGATTGCGGGTGATAAGAAGTCGTTCTCGTTTTATGAGTACCCATAACTCGACCTGTTCCTGGAATATTTGAGACTCAAAATTCCTTCCTTGATCGCTGTGAATCTCTAAAGGTACTCGAAAACGACAGAAGACTTCATGAACTAGTTTATCTGCAACTGTTGAAGCTTCTTGATTTGGAATGGCGAAGACTTCTGGCCACTTAGTGAAGTAATCCATTACAACCATTAAATACTTGTTACCGCTTTCACTCTCTGGAAACGGCCCCGCCACGTCAATGGCTATTCCCTCCCATGGTGCACCAACATTCTACAACTTCAATGCACCTCTACTACGAGTCTGAGGTCCCTTTACAGCCGCACAACTTGTACATTTGCGACACCAGTCCTCGACATCGTTTCGACAGTGGACCCAGTAAAACCGTTCTCGGATCTTCAATAGAGTTCGTTTAACTCCCAGATGGCCTCCTGAACAATCATTATGGTACAACTGTAGAACATCTGGTACTTTAGATTTAGGGACAACCATTTGCAAATGACAGCTGTTTCCCCGAACATTTTCCCATTTACGGCACAGAATTCCATCCTGAAGCAGCAAGCTGTCCCATTGGGCCCAATAGCTTTTAGTGGTCGAACTCATCGCTGGGACGTGGCTCCTCTTGGGCTTGGGAGCACTGGCCTTCATCCATTGTATAATCGGCTTGATGTCCGGATCTTCTTGCTGTGCATGTTGTAAGCTGTCCTTCTACTCGTTGCTGAGGTGGTCTGTCCTGAGCATCCTCACGGATGCCACTTCCTTACTCTCTTGCCTAGTACAATGTTTGCAATCTGCAGGACAAGGTATTCTTGACAATGCATCTGCGTTGCCATAAGATTTCCCGCTGCGATGTTCGATCTCAAAGTTGTATTCCTGCAGTAGTTCAATCCACCTCGCAACTTGTAATTCTGGATTTGTAAACTGCAATAGCCATTTTAGTGCAGCTGAAGTGATCATTCGTAAGTGAAATTTCCGGTACAGAAGATATTTGCTAAAATGCTGCAACGACTTTACCACAGCTAGCAATTCGCGTCTTGTGACACAATAGATCCTTTCCGTTTTTGACAACGATTTGCTGAAGTACGCTATCACGACCTCTTGGTCACCATTCCGTTGAGATAACACACCGCCAAGTCCTATATCACGTATAGCACGTGAAAAGGAAGTGGAAACCATGACTGAGGGAATGGTGAAGGATGGTGTTATTGAACCTTCATTTAGTCCATGGTGTTCACCACAGGTGCTGGTAAAGAAGAAGGACGTCAGCATGCGGTTTTGTGTTGACTACCGCCGTCTAAACGACGTTACGAAGAAGAACAGCAATCCCTTGCCAAGAATAGATGACACCCTGGACATGCTTACAGGAGTAAAGTGGTTTAGCACGCTGGATCTAAAAAGTGGCTACTGGCAAGTTGAAATTGACCACAAGCACAAGGAGAAAACCGCGTTGCGTCGATTGGGATCCTTTTTACATCAGCCAGCACCCGCCTCGCAGTTCTAGCTTTTACTCGTTTCCCTGCTGCTGCTGGGCGGTGCTGTTGGCCGCACTACCCTCCTGAGATCGTTCACCTTCCCTTTCTAGGGTTCGCTTAGGGCAGCTGGATCGAATATGACCCCTTTCCCCTCAGCCATAGCACCTAGGGCTTTACCTTTATTGCGGTCGCGAACTGTAGCTACTGCGACCTCCCTGACGCGATGGGAACGATGATCCTGCCGCACGGCTTCCACCTCCAGTGCATGGGCCAAGGCGTCCTAAAGCGTCTCGTGGTGCCTGAGCCTCACAGCAGCTCTGACTTCAAGGTTGCGGATGCCGTCGATGAATGTCTGCACCAGGTTCCCTTCAATGAGCGCAGGTACAGACCGGTATGCTTTTCGCACCAGCTTCTCCACCTTTAGAGCCCACTGCTACAGGTTTTCGTTGATGCGCTGCACGCGATCTTTAAGCTGCGCACGAAAGTCGTGTTCCAGGATAGCGTCGCCATGTCTCGCCTCCAATGCTTCAAGGAGGTGCTCATAAGTCACTTCCTCACCGAGAGCTTCTAGAACAGTTAAGGCCTGGTCTCGCAGGCCTAGTGTGAGTGCCTTCATAACGGCTTCGAACTGGATTTTGTAAGACGACCAGGAAGAAGTCCCGTCGAACGGCGGCACTTTGAACCCACGTAGCGAAGGTGTAGTAGCTTAGTAGCTACTACGGGACCTGTAGTTCGATCCCCAAGTTTGAGTTCGTCCAATGATTTCTTCATTTCAGCTATCACGTTGTCAACCCGATTGTTCACTTGGTCGATTCGGGTTTCAGCTTCCGACAGGCGGTTGTCATCTTGAGCAACCTTATCCTTCACCTCCCGTATCTCTTTTCCGAAGGTAGCGTGGATGTCCTTCGTGAGGAGCATCTGCTCTTCCTTATCGCGTTTGAGCTGCTCTTCCAAACGACGAACCTGTTCCTCCTGTCGGCGGGCCTGTTCCTCTTGTCCACCTCGCAGCTGCTCTTCCAAACGACGGACCTGTTCCTCTTATCCGCTCCGCAGCTGCTCTTTCAACCAACGGGCCTGCCATAACTGATTCACTCACTTTATTTCGCTTCGAAGTTTCGCTTGTCTCGCCAAATTCAATACTGCCTTGATCGCGGCTATCAACGGGCTATATATAATATATATAATAGGGCTCTTCCACGAAAACATCCAGAATATTCCAGTAAATAAGAAAGCTTAGTTCTTCAATTCGATACTAGATGGCGCTGTTGGTTGAAAGATTAGTCGTGGCATTTTCTGGAAAGCTCTCCTCGCTCTGTTACCCGACACTAGATGGCGCTAGTGCCAGGTAACTGCCGTCAACATAGGCGTGCAACAATATGACCAAAAATTAAGCCAATTTTGTATGAGAAGTTCTTATCATATTAATTTTGTGATTAAGCGAAACCTTGGGACTGATAAAGATTTTCTAACTTCCGCGGAAAAATTGAATTTTTAGAAACTTTGAATTAATTTGGCACAATAAATTAACCATGAAATACTAGAACATATGAGACATGCAAAACCTTATAACAAAACTCTTAAATGCGGGTATTACTAGGTATATGATAGTAAAATTTTATTATTTACAAGTCCTTGGTTTTTTACGGGCTTTAATTTGGTAATACAATTTTGTTGGAAATTTAAAGAAAAGCATTTGCAAATTTTTAAATTGAAGAGCAATTAAAACATAAAAAAATATTTTAAGTAGATACTATCTGCAATTATGCATCGAATAATGCAAAATAGAAAAGGATCTATTATTGGTCCTTTTCTATTTATAATATTTATAAATGACATTAATATGTGCTTCCATTCAAGTAGGTTCCTTTTATATGCTGATGACTTAAAGGTATATAAAATTATCAACAACACTAATGACCATTTAGAATTCCAGGATGATTTAAACCGTTTCACATCGTACTGTAATAGAAATAAGTTAGAACTCAGTCTTAACAAATGTGAATCTATAACTTTTACAAAAAAGAAAAAAAACCAGCTCTTGCATCTATTATTTATGTGGTACCCCCTTATCTCAAGAAGTAGCAATCAGGGATCTTGGAGTAACTTTAGACACTAAACTACATCTAAGTATACACATTGAAAATATTATTAACAAAGCTTATAAGATGTATGGTTTCGTCATCCGATCTGGTAATATGTTTAAAAATCCATTGATTTACTTACATCTTTATAAATCATTAATAAGATGTTATTTAGAGTATGCAGTGACTATTTGGAATCCTGTATATAAAAAATATTTTGATAAACTAGAAATAGTGCAGAAGAAATTACTTAAATATATCCCTTATAAATATGCGAGAAAAAAAAATACCGTACAATGTAAATACCGTACAAAATATAATCTTACCACTCTTAAATCAAGGCGTACAATTCTCGAGGCAATGTTATTTTATGATCTGTGTCACAAGATACGACTGCATGGATATAACTGAGAATATAAATTATAGGGTACCTACCAGAGCACATCAGCGCGTTGCCCATTCTCATAAACTTTTCTGTATTAATTTATGCCCAACTAACGCGGGACGAAGGTCCTCTTTATCACGTATGATGCACTCGTACAATGAGAATTTTAATGATATCGATGTTAATGCCATTGGACGAGGTAATTATAAGAAGATTGTCACTGAGAAATTTAAACAAGTACTCATTGAGTAGATAATGGAATATATGACACGACCATTTAAAAAAAACTAATGATCAGTGTTGTCATATATCCTACCATAACCCTACAATATTTGTCAGTCGATACTGTGTTTAGATTTTACTTCTAGATTAAGAATAACAAGATATTGTCAATGTCAAGTAGTACTATGTAACAAGCTTTATTTATTGTGGAAAAAATGGTTATAATTAAGTAAGTGACCAGCGTTGCTGAGTTCACAATAATAAAAAATATGTAGTAATTATATTAGATAAGTTAATAATTGTGAACTTGTTTGTGGTCCTAAGTTTAATAAATAAAAAAATAAAAAATTGGAAATGAGGAAAGAGAAAAAATGCAATATTTTTCTTCGTGCACTCAATGTTCCATTACCTTAAACGTGGGATGAATTAATAGTGAAAAAGGCGTTACTTATTACCATGCTGATAGATAAACTATTATTTCAACAGGTTAAAGACCTTTTCTTCTCGGCTCTTATTCACATCCAATCCAATCCATCTATCAATCCAATCAAAAATCCACTGCTAAACATGGGCCTCCCCGTAGATTGCCTCACAGGGATATAATATACCATAGTCCTTATTAAAATAAAGTAAGAAATTAAAGAAGGTACCGGTGCTGGTGCCAAGATTCAAACATGAATTTAATAACAATTATTATTGCTGTCTATATCAATTGGTCTCGTAATTGACCGTAATTGAGTTCCTTCGAGAGTAACTGTATTGAATAAAGAAATTTATTTGGAAGTGTTGTCCATTTTATAATAAGAAATATAGATACACAAAGATTATAATCTTTATTAGCTTAAGTCCGATCACTGCTGGACAAAATTAATATTAAGTAATACTGTCACTTGATCGAATAACTTAAAGCGCCTTGACAGAATAATATAGCAGTTCCTTTTAAATGTACAATGCATTTACAATACTTTGATGGTTTGATCGAGTGTTGGTGGCTTAAAACAGCAAATGAGCAAAAAAATATGACTGATAAACAGGAAAAGATACGAAGTTTACCAGAAGTTTCAAACATTTTTGAAAGTTTGAGTAAGATTTTATTTAGATTCCATCTAAATTAATTTATTTTCAGTTTGAGCGTAATGTTGGTATTCTCAAACAAAAAATGATTCGGTGGTTCTTTTATGATTAAAACATATTATAAAATATTGAAAATATATAAAAATAGTTGCCAAGCTGAACGGACGGGCTGACAACCGCAAATTGTATACTTTTATTCAGCTGTTATTTCCCTTGTTGGAAGAAGCAGCTACACATCTTCTGTTTCATTTTGCCTGCCACGTGGGTGTGGTAAGAGGCGACACAGGCGATATAATATGGTAGTGGTTATTCCTACACATTATATTACACATATTGTTGTGGCGATCACACAGTTATTTAAAAGGTTAATTAAAACCCTATCTGACATGTGCGGTCGTCGTAACAGAATCAGTCATATTTTTCATCCAACGTAAGACAACTTAGGGAAATTATTTTAAGTTAAGGTGAATCCCGACAGGAGGAGACACTACAAACATCGTCTATCCAGACCGGCGATGGCGAGCTGCATCAAATGACGGGACTACGTTTTTATAGATGAGGGGGCAAACAAGCATGCGGTTTACTGCACATGAACAACTGCCACACCAGGGGAATTATAGATGTGTTATCGATTAAAAAAGGAGTAAGTTCGTTTCTTGAAGGTCACCGAGTGGTGTCAGTCCAGGAAAATCGTTTTGAATTGCGAGTCTATCCTCCTGCAAAATGTAATGATTAGATCAAAATAAAGAGTTGACAACGCAATTTTTAAATAATATTGCGTTGTCAACTCTGAGGACAAAGATGGAATGCCTTGCTGAATTGATGGCACGAAAATAATATAGAGCAGTATAACTAGCACGTATTTGGTAAACGTCTAGTTTTAGCAGTCGTAAGTGCGATTGCTGATCGTGCGGTCTCGAATTCGATTTCCAGGTCAGGCCAAAAATCTGTTATTGCTACTGAGAATTTCTTAACAGAAAAAATAAGAAATTCTCAGTAGCAACATGGAGTCAAGAAATTGGCAGTGCTTACGCCGTAAAACACGTAAATCCGTTCGTCCTGTGCATGATCTGTGTTCTTGTGCGGCGAGTTCTTGTCGGATTGCCGTTACGTCGGACTATGAGAGTCAGGGAATAGATAGTGCACCTATGTTTGCGCAATCATTCGTGCTTTGTAACTCTGTCTTGCGCAGATGGCTAGTCTACATTTTTTTTTAAATATAAAACGCTTCGTTCTCCTTGTTCATCCTTTAAGTCTATTGCTGCATTAAGAATTTTCTATGAAGCATTATGGAAAGATTTGTATAAGCATATTCAACACGTCTGGTAGTTGGATTTGTGACGATTGAGGCTTTATTTTTTGGTACAGACTGGAAATTCTGCTCCTCATTATTAGTGTTATCGATTAGAAATTAAAATTGCAATCAGAAAATATATCCGGCGATTCAAGATTACAGGTATTAAACATAAATAATTCGATGTTAATTTTGTATTATTATCTTTTGAATATAAGAGTTATGAAAGATTAGATATTACAGTTCAAAAATTACAGAATGATTTTTATGACAAATGCACTAAGGATAAGTTGGTGATTGGTTTTGTAAAATCTTATACTCTTTATGTAGAAATGTAGAATTATTTACCTTTATAAAGTAAACGATCGGAAGTGCTTGGCAAACCTCAATTATCAAGAAAGATCTTCAAGTATAGATAGGAAAGGTAACTGATATCTCTGTCATCAGGCGTTGTTGTTGTATATAATGTACAATCATAACGATAAATATTTTAGAGAAATGAAGGTAAACCTTTACCTATATAGGTCGTCGGTTTTTTTTTTTGATATTCATACTGTTAGCCAAGAGGCTTTCACTTGGATTTCATTGGCTTTTCATTGGTCTTCATTGCAGCTACATTACATTAGTCTAATATCCTTTTATATTATCGAGGCAAGTAGCTTATATAATATATAACTTGCAAAAGTAAATTACGTAGCTTTTTCGCCATTCGACCTCTTTTCGAACCAGCGCAGCGTTAGAAATTCAAATTCAAAATATTGGTGTTAAGTATAATGATTTCTTATATTTACGCGAACATTGCACATGATTAAAAATAAAAATAAACGCGATAAAATCCGTAAAAGTAGTTTTAAATCATTGGTGTTACGTGTTATATTGTAGTTGTTAATTAATTATAATATAACGTGTCTTACAACTTAACTAACCTTTTCGGGAATTACAATATTTGTTATATTTTGTAACCTAAGTAACATACTGAATTAATGTTAAATTAGATTAAAAGAATTATTAAAATCATAAAAAATAACGTTTTTAAATAAAACTTAAACATAATACATGAAATTTTCCTACCCTGAATCACAAATATTCATTGAGTACTATATAAAATAGCCAATGGATATCAATATAATAATAAATAAGATTTTCTGTTTCATAAATTGTAAAAGAATTATGGAAATTCATATACTTTTATCTTCCTTTGGGAAATCTAAAATGATCTCGAGCAAAACACGAGGACCCTTTTCTAAGCTTAAAGTAATCTTAGGGAACGAAAATTCTTTTTAATAATTGGGTGTGATATTATTATTTACAACATGTTAAGGATACCTTCATTTATAATCTAGATAATTTAAAAAATAATGCGGTCAAACAACTATAATATTTATATATATTGCAACTTTCAAGTGAGTGGTGCTGAGCACCATGAAAGTGGTGGCATACCTCCGTTATGTTGCTAACCGTCGGTCAGTCCAAGTTGAGACGAGTCTCGCGCGCGCCTCTTATGCGCTACGTCATAACTTCAAATTTAATATTAAACCGATATAACCGTTCTCTAAATAGCTACTATATTTAAAAAAAATTGTTGAAATTGACAAAGGTATATCATTTAAATGATCACTATCTTTGGATACAGATGTGAAAGTGTTGAGTTGGTTACTTTGTTTAATTTTTAGGGTAACATTAATTGAAGTAATTTGTATCGCATCAGAATTTCTTTAATTTAACCCAGTGAACACTCGAGTGAAGGGTTTGACTACGACAGTACTGCTTCGCCGGATGCTGGCTTAAAGGCATCGGCCTCCTTTTCCGATCTGTTGTAATACGCACGTTTATTAGTGCTAAGGTGTTTATGTTGGTGTCGTAGGAGAAAAAAAAAATATAACCATGGAGCTGCAATACGATTCTGATGGAACACCATTTGTTATGTGGGGAGACAATCAAATACAGTTGGAGAGAACGCCTGTAACTGAAAAAATTTATATGGAAAAAGCTGAGAAGGAGCTACGGGAAACGCCAGAGATAGTTGAAAAGGCGTTGGCCGATTTAAGAGAGCTATTAAAAAGTAAGTAATACTTTGGTGGAATAATAGTTTTGTTTGTATTTTAGTAGATGTGAAATTCATAATTAGCTTGATACTAATTATGTGTATAAATTACATTATGTTCAGATTATCTGTTGGTTTTTACAGCGCTGTGCTAAATATTGCCTTTATTAATTTAATATTAAATATAATAATTCTTATTTTATTTTTTAAATCACTAAAGGAATATTAAAAACGTTTTTGTCATTTACTGTTGTCATTTTTCAATTTTGTATACGTGGTAGAGCCATGCTGCAGTTAAATTAGTAGTATAGTTGTATCACGAATGGGTAGGCTCGAATGGGTAGGCTCGACCGGGGAAGGACCACGCTCTCACAGAATACCAGCGTCAAATAGTAGCTTAATGCTGCTATGTTTCGTATAGTGAGTATAGACAACCGGAGACCCTTTTTACTGGAAACGAGTAATTCCATCTTAGTCCTCACGGGTGACAACGCATCTGCATTTTGATTTGTAATCGAGGATAGATGTAGATGTCTATGTGCCGCAGCAACCACTTATCATCAGGTAGACTGTGTGCTTATTTGTCAACCTATTCTATAAAAAAAACCACATAAATCATATTTAACAAAAAAAAAAACAAAGCTATTGCTGTAATATTTGCGCATACATATCTATGATTTGCACCTTAATGCATAGTTGGTAGTAGTTACATTTTATTACCTATTTTAGTAGCCTTCAGAACGAAATATATCAAAATGTTCTCAATTTTACGTATTATAAGTTCAGTACAAAAATGTTGCAAAATCATACAGATCGCGTTATACTTTAAAGACAACCGTTTCAGAGTATGGAATAAGAGTATTCATGATTCTTTTGTTGTGCGTGCATTGAATTATCGACATATTAAAGTCATATTCATTGTCAATATGCTCAAATTAATGCACGTCAACGAGTTTATATCATTTTAAAAAGAGAGAAAAAGTTTATATCATTTTAAAGATTGGTAACATTTATTTTTAAAAGATAAGATTCGAGAAGACACGTCTGCCTGTCATGGGAGTTCAGTCCAGTTTAGTCGCGTTCATTGCATTTAGGACGAAATTATACCAAAAGGACTTAGGTTATATATATTATTATCATGTCAATATTTGATCTATTTTGATGAAAATTATTACACGTACTTACTACAAAAAGTAGTTTATTATTAGTCATCTGTTATGTGAGAAATTAAATCTAGTATGGAATTTTACAGCAAATAGGTATCAAATTTTGCGAAGGCAGTGGCGACGCGGCTAAGGGAATTCTTTGATGCAAAGGCCTATTCTTAAGCCATAGTTTAAACTAAGAACAATCAATAAACGACGTTTGTTAATAATTGAGTTTACTAGACATGAAATAGCTCTACCAGTTCTGCAATCAATTTTTACTTAATTTTATATCAGATGCGGAAATGAACAAAAGTACAATATTAGAGATTAGTACAAATAGGAAGCGGGCGTTCAATGTCGACAGGTGTTGCCAAAGTTATTGGTTCGGTATATAATAATAGAATGTATAAAAATATATTAGAAGATATATATTTAATATTATTTAACAATCTACGCAACAAATATCTGGTTGAATTTTCGTGTAACATGTTAAAAATAACGCCTAATTTTTCGTAATAATATTTTTTAGTATATTACTTTTGTGGATAGTAGACTATAATGGACCGTAGTGATTAGTGAACACCACCCTTTATTATCCCAAACGTGTTGTTAGAGGAGACGGAGGGAAAATAAAACAGGGGATGGGAAGCTACATTTTGTCGATAAGAACGCAATAATATATTTAAAATAAAACTATATACACTATGAGACAATCTAAAAGGGAGGAGGGGAAGAGTTATATGATGTTTATTTTTATTTTGCTTCTTATCATAATATACGTGGCAGAGCCACACTTAAGTTTATTGGAAATGAGACGTTCCATCTTAGTTTTCAGGGTGACATACATACATATATATACATAAAAACTCACGCCTGTCACCCAGAGGGGTAGGAAGAGACTGCAGACTTCCATTTGGCATGATCCTGACAGACCTCTCTCGCCTCCTTCACATCCGTATATCTACGCATACACGCTCGTCGGTTAAGGGTACTCCTAATTTGACCCGTTTTCAATAAATCGCTAATTTGGTTGATAAATTTTCGCCTAGGACGTCCCTTTCCGACTCTGCCATTCACTTCCGCAACATAAATTTTCTTTGTCACTTTTTCCTCACTCATTCTTTCCACATGACCAAACCACCGAAGCATTCCTTTCTTAATCCTGATCACAACATCATCTTGCAAACCACACTCTTCTCCTATCTCACAATTTCTCACCCTGCCATTCAGATTCATCCCTAACATACTCCTTAACGACCGCATTTCTACTGCGTTTATTCTACTCTCATGCTTCTTCTGCCACACCCAACTTTCACTACCATACATTAAACTATGGACCAACACAGCATCGTGGATTGCCATGCGTGCCTTTTTCGAGACATTCTGACTCTTCACAATAGAGTGTAGGGCCTCATTTACTCTATTTCCTGTGACATTTTGATTCTTAACCAAGAATAGATGTAGATGTCTATGGGCCACAGCAACCACTTACCATCAGAAGTAGTATGGGCTCGTCTGTCACTTTTATTCTATTAAAAATGAAATTTAATTAATATCTACAAAAATCATATTACTGACGATTAAACAATGAATATTTATTATCGTAATTGATGGTGATGAAATACTAGATATTATTGATGTCGAAATATAACGAATAATTGTAACAATAAATAATAACCACTTTGTGTTCAAATGATTCAGCAGAGTGGCTGATGTTAAAAGGTTTAATAGTCTAAATCAAGTTTTTTTTTGAAAAAAAAAACTTGATTTAGGCTATTAAACCTATACAAATACAAATTCATAAACCATTATAAAGTTGTTTTAAAACCATGCTTTTATGCAAAACATAATAATTTATATAAAAAAGTATCAATCAATCAAATTCGGTTAAAAGTTATACGCTAACTTGTTCATAAAGTCAAAGTTAATTAAGGTACAGCTTATATACATTGCACTACTGGGCACAGACCTCTTACTTCAGAGAGGGTTGTAAAGAAATTAGCCCACCGCGCAGCTCAAATGCATGTTTACACAATTCCCATACTTTAGAAATAATTTATTATTCAGACATGTAGATTTCCTCATAACATTTTTCATCGCCGCTGAGCTCGTGGTATATCAGCTCTTAATTGCATTGCTGTCGGCGGGAAACGAATCCAGGTTGCTTGGGTAGTGTGAAATTTTCGGGCGAGCTCTTAGCCCCTGAGCTCGAACCACGGCTCAAGTAGTATCAACCACGGCTCTACTAATTTATTCATAAAAAAAAATAAGGAAAAAATTTATAAATTTAGTAGTAATGTAACATATACCTAAAATTAATATTAGTTTCTTCGTATTTAATGCGCAACCGCACCGTTCATCAGATTGCGGTAAAACTGTCAACATATTACATATTACATGCACTTCCGTGAAGTTTATAGGCGTGGTTGGACCCGCTAGGTGGCGGGTAGAATTTAGATATCACCCGTGCAAAGCCGGGACAGATCGCTTGTTAGTTATAAAAAGAGATTTGTAGTACCTGGGTATGTACGCAAAAATGTGCTTACGTGGAATGTGGAAATCCACTAAAACATTTATACGTGGTAGAGCTACGTTGTAGTTATATAATGGTGGTAGCCCGACTGGATTGGCTTGATCGAGGCAGAACCACCCTCTCACAGAATACCTTCATAAAATAGCAGTTTAATGCTGCTGTGTTTCGAATGGTCAGTGTAGAGAGTTGGAGACCCTTTTTACTGGATACGAGACATTTCATCTTAGTACTCAGAGGTGACAACGCATCTGCATTTTGATTCTTATGTAAGGATAAATGTAGATGTCTATGGGCCACAGCATTCAATTACCATCAGGTGGACTGTTTGCTCGTTTTTCACCCTTACTTTATTTAAAAAAAAACATGCAATCGAGTCAGGTTAACTTTCTATGCTAATAGTTGGTCAATACTACATATTTAGGAAATGTGAGAAAGTTTCTAAAAAGATTGTGATTTAGTTAAATTGTTTTTTCTCTTTATGTTTTAATTCTCTGTTTATAACAGAAAAAAACGTGCCGTGGTGTTGTGCGTCACAAACCACCCAATCCATATGGATTGAGATGATATATATATATATATATATATATATATATAAATAAAAAAAATATATATATATATCATCTCAATCCATATCCATTTCTAATGATACTATATCATACACAGCTGCTTTGCCTGCTTTCATGGTTTTTATTGCTTTCATTATTGCATTTATACTAATTTCACAACCTTTTTCCTTTTCGCTCAGTTTGATATAAATATCTTATTAAAAATGTTTTCTAATTTTGCGTCTCTGAGTGTATTTAACCTTTTTATATGCATACTGCAGAACCTGTTACTATTATCTGAATAGGGTTTTGAACAGGGTATTGTACAGGATGGGCGATCTAAAGATTACTATATCATACACAAAATAATACTACAGGTTATTTTGAGGTTGAAATTTTTGATGACATTTCCGATGTGACTGAAAGTTAGTTTTTTGTTCGACATTCACGAAACGTCGCTTTCCGCTTGAACAAAGTTGGGAAATATTAAAAATTTATTCCCAATGTGGTGAGTCTTCTACTTAAGCTGTAAAAAAATTATGAGAAAAAATTGACAAAAAGTATGTGCTAACACCGCAGTTTGTGGATCAATTTGTGAAGCGAGTTCGTGAAATCGGATCGTTGTTGCATAAAAAACCCGTGTACGTACTCGTCCACTGCGCTCAACCGAAAACATCGCTGCTGTTGCTCAGAGTGTGCGTGAACAACCATCAACATCAACTCGTCATCAAGAATTGAATATTTCACGCACATGTTTGGGAATGATTTTGCGTAAAGGTCTCGGCATGAATACGTAAAATTTTCAATTAGTGCAAGACCTGAAGCCGTATGACCGATGCGATTTTGGTTCGCTCAATGGGCCAAAGACGGCTTGATCGCAGATGAGCATTTTTACTGAAAAATCATCTTTTCAGACGAGATTTACACCTCGGAGGATACGTCAATAAGCGAAATTGTCGTATCTGGGGCTCAGAATGTCCACACGTCACCGTGGAGTAACCAATGCATCCACCATGAGTATCTACGGATTTCGGTCTGCCGGCTTTATTGGGTCATTTTTTTTAAAAATGAGCAAGGAAACGCCGTTATAGTGAATGGTGATCACTACCGCGCCATGCTAAGCGATTTTTGTTTCCCAAATTGAAGAGAATGACGTAGACGACATTTGGTTTCAACAATACGGCACGGCGCAACGTGCTCACAGCCAATGTAACAATCGATCTCTTGCACACTTTCTTCGAAAATCGCATAATCAGCAGAAATGCTGATATCGATTGGCCACTTCGAAGCTGCGATTTGACTCCGTTGAACTTTTTTTTGTTAGGAACCGTTAAAGACAAGTGTTACGCTAACCCTCAGGAGACAGTTGACGACTTGAAACATGAAATCGAAGTTGCGATTGACTTAGAGGCCCAAATAATCGAAAATGTAGGTACTATCGTATTGTAAGGCTAGCCGTGGCAGTCATTTGAATGATGTTGTCTTCCATTCCTAAATGGAAAGGTTCAATCTTTCTAATAAACTCATAGTTTTGAAAAAAAATTCATTAGTTTTTTTTATAGCCTATTCAAGTTCCAAATCTTTAATAGCCATATGTTCTGCTCTATTGTTCAATGTAAAATTGTTCTGTTCATTGAACGACGTCGTGAAGACGTCTTAAGAAATTTAATTTCGGTACTGAGCTTTCATGAAACAAGCGGAATGTGACGTATTGACTCCAAATGTCTATATGTAAAATCTATTGCCGCCCGCTAGTCTCGCTAAAACTTCGAAATCGTCTTGACCAATTTTGATGAATTTTTTGTGTGTGTGTTAATAATGTGTCCCTAGATGGTTTAAATTTACATTTGGACCCGGTAGGTTGTATTGTTGTCGAGATCCGGAAATCATCGTGAGTAGCCGTGGAGGATCGCTAGTCTAAATATAAAATAAAAAGATATAACATTTGAATAGTAATACAAAATAAGTTAAAAAAACACCATGAAATGCGTAAAATTAGTTTCATTCATTCAATGTGTAATATTTGAGTAAATATATAGTATTTTTTTGGGTTTGGGTTTAATTATGAATAAGGTAATTAAGATAAGATCGGTGTTAAGTTTCTTGTAACATAATCACATTCATTGTTTTTAAAACAGAATATATTAATATTGTTTTTTTTTATAAACACAGTATGACTGTGTGAGCATGTGTGTATTTTTTACATGTTGTGTTGGTAGGCTATAGACGGCTACTTAGATAGATACTAGTTAAGGATCCTGCCACCTAGTTCAATAACTATTTAATCAATTGTGAAAATTTTTATATATAATATATAAATTAATTACAACTCATTTTTTCCCTTTACAGAAGAGACGTCGCTGTTCGTACCCATCAACGATGACAACTATTTAATGAAGTTTCTCAGGCCGTCTAAGTTTTATCCTGAAAGTGCTTTTAAAAGGGTAGGCATACGCGTATGTTTTTATTTCAATTTTAAGAAAATATATAGGTAGTCTTTCCAGATGTCACCCTACTTATCAAATGACGTAACTACTTTGATCGTCTTATGAAATAATATCATAATTATATAGTAGTACTGCATAGCTTTCTGACCAAGTTTTCCTAAAATCTATAAAAACTTATTCATAATAAACTTACGAATTTTGTTAATGTTAACAAAATTTTGAATCCTAATCAATATGGAGTTCAAAAAGGCAAAAACACGTCATTTGCCTCTTTAAAATCATGAAACATATTTAAAAGATATAAATGAAAAAATTCCATGTTTTACTTTTTTCTTAGATATGTCAAAAGAATTTGATTGTGTTAATCATAAAACTTTACTAAAACAAGTGAAAAATATTGGCATTCGCGGAATTGCTCTTAAATTATTTAAATCATACAATTGAAGATCGAAATCAAGAAACTTTTCTGAATAAATAAAATAAATATTATAATAACACTTTAAATAACAATAATACAAGAGGTATTGAAAAACTATGTCTAAATTTAAAAAGTCAATCTCGGTAGGAAGTATACTCGGTCCTTCTTTGTTTTAAATTAACGAATTATTTAATATTCCCAAACATTTTACTGTAATGTTTATCGGTGATGCTACAGAATACAGGCTACTGCTATTTACAGCTGAAAAAGCTAATAAATAATATAGAACTTAAAAGTGATATTAAGTAATAAGTCGGTAAAAGACATAGCGACTTAGATAAAGTTTGTTAACCTAACAATTAATGCAATAAAAACTAAAGTTCTCCAATTTAGAAATTATAAGACTTATCCAATCCTCTTAAAATTTTACTTCATGGCTCATTCGCGGAGGAAGCAGAAGGTAGAAGCTTTCTTGACGATATAATTGACTCACATTAATTGGTAACCAGTTCTAGGAAATACTATCAAGAAAATATCTAGCTATTGCTATGTTCTTTCAATACTTTTTTGGTCAACCTCTAAAGCTGTTGCTAAAAATGCTTACTATGCTTATATTTATCCACTGTTATGGTCTCCTAAAATCTGAAATGAACGGAGAGAGACACCTGAGGTCAACTTGACTCTGGCCTGCTACTGAGATTTCATATTAATTTTTTTCTAAAACATAATGTTGTGTAATATTTAAAGCAACTCGGCTGGGCAATTTTCAGGAAATTATGACACATCTTCTCGTCATGTTTACCTAAAAACTTGAAAACAAGATTGTACAACAGTGCGTGTTGCCAGTGATGACTTATGGATCTGATTGACTCTCATTAATTGGTAACCAGTTCTAGAAATATTATCAAGAAAATATCTAGCTATTGCTATGTTCTTTCAATACTTTGTTGGTCAACCTCTAAGGCTGTTGCTAAAAATGCTTACTGTGCTTATATTTATCCACTGTTATGGTCTCCTAAAATCTAAAATGAAAGGAGAGAGACACCTGAGGTCAACTTGACTCTGGCCTGCTACTGAGATTTCATATTAATTTTTTCCTAAAACATAATGTTGTGTAATATTTAAAGCAACTCGGCTGGGCAATTTTCAGGAAATTATGACACATCTTCTCGTCATGTTTACCTAAAACTTGAAAACAAGATTGTACAACCAGTGCGTGTTGCCAGTGATGACTTATGGATCTGATTGTCCTCCACTGCTGGCCGTATAAGGAAGCTCAAAGTCGCTCAGCGAGCGATGGAAAGGGCTGTGTTCTGAGTTTCTCTACGTAATAAACTTAAAAATAAGGAGATCCGCAGTAGAACCAGAGTGACCGACATAGCCCAACGGATTAGTAAGCTGAAGTGGCAATGGGCCAGCCATATAGCTCGACGAACTGGTAATCGATGGGAAAAAAGGTTCTCGAGTAGTAGCCTCGTACTGGTAGGCAAAGTCTAGGGTGACACCTCTCTAGATGGAGCGATGCCGGTGGCTCAAGGCAATATGACAATATGCAAGTGGACTTGCAGTGGTAGTGATGATATTAAAGTATTTTGAACTAAGCTAAGAATTTGTTTTCATTTTAGATACAAGCGTATTATAACTTTAGACGGTCTCATGAGAAATACTGTTGCAACTTGCTTCCCACTGGAGTACGTTCTGCGTTTGATCATTCAATAATTTCAATATTGGCACCTAGAGACCAGCATGGACGACGCATAATGCTAATAAACTCTGGAGGTAAATATTTCAGTTTATATCATACAATCAGAATCATTACAATTGCAACTACGCTAACACTCATTAGCATGCAATCAACGTGTGCACGCCGGTACTTTGTAGAACTATTACGTTAGGTTTATTAGCGTATTTAAATAATATAATACCTACAATTGCAGCTTGTGTTTTTTATTACCATACAGATGAACTACGTTCTGTTCTTTTAAAAATATTGACTTAATATATAAATCAAAACCTACTTAAGTTAAAGTTATAATGCATGCTGTGTTTACTAGTAAGTAGTCACTACACTTAGACTAAGAAAATTTTCTGTTATTTAAGATTGTTATAGTGTAAGTTGATTGTTAGTAAGCCATATGAATAAAAATAAAAAATAAATAAAAAATACAATATTTATTACCATGTTAAAAAATTTAAACTAAAAACGCAATTCACTCCTCGCCGACTATACCCTTGTCGTATAGCCATTCTTAGCTTATAACCTTATAACCTTATAGCCTTGGAACTTTAAACGAGAAAGGAACCAGTTTGGTTGACGGATATGTTTTTTAATTCGTTCTTTTTGTGTAATTATATTTTATAATATATTCTTCAACCAAACTGTACCTACTATATAAACAAAATGTATTAAATTTACAACACCTAATGTTGGTGACAACAGGTGAATTAGTGAGGTTTTAAATGGGAAAGGACTGAGTCTTGTTGAATTCACTTTTTCTCAGAATTACATTTAACGCGAAGATTCTATGGGGCGGCCCCTAATTTAACTAAACTAGTTAGCGAACTTGTGCTTTAAAAAAGATTAGAGGCCTCAAATGTGTTAAAACAACTAGATTCGTTTTTTTAAGGTTATATAAATGGAAATAACTACAAAAAACTAATAGCTGTTTAAAATAATTAAAATAATCTAGTTGTTATTAATTATGTTATGACTTATGACATACTGTCATATGGATTCTATCTTTGTTTTGCAGAAGAGAGCCATAAGAGGAATTTATAACTTAGATCTGAAGAAATTCTTTAAAGAAATAAATATATTAACTTTGACCCATCAGTATATTTACGAACATTTAACGTACATACATTATATTTTCGTAATTTACAAAAACAAAAAAAGTTTTATTAAAAATAGTGACGTAGGTACAGCAGGTTTGTAAGTACCAGGAACAAGCACAAGTTATTTATACCAGTTACTCGACTCTAAAGAGTCAGATTTCTTCATGGGGTAATGTATGCGCTTTTACAACAAAGTCCCAGAAAATAAGCAGGCCTTATCTATCAAAAAGTTTAAATTTTTGTTAAGCAAAGTATTTGCAAAAGGTTAATATATTGTTATACTACATGATTGATATTAACCTGGGAATAAGGTGATCGCTACCATCTAGTTTTTATACTGATTGTATAAAATACATACTATACATAAACACTCACACCTGTCACCCAGAGGGGTAGGCAGAGACTTCAGACTCCATTTGGCACGATCTTGACACACCTCTCTCGCCTCCTACACATCCATACACCTACGCATACATGCTCATCGCTTAAGGGTACTCCTAATTTGGCCCGTTTTCATTAAATCGCCAATTTGTTCGACAAATTTTCGCCTAGTACGTCCCTTTCCGACTCTGCCATTCACTTCTGCAACATAAATTTTCTTTGTCACTCTTTCATCATTCATTATTTCCACATGACCAAACCACCGAAGCATTCCTTTCTTAATCCTGGTCACAACATCATCTTGCAAACCACACTTTTCCCTTATTACACAATTTCTTACCCTGTCACTCAGATTCAGCCCTAATATACTCCTTAACGACCGCATTTCTATTGCGTTCATTCTACTCTCGTGCTTCTTCTGCCACACCCAACTTTCACTACCATACGTTAAAATAGGGACCAACACAGCATTGTAAATTGCCATACGTGCCTTTTTCGACACATTTTGAATCTTCACAATAGAGTGTAGGGCCCCATGTATAAAATATTCTATTATAAATTAATTTAAATAAAAGTCTGGTGGGTTTTTTGCTGTTGAATTATTGGTAAAGGTTTAATGTCTTTTAATAAGTAATCTTGTAATCTATTTAGAATAAAAATGATTCTATTCTATTCTTTTCTATTATAACCAAATGTAACTCCAATATGAAATAATCATCGATTGCATTCCTATATTAAAAACGAAAAATTCGTATAAACATGTGTAAATATAACTTTATAGACTAATAGATCGGTCGAAAATTATACACATACATATATGCATATACTTGTACATAACATAATCCACATATACGAACATGTTGTACACATATATAAACATTTATTTTAATATTTTAATAAATGTATAATTCATATTCGATGACAAGCAAAAAAAAAAACTCGTTTCAGCTCAAAAGCAACCCCGGTTGTCAAACAAAGAGCGTCAAAAACATGTCAGTGACCCTGAAAACTAAATAATGATTTGAATAAAACAAATTTATAAAACTATTATAAATTTTACTAATTTTGTCACTTTAGATCCATTGTCACGGTTTCAAGCATAAATAAGTTAAAATTAAGTGTGATATCATCCGTATAGTAGGTATTTAGTTTCAGCCCATAAAGTATAATATATTTATAACAGCCATTAAATATATTTATATTTCCGCCCTTTCAGATAGGTGGTGCGATGAACTATTATAGTATTTAAGCTATAATAATTGTATTCACACAATTATTCTGTAAAGACGGGCCTTATCTAATATCGACACGAATTGCGGGCATCAAAGATTTAACTAACTATATAAATCTTTGGCGGGCATACAATTATATAGAGACAGGTTAAACAGGTTTGATTAGATAAAAAAATAAACCAATGCAAATAATTACAGATAACTTTTTGACCGACATAGCCCAACGGATTAGTAAGCTGAAGTGGCAATGGGCCGGCCATATAGCTCGAAGAACCGATAACCGATGGGGAAGAAAGGTTCTCGAGTGGCAGCCTCGTACCGGTAGGCGTAGTGTAGGGCGACCCCCACTAGATGGAGTGACGACCTGGTAAGACATGCAGGTCGCAACCGTCGAAGTCGATGGATGCAGGTGGCTCAGGACCGTGCTTTGTGGCATTACTTGGGGGAGGCCTATGTTCAGCAGTGGACTTGTGAAGGGCTGTAATGATGAATGATGATGACAGATAACTTTTATATATGTTACAGTCAAAACGCATAACTGGTCAAAACCACTTTCTACTGCGAAAATCAGGCAAACATTTTTTAGACAAAAAAACAGTTTCGACTGATTTTCACACTAGAAAGTGGTTTTGACCGATTATGACTTATATATAATTATAATGTACGTACCTTAACCTACTGTCACTGATAAATGATAATCCAAGATCATACGAATATACCAGTAAAAAGTAGTTTTGACTAGCGTCCTTATTCAAAACTACTTTTGCAAACTCAGAAATATTTTTATTTCCGGTCGATCTCAGTGATTCAGTTAGTAAGTATTCGCTGATGCTCAGACAATACCCAAGAAGTCCATGACATCTTTCCACTTATTTTGGCAACTTCACAATCTTCTCAATACTTCATCCATGAATTCACAATAGATAAGTCGAACACGTGAACCATCATCTACAGTTCCCATTTCTTAGTTTTTATTCATGTTCTGCAGGTTTCCATTATTTTCGTCACATGTGTCGATTCCTCACATGTAGCTATTATAGTCTTTTACAATAGCAAGACAATAAACATTTATGTATTGTTTTTTCTTCTTTCCTATCTAGATACCGACATAATTGGTTCAGAGCCGAAAGCTGTATATATCATGATAACCCGTTAAATGAAAGTAATATTACGGATTTGTATCGCGATTTATTTAAACTTTTTAATTTCCGACTTTTCGGGTGCTTTAATTAATGGACACTGTGAGCGCATTGTCACTCTCAACATCATAAAAATGTGTGATGCGCAGAACGTTGGGATCATCACCTGGTGCCACTGACGGAAGTGTTCCGAGGAGTTCAGTTAGCGCTGGAAGCAGCGATGTCAGAGCCGCTGACACAAATCAACGGAGTTATTGTGATGCTGGACATGAAGGGCTTGTCATTTTCTCAAGTCATGCAGTTTACACCATCATTCGCTAAAATGGTCGTTGATTGGATTCAGGTTAGTATTATTGAATTTCGTAACTTTTGAAGATTAACGCGTTTTGTAGTTGCGTTGTTATAAATCTACAATTGCTAAAAGCATGCTGCTAATAATTTAAACTCAAACTAACCACTCGGAAGCTATAAGGTCTTTCGAGTATATCCCATAGTTGCCTCTTGAGACACCCATGGGCCATGGGACGAAACGGGAGAATGGATTTTCATACGCCGTCATCACACTGCAACGTCGATTTGACATACCTAATGAGATAAACTAGATTGCATCACTACGATGGTACGATACTTTCATTATAATACATTTTCCAGTCTAAATATTTTACATGGGTTTGCCATTGACGTATTAAATATTGCCTCAGGATATTTCAGGCTTTTATTTTAGTAAATTTCAACGACCCGTACAAACCGATAAGTCTTAAGATTGACTCTATATTTTGCACAAGATTATACAATCTGATTAGGTTTAAAATTTGTTACAAGGGCTATATTTTCCGGGAGGGATGGTTAAAGACTGTGTAGTGGCGGTGTAAGAATATCCACTACACCATATCGTCCCGTGGGTCGTAAGAGACGACAGAGCGAAGCAAACCAAAAGATGGGGGCAGCGTTTTCTTGATTATAACTAAAAATAACAACTATAGAAAATGCCACCCCCCCCCCCCCCAACCCTATCAGGCCATCTATTGAACAGGCCTATGTTCAATAGTGGACATTTTAGAGTTTGTGGTTATGTTTATGGTTTATGGTTAACAATGGTGTTTATTTTATGTTTCATTTAATTCCCAGGACTGCATACCAATAAGACTTAAGGCTGTCCACATTATAAATCAGCCTTACATTTTTAATATGCTATTTGCGATTTTCAAACCCTTTTTGCGTGAAAAGCTGCGCTCACGCATCCATTTTCACGGTTCGGATATGCAAACGCTGCTGTCACACATAGACGCTAAAGCGTTGAGGGTACGACATGGCGGGCTGCTACCGGAACCGGAGATTACTGGCGAAGTTCTATGGAAAATGCTACATCATTACGAGGAAAATTTCAAAGGTAAATTAAAGGCTATAGTTTCACTATAATATAGTTATTAGGTACATAAAAGACATACAGCAAGGGCAGTGGTCGGAGCACTCACTTACTAAGCCGCGCATTTTGGCTTCGAATATCAGAAAGAGCTTACATTTTACAGTTAACTTACTGCATCTGAGTTTTTGTTTATATCTACTTATGGTGCTTTATCTCCTGTGCAGTTAATGGCTATTGATATTTCGCCAGCGCTAATTGTGATCAAATTTCTTAAACCTTAATCTGAATATTTTGACTAAAAAACTTAAATTATGTTTAAATACTTTTTGTATTTTACTTTTCGAAAACCACAAACTAAGAATAAACACATATACAGTATATACAGGGATATTTTTCAAAGAGTAGCCAAATTTAAATCTTACGTTCAAATATATAAATAATGATATACCGTTATTGAAGTTTTTGAAATGCGTGCGTGCGTGCGTGCGTGCGCGCGCGTTAGTGCGGGCGTGCGTGCGTAGGTGCGTGCGTGCGTGCGTGCGTGCGTGCGTGCGTGCGTGCGTGTGTGTGTGCGTGTGTGTGCGTGTGCGTGTGCGTGTGCGTGTGCGTGTGCGTGTGCGTGTGCGTGTGCGTGTGCGTGTGCGTGTGCGTGTGCGTGTGCGTGTGTGTGTGCGTGTGCGTGTACGTGTGCGTGTGCGCGTGCGTGTGCGTGTGCGTGAATATTATATACATAAAAAAAAGACAAAGTAACCGTTATTGAAGTTTTTGAAATGCGTGCGTGCGTGCGCGCGCGTTAGTGCGGGCGTGCGTGCGTGGGTGCATGCGTGCGTGTGTGCGTGCGTGCGTGCGTGTGTGTGTGCGTGTGTGCGTGTGCGTGTGTGTGGGTGTGCGTGCGCGTGTGCGTGTGCGTGTGCGTGTGCGTGTGCGTGTGCGCGTGCGTGTGCGTGTGCGTGTGCGTGAATATTATATACATAAAAAAATGACAAAGTAACCTACTCTTTGCAGTAAATACCGGTATTCCTTCACCGATTCGGCGTATGGTTGCCACATATAAAGAGACCTTCGAGTATGTAGACATTTTTACATGCTCAAAGGAAAAGTTTCGTGGTCTTTTATACAAGACACTTTTCAAATAATAATTTTGTTACCTTAGTCACATTATAATACCATTGTTGGCCATACTTTGACATATTATAATACCTTCTGTGTCTTCAGAGCTTAGAAGATTGCAATGCAATGGACGATATGAATGACAAGCTCGTGGAAACTGTCCATGCGGTCGGAGCTAAGTTCTGCAAGACCCACCGCAGAAGAACACAAAAACTCTCCGATCACACTCTTAATCTCATGGCTGTTAGACGGGAGATGAGGCTGCAATCGTCAACAGATTTGACAGCATACAGGCAACTGAACAGACAGATCTCCAAATGCATGCGGCAAGACTTACGCAACTTTAATACTGCTCGTATTAAAGAAGCGATCGAGCGGAACCAGGGCTCCAAAATCTTTGCCAGAGATCTGTCTGCCAGAAAGAGCCAACTGTCAAAGCTGAAGACTGAGTGTGGCAGCATCGTTTCCGGGACACCTGAGATTTTGAGTGAGATTGAGAGGTTCTATGGGCAGCTGTACACATCATCGTTGGAGCCACACGCAAGTGTGAGTAACGATACAAGAGCAAGTCTTATAAAGATAGACTCAGAAATGAGGATATCCGCAGTAAAACCAGAGTGACCGACATAGCCCAACGGCTTAGTAAGCTGAAGTGGCAATGAGCCGGCCATATAGCTCGAAGAACCGATAACCGATGGGGAAGAAAGGTTCTCGAGTGGCAGCCTCGTACCGGTAGGCGTAGTGTAGGGCGACCCCCCACTAGATGGAGTGAAGACCTGGTAAGACATGCAGGAAGTCGATGGATGCAGGTGGCTCAGGACCGTGCTTTGTGGCATTACTTGGGGGAGGCCTATGTTCAGCAGTGGACTTGTGAAGGGCTGTAATAATGATGATGATGATGAATACCTTCTGTACAACTGCAGGTCTCCTAGCGTCTTAATTATTTATCCCAAGAGGTAATCTGTGAACAGCACTGTGGGCTGCATTATTGCGTATATTAAGTTACTGTACTATCTGTATGTAATATATATAATATAATAATGTAGCTATGTATAATGTAGCTATGTATAATGTATAAATAATGTAGCTGTTATCTATTACACTTTGAATAAAATAAAAATTAAAGGCATGTAAACACGTCCACACATGTACAAAAAAACTCAAATTATCTGAAGCAACTCACTTACTCTTAGTCCGCCCCTCCCTTCACAGCAACAACACAGAGTTCGTCTTGTCTAGCCCATACAAGATTTTTTTCTTGTTCAGCGCCGGAGCATTGAGTAGGTAGTACCTATTCGAATTGTGTACCTACTAGGTACACAATTCGTGTGTAGAAACGACACGAATTCTTGCATAGACTCGGCCAAAGATTTAGTATATACTTACGTATATCTATGGACCCGGGGACTTTTCTTAGCGTGTACAAGAGCCCCTTAGAGTTTTTGAATTGAAACTTCTTTAGAATCGTTGTGATTTGAATGTCGATGAAACGAAAAATTGACACAAAAATAAGATAGTATGCGGAAAAGTAAGCGACAGTAGCCTAATAAAGAATATAAGAAGTTTGTTCCGGCACTGTACGTATTTCCAAGAAATATTAGCATGGTACCGTGCAGTAGTGGTGTGAGAATATCCACTATCCCATATCATTCCGTTGGTGTCGTAGATGCGACAGAGGGAAACAAATCAGGAGCTATGTAAAAATGTAGCTTGCCAAGCTCGGCAACTAGAGCAAATATCCTCCTATGAGGCAATACATGGGGGACGTTTATGGCTGTAACGGTAACGGTATTAGAACGGCCGGTGTATAAAGCATCACCAATTATATCGTCTGCATAACAATGAATATATTTGGCACCCAGGGTTGGCTGGCAGTGAAAGCCACTTAGCATTAAGTCCGCCCTATGTACCCTTTGCATTAAAATGTTACATTTAAGTTTTTGAATAAATAAATAATTTGTAGAAGGAACAGAGTAGGCGACAGCACGCAGTCTTACGGAACACACGCATTCACACGTTTGGATACAGAGCTTGCATCATCGATTACGATCTAAATCATATCTGCAAGAAAACTGACCCAATTGCATAATTTCTCGCGAACACCATAGGAGAGAAGCTTCGAAAGAAGTGTTTTGTACCAGTGTGAATATAAAAGCGGAACAAATTAACTATTTTACCAAACCACTGTAATTTTTTATTTTATTTTTTTGTTGGTTTTTCTAATGAATAAATTTTATCTGGGGATTGAAAAATCGGGCCTTAGTAGTAATAACTTATATTTGTATTTAGATACGTCAATTGTTGCCAGGCAACGCTAAGGAGGTGGTAGATTGTTCCAAGACTTCTTAAGGTTATTTAGAACTTCAAAGGAAAAATGAAAAGTTAAAATGATTTATTCATTTTTAAACTACTGACCTGATGTTATATTTATTGTTTATATAACTTATATGATCTTTGGCCAAAGTAAGCTTATTGTAAAGATATAATGGCTTCTTGTTTTTTTTTATCCAACAAAAGAGTGGCAAAGTGTTGTCACCTGCGGTAGTCTACGTTATGTACGTAGTGGTGCGTTGAAACAAATGCGCGCAAGCGACAGCTGCAGGTGTTCCGCATTCGGGACCCAGTTTTGTAAAAATTAGTATTCTCGCAAAATTTACAGCGAAAAAAATTTGCGGTCCTATAAGAGAATCAGCGTACTAAAATTTTGAGAGGATGAGAAACTCGCATTGATTTCATTTCAGTTATCACTTATCAGACACAATCACGCTTAGGTGCATTGCTTTTCTTTTGCACAAACATGTTGCTTGATATTCTTCTACGTAACGTTTAGTTTTTTAATTACATAAAATTTACAGTTTGTTGCGTTTCGTCACGCGTCTTGATCTTAAACAATTTATGTTAAATGTCAGCCATGGATAATTATTACTTTTGATGTAAGTGATCGTCATTGGTGCATTTTCATCTAAATTTTTAATAAAATTTCTTTAAAAATACCTACCAACCATACTATTTTTATCTCGAAATAACGTGAAACTATGCCAGTTTACAAGGTTTACCTAAGTCTTATATGAAATGATCAATTTCGATAGTACATATTTATAACAAAAACCCTGTGGTTTTATCAAAATCAGTATTCAAACGTATAGAAATATCTTTTTTCAAAAAGCTCAACCATTGAAGCTCGTGTCAGTTAGAGGTAATAAAACCAAATCAATTTGCAAAAATAAAAATTTATTTTAATTAAAGTAAATATTTTATGGTCAAGTTTACTGAAAGAAAAATTATATTTATACGTTTGAATACTGATTCTGATAACACACTTAACGAGAACTACAGGGTTTTTGTTACATGTTGTATATGGTGGGTGTACCATGGAAGGCCACTCTAACAAATAAACAGTTATTGTTCGTTTATTAACTGGATAAATGAAACTAAAAAATATTTAAGTAATACTTTGTTTTATTAAGTAACATATAAACCACTTTTTTAAATTGCAGATTTAATCAACATTGATTGAACTTAAGTTTCATTGAACTCTTCCAAATGGGCTTACTTAGCGATTAAATCTACAATAGAAAGAAGTAGTTTATATGTTACGTAATAAAACAAAGTATTACTTAAATATTTGTTCGTTTCATTTATCCAGTAAATAAACGAATAATAACTGTTTATTTGTTATGGTGGTCACACACACGGTCAGTTTGATTGATCATTCCACCTGATCAGTTCAAACTAAAACTGTTGATATTTTTAAAATATCGGATTTTCGATTAAATATTAATATATTTGTAATGATCGATATATCGAAAATCCACTATTTTAAAAAATATCAACAGTTTTAGTTCGAACTGATCAGTTGGAATGATAAGTTGAACTGACCATGTGTGGCGACCATTAGAGAGACCTTCCATGGTACACCCACCTTATTTTAACGTTGTCGATTCCCGAAAGGAATGAAGCGAGGGACCGTACTGCCAAAATATTGATTGATATTTTGGCAGTGATGATTTTCAGTTCCGTGGGTGTTGATGTGTGTGTTGATGATGTGTAAGTAGAAGGAATTTGTTCCCACACGGCAATAACTACGACATTTTAATAATTGGCCTTCGAAGGAGCATGGCCTTCCATGGTCCATCCACCTTAATATGATACATACTGGCGTGTCAGTACACACGACATTTATGAGAGTCTCACTACTTTTGGTAAAATGCGTTGATACTTCAACATCAACTTGATTAACTCGTTGTTCTTGTGGTCGTCGTAATCGTAAACAAGTGTTTCACCCCCATGTCTCGAAAAGCACATAACTTCGAGGAAATTAATTCAACATATTATGTAGGTAAGTTTTTACGTGGTGGAGACATGCTGCAGCTATATTAATTGTATAGCTGTAGCACGAACGGGTCGGACCACGCTCTCCCAGAATACCAGCCTGAAATAACAGGTTTATGCTGCTGTGTTTCGTATGATGAGTGTAGAGAACCAAAAACCCTTTCTACTGGAAAAGACGCATTCCATCTTAATCCTTACGGCTGACAACGCATCTGCATTTAGATTCGCAAACGGGTAGATGTAGACATCTATGGGTCACAGCACCCACTTACCATCAGGTGTACTGTATGCTCGCTTGTCACCATTATCCTATATATAAAAAATCAGAAAACATTTTTCTACTAGAGCTGTGCCTATTTAGGTTAATATTTGAATCACGGACTGGAAAAGAATAATCGTAGGTATACTTTGCTAAGCAACCTAATGACTCGCTCAACGCATCCAGAAATAAATGTACATACACTAAGTCACGGTAATATTATCTATACAGTATTCCAACTTCATACAAACGGACGAAGCGAGAGCTATACCTACGCGCCTCAATCTCGGCATGCGCTCGGCATGCAGACAGTCGAGACTGTGCCGCAGTCATGATTTTGTGAAATATATAAAAAATGGAGGAAATAAATAACAGAATATAAATAAAGAAATAATAAATCTGAACTCCACTTAAAAACAAACATATAAATTGTAAAGTAGCTGCAGGTATCTATAACCAATTAAAAGATATTCCTTTTCTCCACGTTGTCCATGTTTCCCAATACAATTTTAAATTTATATTATTTTTAGCTTTATATTAGAAAGCGGATTTTTTATATTTAAAAATGTAATAATAAAGCATTTCGTAAGTCTCAGCCGAGGTGCAAATATTTTTCGCTCGCAAATTTATTTAACCGCTTTGTTATTCAAACATAAACATGGTTTTTTAATTAAATCTACTAATCAAAAAACGACACGCATTTTAATTGAACACTTCCTATTCAATTCACAAAGTACCTATTTTATTTGTTTATATAAAAAGTATATTTACAATCATAAAACTAAATGGAAACACAAAGTAGGCAAATGTAAAAATGCTGGAGGCAGGTAACCCTATCACATGTTTACGTGCCACACGGCTGTAGGCATTTATTTGAAAGATACGGCCGAGTTACAATACTGTATAGATAATATTACCGTGACTAAGTCACGGGGGACGATAAACGGTTCCCACGATAAGAGATATTCCGTTCATTTTAATACTTGTCCAAATATGCCCCACCGTGAAACAAACAGGATAACCTGACCTTTCTTATGCTCTCAAAGCCACGTTTCATTGATGCCTAAGGGATGACGCGCCTTAGCAACTAAGAAATAATCGTGTTTAGTGCTATGAGAGCCAGGTTTCATTATACCAAATTTTAATTTATTTGACTGAACCTTTTTCGTTAATACAAAACCTGATTATAATTCTGTCATTAAAAATAATGACTTAAATTACAATTTTAAATGGTAGGTACAAGGAAATTACTTAAAACGGAATACTTTAAACAGTATTTATAAAAGACAAAATTCTGGATGAGAACTAAACATAAGACCAAAGATAAAACTTACATTATAATTGTAAAAATATAATATACATCTAAAAAGAAAAGTTTTTTTTTAATTTTTAGCTACTTCTTTTTAAACAACAAAAATACTTGTTAAAACTAATTATGCATAAGTTCTTGTTATAGGTAAGACACATGATGTGCTTTACTTGTTTATTTTTGTCAAATTGCACTAAGTAGATTTTTAATGGTATGAAGAAGATTTTTGATGATAATCGCATATTGTCACAAGATAGTTGTATATTTCCATTATCATTTTCATTTGTCATCCAGACGGATGACCATTAATCTCGTAAAACGATAATTTACTTATAATGATTAAGTTATATTTTTACTTAAAAATATTTGTTTTTTTTTATAGCATAGGGTGACAAACGAGCACACAGTCCACCTGATGGGTCTCCGGTTCTCTACACTCACCATACGACATACAGCAGAATTACGCTGGTGCCCCGGTCAGGCCGACCCATTCGTGCTACAACTATAATATAGCTGCAGCGTGTCTCTACTACGTAAAAGTTTAAAATTACATTTAAAATTATATATTAATCTTTTCTTTTCAGTTGCAAATTCTTATGGATACGTCTCCAACAATAATAAACAATAGAGCGTCAACGTGTGCAAGTTTCAAGCTGTCTAGTTATGGTATATGATATAAAGAACATAGATAAAGAATAATTGCTATGTAAGCGTAACTGAGTGGAAATTAAAGTATTTAATGATGTGAGTTGATTGCAAATACAATGCCAGTAGTTATTTTAATAATTAACTTACATCGTGTTTGTTTTCAGTAATAAAATAAAACTAGCATTTTAACACTATCATTAGGTATCATTTAATTTGTAGAATATTACAGTAATTTAATTTTACATGAAATGGCTTTGAATTTCGAATTTCCTTGCTTTCTCCTATTTTCTTAACAAATAAACCACCAGATATTTTATGTTATTGTATGCGAAATGTAGTTTACAATATTTCTAATAATATATTTTTGTTAACTAACATTCAATACTACCGTTATATATACCGACCTCTATATACAAGCTATATATAGGTAATACTATATATAGGTCAGTGCTCAATACACATAGTATAAGAAAAATGTGCTTTGTTTTAGCGTACATCTACATTCTACAAAAAGCCGTTATAATTTCTTTGTAAATTTAAAGGAGCAACCGAGTTCGCAGTACACCTGGAGGTAATGTAACTTCTGCATAATATGTGCATATTCATATCCAAAATTTAAAGGACTTTAGAGTTTCACTCCTGGAAATATCCGTTAATATCTGTTAAGACTGTTGTAGTATTTAAGCCACTACTGCTAAGCGATTGTGTAGCTCTGGTGGGAATCCTGCAACCACCTTTAAATAATTAAGGCTAGGCCTGTTATTATAGTGCTTCCCTATTCTCTATTACTTCAAACCAATACAAAGCAGTGCAGGCCATGTTGCTTTTCGGCAGAAATATGTAGGGGGGGGGGTAGCACTCATTCAGACGGATTTCTATGCAACAAAGGAGACATAAAACCTTAATAGATATCAACATAAAAAAGGTTTCAGCTTATAATCGATATAGAAACATTTACGCATAACAATAAAATCAAACGTCAAAACGAAGCCAACCACGATTCCCATCAGAGTTACGCAACGGCAATGATGGACATAACTGTGATTGCACTGTCGGGGTGTGTAGCTATCCAGATGCATTACTACTTTTAAGACATGCGCAATCTTGCCCTATAGTCTCAAAAAAAGTTTGTGATCACTAGCAAAAGCTGATTTTTTTTAAATTTAACTTTATTAAGAAAAAGTGTTTACGTTATAATTTATTTTAAATAGAAATACACTGTTTGAAATTAAAAAATAAATCACTCGAAACTTGATGGAAAGAAAAAGATTGTTTAAACAAACTTATACAAAATTTTATTAATAGAAGGTGTTTATTCAATATAATACAACTACTCCTCTAGCTTGAACACATGCGGAGATCCTCCTGGGCATGCTGTGGATCAAGTCATTCAGCATTTCTTGCGGTAACTTGTCCCATTTTTAAATAGCGGCTCCCCTGATCTCCGGCACTCGCTGGTTAGGTGGCTTACGGTTCCGAACAGCTGGCTTAAGAGCTCACGCGTGCTCTATTGGGCTTAAATCAGACGAGCCAGCAGGTCAGTCTAACCTGCTATCTGATGTCGTATTCTAGGACATCAGCATTGACTCGTTAAGGTTGATGTGGGGGTGCATTATCGTCGATCAGTACTAATTGGTGCCCATGTTTTACTCGGAATGGTCTGATAATTCCCACACACACACACACACTTCTGTTTTTATTGTAGTGGCGTTGATTGATGGATTATAAAATTGACTAAGTCAGTTTTCTGAATGAGCGAAAGCTTGGGTTGAAATTATTTTCATATGGAAAAACAACTGAATTTGTTTTGCATTCTTATTCTATATTTTTAAGTAAAGAATCTAAAAAGAAGAACGAATTATAATATAGTTTACCGTAACAAAAAATAATTCGATTTTTCAAACTGATCGCAAACTTTTTTGATGTGTACCTATACTTGATGTTATTGTCCCATATTTGTCTGGGACTTATAGATCTCATGTTTACGTGGGACTTGTAAGAAAAAGACAATGACAACTGTGTTACTTGACCAGTATATCGCAAAAGGCGACTAACAAGACATAGTGTATCAATATTTTCACAATTTACCATCCAAATCCATGGCCTATCGTGGTCCGAGTAGCTCTCTACCACTATGCTCTCTACTTTTTGGGTTTAGAGGCGCAACGTTACGTGTGTAGATATGTTTATATTATATTGTGATGAGGACTTGTAACTATTTAGTATAGGAAAATAAATATAAAAGATTAACGTTAATTTTGTATTTTTTATTATAAAAAAGAATATAATTAAAACTTGTGATTTAGTTGTTAAAACAATTTTGTGGTGGGAAATATTTTACTGGATGCAATGTTTATTATCTGTGGTTCAATTAAATGAAACAATACTGTAAAACTTGTTTTATTTCGAAAAATATAACATAGAAATATGTTCTTTTAGCATAGTGATTTTAATTACAAAGACTATTATTAATTTGACATTTCCCTATTTATTTGTCAACGTTTTATTAACATAGATCTACTAAAATACGTAGTACATTCATTACT
This sequence comes from Parnassius apollo, assembly GCA_907164705.1. Classification (NCBI taxonomy): domain Eukaryota; kingdom Metazoa; phylum Arthropoda; class Insecta; order Lepidoptera; family Papilionidae; genus Parnassius; species Parnassius apollo. The sequence goes on from CAJQZP010000935.1 coordinate 4,197,295, forward strand.
TATTATTATTTATTAAAAAGATAAAATATTTAAAATCCCTGTTCTTTACATAATATTATAAAATACCTACTCTTAAAATAGATATCGAATTAATTCTTTACACCTAAACGTTATAATAATGAGTCACAATCAATTACTTTTTCATTTTTTTGTGATATGAGTATACAATCGATATAATTAAGATAATAATATGTATACATATTACAGCCCATCAAAAGTCCACAGCTGGACCTATAGTTGCCTTAACATGGGAAGGTTTTTTGTCACAGTTGCCACGCTTGGCAAGGAGGTTGGTAACCACAGTTTTTTTTTTAATTCAGCCATTATCATAAAGATGCTGTTGCCCATCTTCTGGTTCAGCTTCCCTCTGTCGCTTCATACAACACCCATGGGATGATGGATTGAATGAAATTGTGTATATTCTTATATCGCCACTACACGGTTAATATACACTAAAATATGTAAGTACACTAAAATTATTTTAAAGTTATCATGGCCTCCTAATTCATGAAATCAAACGACGTAAAATTTGTTTAAAAATGTGAATGAAAGAGCAATAAGTCAAAACTTATTATATTTTTAAAATAATATCTATGAAATCACAGCCTTTGTTTTATTACCTAATGTGAGAATTAAAAATTTTGAGCTCTGGCAATTATTGTAAGTAATTTTTTTCAAAATAAACGACGTGCGAAAAATAAACTAGCTTGCTACAGATTTAATTGTACTATATATATAGTAGTATTAGATTTAATAATCTGTGAAATAAAAAAGGCCCTCATATATATAATGTACTCTGTGGAATACAGTCTGTGAACCCCGAAGCCCATGAAGCTTGGAAAACCAAGTTAAAGTTACAGCCTATATACGTCCCACTCCTGGGCATAGGCCTCCTCTCATTTCTGAGAGGGTTTTAGGGTAAGGATTAGTCCGCCGCGCTGCCCCAATGCGTGTTGGCGAACTTCACATGTCTTGAAATATTTTTTTTATCTCTCCTCACGATGTTTTCCTTCACCGCCGAGCACGTGGTAAATCAGCACTTAAAATTGCAACTAACAATTTCATTGGTGCCGGCGGGGATCGAACCCGGTTCCCTCGCGTACTGTGAAATTTACAGCAACTACTAACCATCTGAGCTACCACGGCTCTGAGCTACCACGCCTCAAGAAAAACCAAGGCAACAGTGTAAATATTAATATTTATTTTATACACATTTTCCTATATACAGGGAACGATTTATCACAGAAAATATAATTATTAGCAAGTTATTGGCGAAGTAAATCCTATTCTAATATTATGAAATAAGTGGATTAAATTTCATGCTTGCAGGTGCTGGATATTTTTATATCCATTTCTTATATTTCATCTGCGTTCGATCTTAAGTTGTAACAAATTTAATCGAATATGTTTCATATCAAATCATTTTAGGCAATAAAAATTACAGATACCGTTAAAATAGTATAGTAACACCTGTATACAGTAGGACACTGTTATGAATGGACCACTTTTTATTTCAGGAGGGTTTTAGAATAGGGAAGAGAGGCACGAATGAATATTTATATTTCTCAGATATTATGCAGATTGTCGAAAAATATTTCTTTTATCATCGAGTACGTGATAAAATACCACTAAATATTGCAGCAGGACGGGAATGGACGCCGGTCTAGTATTGTAAAGTTAAGACGCACCATAATTCTAATTTTCACGTCATTTTGAATTTTTTTTGTATTCAACTGAAATGACAAAGGAACTTGGAGTCTACCTAGTAGTAATTGGCCATTGTACTCCATTAACACCTGCAGCCAACTTCAAGTAAAGTAAGCTATAGATGCGTTACTAACTATAACAGCCTAAAATTATACTGACTCTCTATATCCTTTAGATCCAAACATAGCAGTGCAAAAACTACAATTTAGCGGTAGAATAGATAAGAGAGTAGGGTTACTCAAGCAGACTCCTAGGTTGGTTAACATCAAATAAATGTGCCTCATATATATTATGGTCGCCACACACGGTCAGTTCAACTGATCATTCCAACTGATCAGTTCAAATTAAAACTGTTGATATTTTTTAAATATTGGATTTTCGATATATCGATAAATAAACTTATATATAAAACTCCGATATTGACATATTTATAGATAATTACCAATATCGAAACCCATATCGATAACAACCTATATCGAAACTATGTTATTGTTATTTTACCATGTTCGAGTGAAGGAATAACTTGATTGATATTTACTACAACTTAAGCAAGAATACAATTTGTACAAAGCTAGGTATTTGCATATATAATGAGGTAAAAAAAATATTGATTTATAGTTAAAAATATCACATGCGCCAAAAATGCAAAATAAGCATTTACTTCTTCCTGTAGCCGTAGGAATTGATAACTGAAACAAAATAAAAAAAATATTGATACAAATAAAATGTAAATTTTACTCATAAAAATAATAATAATAGTTTTAAAACAAAAATGATAATGAAAATACAAGATCATGAAGTTATTTTTTAACGGTTCTTGAGAACTTCTGCAAAATTACAGTCAGTTAAACGTCTAGAAGTAGATGTAATTGAAATATAAAATTACGTTACATTCATACATAATGATATATATAAACATAAAATACATGGGTAGTAGCAGTACAAGCTGATAAAGCAAGAGCGCGCGACATTCAGACCTTCGTTATTTTGCTGAAAGTTTCTCTGTGTTTGTCCCTAATACAGATCTATAAACGATTCCCGACGATAAATTTTGGATCGCGGTTGCTTTGAAAGGTAAGAGATAGCAAAAGTGTATAAAATTTCACTTCAAATTTATTAAAATACAAGCCCAGTTTTTATATATTTTTCTTTGAAATAGTAACAGAAACCACATTGTCCATTGTCAGACAATTAGTACGGTTGCAACCCTCTGTCAGACACCCTTAAATTTTACAATATTTGTACCATTTGGAACCATACTCGCCTGAAAAATCCGACCACCTTCAAATTAGAAAATAATGGTTGGGTATTAAAAAGCGATATACGGATACGGTATACATTTAATGTATCTGTCTAGATGTAAAAACCATCGAAACTGTCTGATTACTGAGGGAACATCTTTTGATAATTCCTCAAGTAACATATGTAAAAATCAGCTTTAACACTAATACGTACGTATAATCATAATTAATGATAATTTAAGGGTGTCTGACAGATGGATGCAACCGTACTAAGTGTCTGATAATGGACAACGTTATTATTCCAAAGAAAAATGTTATATAAAAACTGAGCTTTATATTTTAATAAATTTGTCGTGCAACTTTACACACCTTTGCTACCTCTTACTTTTCAAAGCAACCGAGATCCAAACTTCATAGTCGGGGATCGTTTTTATATCTGTATTAGGGACATACATAGAGAATCTTTCAGTTTTAATAAAGTAACGAATGTCTGATTGTCGCGGGCTCTTGGACTATATTCAAAGCGTCTCCTTAAGCTAGGGAATACGTAATTTTTACGATACTAGAAATAATAAAAGGCATATTAATAATACAAACCGCTAAATTCTTGATCACAAAGAAGCAGCAGCTCCAACCATTGCGGTCCCGTAACCGGGGGTATAGTTAAAGTTCCTCCGTAGCTGTCCGGAAGGCACTTAGGATTGATGTGTTTATAGAGAAGTTCCCTATCCTTGCCCAAGAATATTATACGGGAGCGCAGTTTCTCCTGGAGGAACGGCTTGAATAATTGGAATACCATGTTAAATATATATGGTTGGTTGATTATATAAAGTCCTTTAATTCGTAGAGGAATACTTTCCTGAAAACAAGCAAAATTGTAACTGATTAAATACCTAATATTATGATATTTTCAAACATTCCGTATTATGATTATGTTTATTTGCTGCATCTCTACAGCCAAACACATCTCTCCTCTTATGCTCAGTGTCTACAACTACAAGTATTTAGATCACGATCCCTCACTAAGTATAATTTATAGTTTTTTAATCACACTAGGAAATTAAAAATTGTTCTTAACGGTCAACAATCTGCTTGCCATAAGCAAACGCCTCGTACTTTCGTAGTGGTGTGGTAAATCACTATCCCTTGGACAGTTTACAAAAACTGACAACATACTCCTATAAAGGGTTTTTAACTTTCGGCGGAAATCATAAGTGTTTTGCACTTTGGATGCTACATTCCGTTGCCAACATGTAGGTATTTTGATACACATTCTTTAATCGTGTATTATGACGTGTGCACACAGAAATTAAAATCACAGTATAATTTTGATTAAAAGAGTATAATTTTCGACGAAAATTCATCGAATACGCTGAAGTTTGTTCTAATTATTTTAATAGTACTAGTTCTTGCTATTTAAAACTAGATAACGTCGCTGATGTACGAGAGAATGTTCCAAATGATTGCTTCATAAATTAGAAAGAGAAAGAAAAACAAAAACAAACCTTTGAATCTCTTTAACTTTTTTTAAATATTTCTTCATCAGAATATTATAGTAAAGTTATTGCTAGCTTTCAATTTTTGTGTATTTCCGTGTCATTATTGCAGGAAAAGCAATTTTTATAAGTAAATAAATTGGATTAGTGTGTCAGCAACACGGTTAATCAGCTTCGTTTGTTTTATTCACTGTCAACTGCCGATATTCATTGTTGTGTTGTTCTTTTCAATACACAATTATCAATGACTCACTATGTGAATTCGAAGTGAACATGAAACTAACCCCATTTTTTATTATGAATATGTAATAATAAAGGTAATTTAAAAAGTAATGAAATCGTAAATATATTTATATAAAAAATATTAATAACATCCGTTCATGAAATATTTATCTTAAGTAAATAACTGTTCATTCTAATTTACAAGCTCATCCTAAATTACATTGATTACTCAATCTATTCAAAATCCACTGCCAAACATAAGCCTTCACTATAGCTTGCCATTTTGGTTTAGGATATTTGCTAAAATTGCCACGCTGGTAGGCGAGTTCGTAACCTCAGTTTTTCTATTTTTTTATTAGAACCAACTACTACTGTTATGACACCCACGGGATGATATGGGATAGTGACTTACGCTACACGGTAATACGGCTTTCTAAAGCAGCTCAAAATACTAAGAAAGTGCGGTTCATAACACGCCTGCCATCCGTGGTAACTATGGCAAATATGGAGGATATTTGCCATAGTTATATGAAACATAGGCCATTTTCAGCGGTAGAATTTTCAAAGGCCGCAACGAAAACGGTAACGGACCTATAGAGGGTAATCTGAAGGGTTATAATGTTCTTGACTACCGCGTTGGGCTAATACTAGGCAAATGTGGGCCCGGGCTCGAATCCGAGTTGGGTCAAAATCATTTCTTAGGTTTTTCTTTCACGAAATACTCAGCAGCAACCCAAATTCAAGTAGTTGACGGCGTTTTATTACACTATAATCCAGTCCTGTGAAAATACCTAATTTCTGTTTAGATTGGTCACCGTTACCGAAATTCTTTTTGGAGGTCGTTATTATTATTATCTGCCTTATAAAATCTGTAGTGCGTATTTAAAACAAGAGCAACCGGCATTGTTTTAAGGATCAATAAGCCGAATTGGCAACGGGACAGTTATAACACTCTTAAAACCGATAGGCAAGAAACCTGGAGGGTATCTTTTTTTAGGATAGGGTGACAAACGATCACACAGTCCACCTGATGGTAAGTGGTTGCTGTGGCCCATAGACATCTACATATATATCCTCGATTACGAATCAAAATGCAGATGCGTTGTCACCCGTGAGAACTAAGATGGAATATCTCGTTTCCAGTAAAAAGGGTCTCCGGTTCTCTACACTCACCATACGAAACACAGCAGCATTAAGCTACTATTTTATGCCGGTATTCTGTGAGAGCGTGGTTCTTCCCCGGTCGAGCCAACCCATTCGTGCTGCAACCATACTACTAATATGACTGCAGCATGGCTCTACCACATTACAAAAATTAGACAGAGCGACGACCTAATGATAAATACAGTTTGGCTCAGTACTATCCTATTTTGACCTGTAAAGGATACCCCCTTAATTATGATAAGAATATAGGTATTAGGTAAAGGAAAAAATGATTTACCTGCAACCAGTCAACTATCCTCTTGGCAAAAGGCGGCGTAAACTGCCACACTTGCTGCATTGACAGGCCGTCCATGTCGAAGATTACCACGGCACCGCAAATCTGAGTTTCAGGTTCCATCATGGCCGCCTCAAGGAACAAAACGCAGCCCTTGAATACTTCATCTAGTGAACAATTATTGTGTTTCCACTTTTCTGAAACGAAATGTATCATAATGGTAAGTATAATGTTAAGGTATAGTCCCGTGCAGATAGTAGCTGTTCAGACTGGCCGGCGTGGCCAAAATTCTTTCAACAAATTGGTATTTGTGAAAACTGTTTGCTGGTCTAAATCAGTCTTCTGATGAACTTTTTTGGAGTGGAGCTCCCATGGCACAAGAAACCGATTCTTTGAAATCTATCTCCTCCGTAACCCGTAGGCTAATTTACATAATTTTTTCAGCAATATTTGTAGCTCAACACAGACTAGGTAAACAATAAAAATAATACTAATTTTTACGGAATTTATCGCGTATATTTAACTTTTTTACCCGACGTTTCGAGAGCTTTACAGCACCCATGGTCACGGGAAGGACTGAGATGTTCAACGTCCAGCTGTCATAGTTAACCGCGGTTACCATAGATTAAAATTTAACTTTTGTTCCGATCTACACAGTATGAACTTATGGTATCATGGAGTCTTGCAGTTGTATGCTTGGGTTGGGATTTAATTTTATTTATTATAGGATCCCAAGCAGATGGTAGCACCCAGCCATCTTCTCTATTGAAATTAGGATGTTTTTTGATTTCAATAGCCTCGCGAATCATCCTTGGAAGGAATCGGTGTTCTTTAGCGAGGATTTGTGGTCTATCAAATCTGATGTAGTGACGGGGGCGATCCTGTACATGTTCACAGACTGCAGACTTCCGCGAAGTCTGCAGTCTGTGAACATGTACAGGATCTTGATAGACCACAAATCCTCGCTAAAGAACACCGATTCCTTCCAAGGATGATTCGCGAGGCTATTGAAATCAAAAAACATCCTAATTTCAATAGAGAAGATGGCTGGGTGCTACCATCTGCTTGGGATCCTATAATAAATAAAATTAAATCCCAACCCAAGCATACAACTGCAAGACTCCATGATACCATAAGTTCATACTGTATAGATCCGAACAAAAGTTAAATTTTAATCTATGGTAACCGCGGTTAACTATGACAGCTGGACGTTGAACATCTCAGTCCTTCCCGTGACCATGGGTGCTGTAAAGCTCTCGAAACGTCGGGTAAAAAAGTTAAATATACGCGATAAATTCCGTAAAAAATTAGTATTATTTCAAACAATAAAAACTTGAATTTATCTAAGAGATATTAAAAAAAAATCAATAACTAAAGTGTCTATGGGAAAATACATGTAAAGCAAAAGCGCGCGCTTTAGACTTTTACTCCGCTCCGTTTATGATGCTAGCAAAAAGTTTTTTTTACCTTTGCATCTGTAGCGGCTTTAGTACTAATTTGGGATAAGTTGACGTTTTAATACATCGTAGAGCCAGAGCTGTATAATAGCTGCAGCGTACTTGTATATATAGAGGTCAGTGTAGCAGCAGCAAAAGCCGCTCCGCTCGACCTGACTATCATGCTCGTCCAGAAATTCAACATAATACATAATAATCGTATAATGCTGCTGTGGTTTACGTGGTCAGTGACTAACACTGAAGGAGTAGTGTTAACGAGGAATTCCATCTTAGTCCTCAGTGGCGACAACAGATAATTTGCATTTTAATTCTTAATCGAGAATATACTGGATGACCTTTTTTACGATCTGGAAAAAATTTGGGTGTAACATGTGAACGGAGTAGAAAGCCTATGGCTCTAATATTTGTTAAAAATAAAAACAAAAATTTTGAAATTAATAAATAAATTAATCAAAATCTATCGAAATTCAAATCATATCCAACCTACTTTACGTACGTCGACTGCCCTGCGGGCGCCCGGTGTACGCGTTCATGTTACAATGTGTCGAGATCGGGCCGAGCCGGATCCGGTAAACAATACCCACCGACATTTCAACGCCGTGCCGGGGCCGGGTCCCGACAGCGTACGGCCGAGTCGGGCGAAATGTCGGTGGGTATTGTTTCCCGGCTCCGGCTAATTTACTAATAATCAACAATATATTCTAAATAAACAATTTTTACATACTTATAATTCTATCTACGTATAATCCATGAAGAAAAACTGCCCGCGCAATAACCTTTTTGTCCGCATAAAAAATTATGAAGTAGGCAAATAGATAGATCAATGTAATCAACATTTGCTGGAGAAAGTTTTCTTTAAGTATTCTAAATCTTTGCGTCAAAATGCCTTTAGTAGTTTCGCTTTGTTTTTCCATTACTTTGTCATCGAAGGCAATTGCAATAGCTGCCAATTCAAGTTATGAAAATTGTATATTTAACTCAGCGTCACGTCTATCGACTGATGAATTCGCTAGTAGACACAAAACTCCTATCACAGACACGGTCGTCCAAAAATACACGCAAACAGCCCGGTGCACCACGAATGACGAGCCCGGCCGTCGCACGGTGGACGTGCCCCGGCCCGTTCGCGACACGGTGTAACGTGAGTCATGCTTTATATCGTCTCATGAGTATTATTGTACAATCTGCTCATTAGCCTCACTTAACTGCAACTGCAATGCAGCAATTAATCTGAGGGATTCCTCATATTCCTTGCTGCATCGGTCAAACTCATCGACTGTTCCCTGAAGCTGATCCCTTTCTTTTGAAACATTTGTATAGTCTTTATGCAACTTAACCATATCACTTTTTAGTTGAGTATTTTTCGCAATTACATTTATTATTTATTTCCTTTTCGTTGTCATCCCTTTCTTTAAGCAACAGCTCACACTGCTCCTTTGACGCCTTAAGTTCCAGAAGCGCCATTTGAAGTTGTTTCTCCATTTGGCACTTCTTGGCGTTGCGTGTATTCATTTTACTATTATGTGTAAATAGCAAAAGAAAACAAAGAAAGAAAACCGAAGAAACAGAGTAAGCTAATATCTAGATCTATGTGTCTATTTACAGATCTCAAATTAAATTATCAGATAAATATTTAAAATTAAAATCCGAAACAGCACTTATTTAAAAGGTAAATCTTAAAATATTAAAGCGATAACAAGAATTACACGAACTTACAGGAAGTTCAAACGATGTTCGTTACAGCTGTCACTTTTAGTTGAAACACAAAACACTAATTAAAATACTTATGACTTTTATTTATTTTACAAACACAATTAAGTCTTATTTAACAACTGTAACTAGAAATTGAGGTAGATATTATCAATTTATATATTTTTTTAAATAGTTGGGAGCTATTATTTTACAACTTGTCATTGGGGTTGCCACAGATTAATTATAAAATTAGACTCACACGCAGAACTATGTTGATCGTTTAGAAATTATATACAATTTGGCGTGTCTGTCCATTACGAAAATTACACCACGATTTTCCTTTCCATAATCAGAGGATTTTATGATGATGTCAGTTATCGTTATAATCCGAATATACGTGCACTAAAAAAAGCTATGTATACAAATTACTTAAAATTTGAAAGCAATTTTATCTTTGTTAATGCTACGCTGTTTAATCGAAAAGTACCTATTTTTCGTTACAACATAATTGAAATATAAACATAATTTATTTTAACATAAAATAAAGCATTTAAAGCCTTGAATTTATACTTTTTTTTTTAATTTTTTGCCAGAGAGATGTTTGGAATAGAGAAGTGAAAAGAGTTGTGTTTAAAATCCTTGGTTGTCTATTATTTTGAATGCGCATCCACTTCGCAAATGGCAAGACCAATTTCAAAATATTTATTTGTATAATTCGTAGTCTGACTTAAAAAAAACGTAGCAAAAAAATGTACCTACGTAGTAAAAAAAGTAACGTAGTAAAAAAAAGTTTTATTTCAAAAAGTTACCTATACGTGTTGTACAGTTAGTTGGCACCCGTTCAGGTCTCGTCTTTTATCGGCGAAGCCGTTAAACCAGATCGTCTATTGTATCGAACTTGGCTCCTTTGTCGACGACTTCAAAAAAGGAGAGTTCACAATTCGACTGCATTTTTTTTAAAATACTCGATCGTATGTTACTCGATATCTTATGTAACTCTGAACTGATTTTGATGGTTCTTTTTGTTATTCCTTAGGGGGCCCTATATAAATTAAATATTGCAAGGGTGGCAAAACAGCAGATGAAATTTTAATGTAACTATTTAGACGACATTACCGTTACTGTTACGGTATCTCAAAAGTCCAGAGCCAGGCCTCCCAATATATTGCCTCATATTTACCATTGTTGCCACACTTGGCAGACGGATTCACTGCTGCCCATCTCCTGGCTTGTTTCCCTCTATCACCTCTCACAACACCCACTGGACGATATGGGGTAGTGGATATTCTTACACCGCCAATAATTTTCAAATTAATGGATGACTGCCTCTTTGGCTCAGTAAACCATGTAGAGGGACCAATGAAAGACCGAAGAGGCGACAGAGAGAAAATCAAAGAGGAGTTGGGAGGTAGCAACTTCCTGATAACAATTTCAAATAATAAAAAATTGCGGCTGCTAACCTGCTTGACAAGTGTGGCAACTATGGCAAAACCCCCTCCCCCATAAGGAAACGTATAAGAGAGGCCTAGCAGTGAGGAGTAGTGAACTTTTATAGGCTGTAATGGATGGATGAATACCTCTTCGGTCTAGTGGTCGCAAACGCGACTGATGGTGAGGTTCCGGTTCCAGACCCCCGGGTCAGGTGACTCACCATCAGGTGAATTGTGTACTCGTTTGTATAAAAATTAATATTTGTTTGTTCGTATTTTATGCGCTGCCATACCGTTCATCACATTGCGGTAGAACTTTGTCAATATATTGCATGCACTTCCGCGGTTATAGGCACAGTACAATTAACTCGTGTATCGTACCGAGAAATTTTTTCCAAAGTTTTATATCGTTCAACTTCAATGAATATTCTACCATTCCCAATTAAACAATATAACCCTTCCAATTTTAAAACAATATTTCTGTAATTATTTACTCTGCGGCTGCAACGCGCCGGTTGCCAACTAATTCTATATAAAAAAGGAACCTTTGTACATATTAATAAATAGCTGTTCCCCGCAACTTCTCCCGGGTGCAATTTATTACGATTTAATGTCATAGATTTTAATGTTTTTTTTTTTGCGCGGAACCCTAATTTTTTCTAGAATAAAAGTAGCCTAAGTAAAGTTACTCCTTATAACATCAGCTATCTGCCAGTGAAAATCCCATCAAAATCATTATGACAGACAGACTGACAGAGAGACAAAAAATTTAAAAATTGATTTTCTTTTTTTGGGTTTTTTTAATTGGTAATTACCATATAAACTTATACATATATACAATTTTCACAACATAAACTTTCATATGCAATTTTTGACATTACAGACACTTCAATTGTAATTAACACGCACGCACGCACCATGCACGCACGCACGCACTCACGCACGCACGCATTCACGCACGCACGCACACGACTACTATCCACGCGACATTTTTTTGTCATTCCTTGTTTTTCATTTACTGCATGTTAGTTAATTATTAGCTGAATCCTAATTATTCTTAATTCGCCAGAATCTATTGTAATTGTACACTAATAGGGGAAGACACTGGTTTCTAAGATACAGTTATTACAACTAGTTTAGAAGCCAGAGTTCCATTTAAATTGTTAAAAGATTTGAGGCAAATAAATAATTTATTATTCTTATTTACTCGTATATAATAGATATTTACTTACTGCCTAATTCAAGTACAAGTATTCGCCGACCGAGCTGGTCTCGTGTAGGAAGCACTGTGAGAATGTTCTGGTTAAAGATGTTCTGTTCTTTGCTCGGCGTAAGACCGTCGTAGTGCGTATGGTGCTTTTGTTTAAACGCGTAATAACGTTTTATCTGAAAATATTAAGACACAATTTACACTGTGATTTTTTTCTTGCATGACGCCATTGAATTCATAATCTTGGGTTTATTATGTTGACTGAATTATGAGATGATTATGGGCCAAATTAGGAGTACCCTTAACCGACGAGCATGTATGCGTAGGTGTATGGATGTGAAAGAGGCAAGAGAGGTGTGTCAGGATCGTGCCAAATGGAAGTCTGTAGTCTCTGCCTACCCCTCTGGGTGACAGGCGTGAGTGTTTATGTTTATGTTTATGTTATGAATTATGAGAAACGGCTTTCAAATATTGGTTTAAGTTAGTCATTAAAATATTATTGAAAGCAATGATAATATTAGTAAAGTATAGTCGTAATGATTTTTTATATTTACGCGAATACATATGGAATAAACCTAATTTTACGGATTTTGTTTTGAGAATTTTGATCCTATACAAAAAAAAAACTACTGCAAGACTTGAATACACTGTACGCTCGTTCTGGATAGCTCGATACCAAAAATTAATAATTAAAAGCTGAAGGTAGGCTTCGTTAATTACGACATCAAGACGTCAAACAAAAAAGATTTACAGCACCCATGGTCACGGGGTACTACTTCAGTCTTCAGTTTAATTTTTGGTTCGAGCTACCCAGAACGAGCGTACAGTGTATTCAAGTCTTGCAGTAGTTTTTTTTTGTATAGGATAGTAATAGGATGACAAACAAGTACACAGTCGCTCTGGTGGTAAGTGGTTGCTGTGGCCCATAGACATCTACATGTATCCTAGATTACGAATCAAAATGCAGATGCGTTGTCGGCAAGACGGAATGTCTCGTTTCCAGTAAAAAGGGTCTCCGGTTCTCTACACTCACCATACGAAACACAACAACATTTAAGCTACTATTTTATGCTGGTATTCTGTGAGAGCGTGGTCCTTCCCGGTCGAGCCAACCCAATCGTGCTACAACTTTACTACTAATATAACTGCAGCATGGCTCTACCACGTATAGTATGCTTGGGTTTGGATTTAATTTTATTAATTATGGAATCCCAAGCGGAATTAATCGCGATAAAATCCGTAAAATTAGTTTTATTCTAAAGTGTAAGTAGTGTCGTCTATTATATAAATTACCGTAATATTGACAAAAGGGAGTCATCAAAAGCTAGGTAAATTAGGTACACAATTGGGATAAATGGTAATAATTTGGTATAATAAATAAATTTTTATCTCTTCAGTATATAAGAACTTTGTAAGTATTTTTTGTGTTCTACAAAATCTGCGAGCATCATTACTATCATCATCATTACAACTCTTCAAAAAAACCCTCTCCTCTCTCAAAACACGAGCCACTTGAATTAAGGTCATCACCATAGAATACTATAATACACAATAGTATTGACGTCGCTAAACCCGATTCGCTGTGTTGACAGACTGAGTAAATTTACACATTTTAGACTTCTGATTAATGTTCAAGATCATCATTAAAAAATCCTTTAAATTTTAATACATTTTTATTTCTAAATAGGATGCAATTTGGCATTTTATAAATAATTCGCATAAGAAATTTGGAAACGATAGTAACGTCAAAACACATCTCGTGTTGACATTTATAAGTACGTGTGAATTGACGTGTTAGTGACATTTTAGTGGCTACGCAGGCTCCGCCCACTCCCCCGTTCTATTATGTATGTATTATATTATTCTATGGTCACCACTCCATCTATAAGTAAATTTTAATGGCACACACATTAAATTATTGAAAACCACTCACCAAATCATATGCACTTTCTGGGTAGAACTTGCAAGGTCGCAGGAATCTTTTGAGCCACGCTTCGCTGTGCAGGGGTACGTGCAAGTCTTTATCATCTGTAACAATAAAAAGTATAAGTTGCCAGTAACATCAATAACGGTGGCATAAGGAAATCAATTATATCATATCTTTGATATACGTCTTTAAAATATTGTAGAATAAGGGTGCGCATAGTCCATCTGATAGTGAGTGGATGCTTCGGCCCATAGATATCTTCATCTACTGGAATGGAATGGAATGCCACGCTTCTAGGACAAAGGGTCTCTGCATCTCTACACTCAACAACGAAACATAGTAACATTAAGCTGTTATTTTAAGCTGGAATTTTATAACAGCGTGGTTCTTCCCCGGTCGAGCTGAGCCATTTATGCTACAACAATAATAAAGCTACAAGATGGCTCTACGTATCAATATCAATATAATTTTTTTTATAGAATAGGCTGACAATAGAGCACACAGTCCACCTGATGGTAAGTGGTTGCTGCGGCCCATAGACATCTACATCTATCCTCCATAAAAAATCAAAATGCAGATGCGTTGTCACCCGTGAGGACTGAGATGGAATGCCTCATTTCCAGTAAAAAGGGTCTCCGGTTCTCTACACTCACCATACGAAACACAGCAGCATTAAGCTACTATTTGACGCTGGTATTCTGTGAGAGCGTGGTCCTTCCCCGGTCGAGCCGACCCATTCGTGCTACAACTATACTACTAATATAACTGCAGCATGGCTCTACTACGTATAATTTCAAGACAATTAACCATTAATTGGTGATTAATACAAGAAAATATTCCTTAACAATTTTGATAGCTTTTTAATACCTAAATACATCAAGATCTATAAACTGCGTATACCTATTGAATATAAAAACATTGAACGACATTCCGGTATTTTAAATTTATTTGTGTTTCGTCGCCTCTACACGTTGGCCAACACAGTGGCGAATGTAGTGGCCAATAGCATTGGCGAACGTGTAGACTGGGGTGTTTGGGCTTCATTGGTATGTTGGACGATAGCCCACTGGACAAGCTCCCAGAGTGATTACACGCATCTGATTAAAATTTTATATTCACGCTTTGTAGGGTGGATGACCCAATTACCAGCCTTTTAGTGCCAATTTCCACTTTAAAGATTCCTACTACTTTAATTCGCGCGATTTATTTATTTTTAAACATTTGTTTTAATCGATAAGCTATTTATAAAAAAAAATAATGAACATTTATTTGCAATCAGATTATTACGAGAACAATTTTAAAATGAAAAAAAAAAATGAAGCACGTCGTTTACACGTGGTAGAACCATGCAGTTATATTAGAAGTATAGTTGTAGCATGAATGGGTCCGTTCGACCGGGGAAGGACCACGCTCTCACAGAATATCAATGTAAAATAGTAGCTTAATGATGCTGTATTTCGTATAGTGAGTGTAGAGAACCAGAGACACTTTTTAAAGGAAACGAGGCATTTCATCTTAGTCCTCTTTAGTCCCATCTTAGTCCACGGGTGACAACGCATCTGAATTTTGATTCGTAATCGAGGATAGATGTAGATGTCTGTGGGCCACAGCAACCACTTACCATCAGGTGAACTGTGTGCTCGTTTGTCACCCTATCCTATATAAAAAAGCGTCGATTTCTTATAATTTAATGGTGCAAGTTTTCGAATCATCATCATCATTACAGCTCTTCACAAGTCTACCACTGAACATCCACCTTCAAAGAATGCCGCAAAGCATGGTCCTGAGCCACTTTGCTCGTCATGAGTTTTTCATTTATGTTCTAAGTTATAATTAGTACCTATTATTAAGTCAGTGTTAATTATATTTATTGCTATTTTTTTGTCTTTCTCAAAAATAATTAAATTACCAAATGAATTATAAGGTGTTTTTATATACATCAAATGTCTGATAGAAAATCAAGTACATGTTTTGCTAAACTTTAAAAACAAAACCCAATTTTAAAACAGACTAATCGATTATGACTCCTTTAACTTTAAAATAAGTTAAGTTCTAATTAATGGTATTTATTCCGGTTTCTGCCGCATGTAAAGAATAAATAAAGCTAATCGTATATCGTATATCTTTTTACAGCCCCATTAATATCCACTATTATTTTATAATTATTTTATAAAAACGTTACCCCCCATACTTGGATTTTCTCCTATATCGCGAAGGCAGCTTACAAACATAAATTGCACAAGGACACACATCCAGACCCAAGACAATTATTTTTAGGACATACAAGTACTTGTTCCGTGCGGGATTCAAACCCGCGACCCCCGGCACAGCCACTCATTGCCAAGCCACTGCGTCACGAAGCCGTGGTCTAAAATAAAATAAATACGTCCGCGCATTGGCCCACAGAGTACTTTCTAATTGCATTGGCCCGAACCGAAGTAAAATGAACGATCTTCCAACGTGTGGACGCCGTCACCAACTTTCAACCAATATATTCGCCACTACATTCGCCACTGTGTTGGCCAACGTGTAGAGCCGACATAAGCCGACAAAGATACCAGGCTTTGTATCAACGAGTTTTGAAGTACTTACTTATTTAACAACCTATAAATTTCTGAACGACATAAAAACTAGAATTATTTATGAGATTGCTATGTTGGTCCAGTAGCCGTAAGCACGGCTGTTGATCATATGGCCCCAGGTTCGAATCCCAGGTTGGGCCAAAATCTTGACCTTTCAGTCAAGAAATTCTCAGTGACAGCAAAAAATTGGTGCTGTTTCACCCCCGTGCCTCGGAAAGCATTTAAAGCCGTTGGTCCTGCGCGTGATATTGACGGATTGCTTTCACATATGTTTACACGTGTGATTGCGCACGCACTAGTGCACTAATCCTGTTTTGCACAGATAGCTAGTCTCCGTTGACTAGACGCCGTGGTCGAAGTTCGGCCTCGAGGCCATTAATATTTATTTAAGGTAGTTTAGTTGGGGTTACGAAAACATTAATATTATTTTATATTATAAATATAAATTTTATATTTTATATTATAAAATAATGTTTTGCTTTTAAGTTTTAGGTTAATTTTTAAGTTTAGTTTTAAGTAAGCTTATGGTTGTAAATATTTATATTATTATTAAGAAAAAAACCATGCCAACCTTAGAGGAATACAATTATGTTAAACATTTTTGGTTTTTTGAGAGATAAAAAAAGTACCTATAGTTTCTTTTTTGAAATTATTTTGGTAATTTTGCCTTCTCAGAAAGACACAAGACGAGCTATAACGATATTCGAAAAAAAGAGAAATATCCTATTTAGTCTACAGAATAAAAATCACATACAGGAATAAAAACCATTGGTTTACTACAGCTACTATAAATGTAAAAGTAAGAACGAAAAATTGTAACAATTGCCATAAAAAAATTTACCTAAACATTTCTAAAAACCCTGCTAGTAGGCCTTATTTTACTATAGTACGCTAATATGGCTTACTGCTTTTACGAACTCTAATTATCAAACTATAATTAATATATTTAATATTTTTGATCAATAATAACATGATTGCGGCAATTGAGATTGAAAGTTCAAAAAAAAAATTTCCTCGCCCAACAATACTTAAAGCTATTTGTATAACGAAGAACAAACTGACAAACAAACGCACTCCTTGTGATTATCATCAGTGCGGTTGTATTGGTCTCAACTCGAGAGTTGAGATGAGTGTTAGGTGGAGAGAGTTAATCAACTCAAAAGATAATAACAGACTCCTATTATTCTATATCTGTTGAGTTGATTGTTGGGTTGAGTGTCCTCCCAACTGAATTTTTCTCACACGGAGATAAGCCTATCTGCATGGTACAGAATTATAGTGTCCGAATGTATGCAAAAGAACAGGTGCACTCTCTATTCCTTCACAATCATCAAATCGCAATCCGACACGGTTCAAGAGAGCTTAGGCGCAGGACCAATAATTTACACATAATTTAATAGCTTCTGATGTCAAAGCCATAATTCTTCGACACACTTTGTCTTTGCACTGTTTGGACAGCTGAAACCAGGTCATTTTCTGACTATGACATTATATAGTTTAGTAATAAAAGGGAAGATTTATTTGGATTTATAACATTTTAAAAATGGTATAAAATACATTATTAAACAAAAACACTACACACGAAGAGGGAGCATAATAAGGCCATGGCCGACCAAGTATTTAGAAAAACCGAATTAAAAAAAATTGACGATGATACGTTATTCGAATCTTCAAGATCGACAAAGCATTTATTCACAAATATATATATCTTATATACCTTATGGTAGATGATGCAACTCTGGTGGCAGGACGCGGGGTAGCGCATCTCTGCAAACTTGTAGAGATATTATCGTGCAAGAGGAGTCTGTTATTATCTCCCTAAGCGAAAGCGGTTATTATAAATGCGATTTTGGTTACTTAGCTCTTATTAACAGATACCTTACTCGATGAAAGTTAATTTTAATTCGAGACACCTTTCAGTCGTGTGGTTTCAATGTTAGTATAGTTGGGAAATAGATCATCGTATATTCAATTCAATTGCTTCAACAGTTTTGTATTTCGATTGTTTGATAATTAATTTAAGTTACGCATTTTTGTGATCTGCATGTGTTTCGTAAAAAATCATGATTCACGAAACAAAATGAAATAAAAAATAGTAGAACCATGACCTGTTAGAACGTCTGACGACAACAATGTTTTTGAATAATTAACGTTCACCTTATGAATACGAATACGACGATATTTGTATTATTCTATTATATACTTTTTTATTTATTTTTCTGTTTTTTTATCTTAATTAAAAAGAACGTTAACCCAATTCTACGATGTTTTATTGTATCATGGAGGGTTTTACAGACATAAAATGCACCTTTTTTGATAGAAAAATGGTGTCCAACGAGCACACAGTTATCTCTACATCTATCTTCGATTACGACTCAAAATATAAATATGTTGTCACCCCTGAGGACTAAGATGGAATGCCTCGTTTCCAGTAAAAAGGGTCTCCGTTTCTTTACACTCACCATACGAAACGTGTTGCATTGAGCTGATATTTCCCGCCGGTGTTCTGTGAGAACGTGGTACTTCCCTGGTTGAGCCGACCCATTCCTGCTGTAGCTATCATAATATAGTTGTAGTGTGGCTCTGGCCCTACAATAAACATCCATATTCGGAACAAAAATTTGTAGGCTCTGATGGCCTTTACCGTGCAGGGTTCAAACTCACAGTAAGTATCCATATTTGTCCGCAGCCAAATGCCATTCAATATTTTTACAACAAAAAATATTGTTGATTGTCGGGTCCGGTTGTGCAGTCATTGCCCGCATGTCTTTGTCACTGCATACCTATTAAGCCTACTTAACCTTAAATAACCTTTCATCACATGAGTAAAGTTTATTTACTTGTGTGCTTTTATATCGCATAAATATTTAATTATAACTAGCTGTTCCACGTTACATGTCTATGGAGTTGCGATGATATGATAGTGGAAAATAAAAAATAAACATTTTCTATGATGCTAGGGGGCATCAGGCAAGCATTTCTTGAAAACCATACTGCCCCGTCACCAGTCTGTGATTTTTGGGTTTCGCATTTTTTTATGGGTTTGTTACTATCAATTGGAAGTCTAATTAGCAGGGTTCATCACGTGGCGATGAGATTGAAATTTGAATCGTAATATTATCTAAAAAACATCTTACATTAAGTAAAGTGACACTACTTTTTTATAATAATATTCAATATGGTTCTTATATTTTTGTTATTACAAATAATGCATTTTAAATTCCAAACTCTATTTTGTGCAGTGATTAATTCTATAATTCAACTTTAAATCGGACATATTAAAAGTACTTTGTAATTATTTAAAATAAAATAGAAATTACCTTCCAATAATTTTCTTAAATCTTCTATAGCTGGTTTGACCACTTCGGGTGTTTCTCGCAGTTCTCTCCGCGCAATTTCCCGTATGGACTCCCTCGGGTCATCTAACTCTATTTGCAGCAGAAAATCGCCTAATTGTACAGCTGGTAGGGTCGATACATCTGACAGCATATGCTGAGACACTGAAACAACAATAAACATATATATTTATAAATGATAGAATCAGGCGTTACTTTGCGGAAATCCATTATAATAAAGATATCAATAGTTAATTCGCAACCATCCGCTTAATTAAATACAATGATGTGTCTTACCTGGATGGAAGAGAAACTCCCGCCCTCCTTCAATTGCGTGCACCAATCCCGTCACCACTAATCCCAGCACCACTACTCCCACCACCACGACACACCCCACCACTACTCCCGCCACCACTACTCCCAACACCACTATTCCAGGAAAAACACACCATCGACGATAATACCTATAATTATTTTATTTTTTGTTATTTATTTGATTATTTTATTACCGAGTACTATCGTCGATGGTGTGTTTTTCCTGGAATAGTGGTGTGGGGAGTAGTGGTGCCGGGAGTAGTAGTAGTAGTAGTAGTATGGGATTAGTAGTGACGGGATTAGTGCACGCAATTGAGGGAAGGCGGGAGTTGCACTTCAATCCAGGTAAGACACATCATTGTATTTAATTGAGCTTATGGTTGCGAATTAACTATTGAAATCTTTAATATATATTTATATACTTAAATGAATAGAGACGTCTCCACTCAAGAGCTAAGCGTTCGCCATGAATTGCAAAGTACGTAAGTTGGTTCGGTGCCATCGCCGCCGTCACCAATGCATTTGTTAATTGCAATTTTAAGTTCTCGGCGGTGAAGGAAAATAAAGTGATTTCCACACGTCCGAAGAATAAAAATATTTTGATAAAATGTGAGTAATTCATTAACGCGTACTGGATACCGCGGCGGACTAATTACTTCAAAACCTTCTCAGAGATTAGAGAATTTGAACATTGTATATTGTAGTATTATAGGCTAAAAGTTGTTTAACTTTACTTACATTAATAGTTAGTGAAGTTATTTTACAGTAAATTACATAAGTATAATATGATTTGAAGAAATTATTATACATCGCACAAATTTACTTAAGGAAAATAATGAGTGAGCATGACCGATTAGGATTTGGACAAGACAACTATGATATATTATGAAAATATTTTAAATATAATATTTTTCAAACATATTTAGTCCATAATATTTAATACAAACATTCAATATAAGACTTAGTCTTTAATATAAACGGTCAGGCAACGACGATAATTAATAACCAGAGATTTTTCAAATTTGGATAAATAAGGCAAAGAGTGAATAAGGAGTGAATTAATTACTTAGAAAAAGGAGGAGGTAGCTAATTCGACTGAATGTTCTTTTTCTGTGTGTATGTTTGCGAAATCTTCGTTGTAAACCGATTTTAATAATCCCTTTTTTATTGAATATACGATAAGTAAACGAAACGTCGGGATAATAAAAATAAATTAAAATAGTAATTAAACGGGATAAAATCCGTAAATATTAGATTTATAGTGTTCGCGTAAAGTAATATAAATGAAATAGCTTATACTTTAAGGATGGTCCCATGTTAATTTTTAGTAAAAACTCCAGCCCTAAGGGTAGAGAAACAGGGAATTTTTCAGCAGTTAGCTGAATACTTTTAGATTGTGATATGACTTAATCCACCTAAAAGAGTTAAAAAAATAAAATTTTCATTAAAATGAATTGTTATAAAATCACGTAAAAGAACTAAATAGCCTCTACACCTGTAATTCTTGTAAACACTGTCATAGCACACACTTCTGAAGCATATATGAAACAGAAACAGAAACTTTTTTATTCAATGTAAATTATCAATAATACTTATTGAAAGTAATTTTTTTCATTTACCACTGGTTCGCAAAAAAACCTCTGTCCTGGGAAGAACCAGCAAGAAACCCAGGATATGTATGTATTTAATTCTTTTAGTTCACTAAAGTTGGCATTTATTTTTTATTAATAGTTTAAATTAACGTTTATATAACTAATTAAATTAACCGTTCTATTATTTAGGTAAATAACTTACATCGGTATGAACCGATGTAAGTTAATTGTAAGCTCTACTTTAAAGTGGTAAATTCATCATCATCATCATAACACCCTAATTAATTAATTAAATTAAAGTCCACTGCGGAACGTAGGCTTCCCTATAGATTGCGTCGTTGATATAATATTTTCCATAATAGTCACGTTTGGCAGATATTTTTTTTTAACGAATTGGAGTTGTTATTAGGAAGTTATTGCCGCGCATGTTCTATTATAGTTTCCATTGGCCGGCTCTTCGTTCCATCGGTAGGTTTTTTACTCTAAGTTCAATTGTATTACTGTTAAAAAAATTGTATATGTACTAATTATATTTATCGTCTTGGCATTCTGCAAAAACTTGTTACTATTGGCGTCGGTAGAATTCAACAAGGAAATGTAGCCAAATACATATTTCATTTCATTACGGTTAATATTGAGATATTTTATTCTGATTTATCGCGTTTAATTTAAATTTGTTTTATTCTTGACGTTTCGAGTACTTTGCGGTAGTACCGACGCAGTAGCCACGGGAAGTCTCTGTAACTTTTATTTATTTTCTCTTCCTAGTAAACCTTGGTGAAGGAGACCATTATCATTTAAATATAAAGAAGTTTGCATAAACAAGTATATATGTTAATAGTATAAGTTATTTTATCATATATGAGACAATGCAATAATCAAATACATAATATCATATATATACATACATATATACAAATTTATAAATATTTTTGTAGTACATTATAACTATATATGCACAAACCGTATCAAGAATAGTAGATATGACAATAAAATATATTAAACAGAACACATATTTAGATAATAATTTTAACCATTTTTTGAAAGACTCAATGCTTTGGGTTGGGCTTTCTTAGTTATTTAAAGGAAGTGATTTCCTTTAAATAACTTCTCCTCTAAATAATGAAAATATATATACATTTATTTCACCTATATCGTGGAGGCAACTTACATACATAAATTGCATAAGAACAAACATCCAGACTCGGAATAATTATTTGTGGGATGTGTCCCAGCCGCACATTGGTATGCCAATACTTGTTCCGTGAGGGTTTCGAGGTTGTGAGCCACTGCGCTACGGAGTCGTTAAACCCATTGTCACTGTAAGAACTCGTTAACGCAATACATTTTGTGGATTTTGTAAAGGTTGACAAAGGGTAACGCCATTAATAACGCATTGTCTTCGGTAGATTACAAAAACACAGCTTAACTAATCCAGTACCCTTTCGCATCACATAAAATAGCATAAAAAATAAAAGAAGCAAAAAGACCACCTTGGCATTTCTATTTATAGCTTCTTACTACGGACTTCCTGATACGCTGCTTTTGACAATAAAAAAAGTAAGTATGTGTAAAAATTTTACGTGTTTTTGTATGCCTTGATTCAAAGCTTCTGTTTAGTTTTTTTTTTTATAGAAGAGGAGGCAAACGCGGTCGTACGGCTCACCTGATGGTAAGTGATTACCGTCCCCTATTAACATTGCAACACCAGGAGAATTGCAGATGCGTTGCCGGCCTTTTAAAAAGGAGTAGGCTCTTTTCTTGAAGGTCCCTAAGTCGTATTGGTCCGGATAAATCTTTGGTGGTAGTCGATTCCACAAGGAAGTTGTGCGGGGAAGAAAACTTCTTTTAAATCGCACACTGCTGGACCGCCAGTCATCCAGATGGTACGGATGGTATCGCTATGGTATATGGTTTAATTTTCCTTTAGGAATAATAGCCATTAGTAATATTTATTTTGGTGATTGCTTGCTTGCATGTTACAACACCAGTATTAAACATCTTTAATCCACCTCTCTGATTGACTAGTAGTGGCGTACAGGAATCCATCATTCAGTCTCATATACATGTCGTAAGATGCATTTTATTATAGAATAAGGGTGACAAACGAGTGCACATTCCACCTAATGGTAAGTTGACATTTACATCTATCCTCTATTAAGAACCAAAACAGATGCGTTTTCCCCCTGAAGACTAAGCAGGAATGCCTTGTTTCCAGTAAAAAGGGTATCCGGTTCTCACACTCAACGTATGAAACATTTAGTTGTTGTTTTACGCTGGTATTATGTGCGAGCGTGATAAAGATCAGGTAAAGACCCGGCCGAACCGAGCCATTCGTGATACAGCCTAGGTACGTGGCTGCAATGTGACTCTGCCACGTATGTATGAGAAATTATTGGAAAATCTTATAGATTCCGTTAGACGGCGATATAGTCGTGTAACCATCTTGGCTATGTCAGACATAGAATACGTAGACTGTCGACTAGCAGTGGCCAGTAGTATGAAAGGTGAACTATGACTGGCACTTCGACCGCCATCCGCCTGCCAAGCGTGATGATCCTACCTACTACTGCAGAATATCTAATCGCTCTAAAGTGAGAGGCCGAAGGCCAGGTGTGAACATTGACGCGTCCAATCGTAAGCACAGTCAAAAATTTTGGTAAAGGGAATTACTTGAAATTAGGCAGATGCTGTATCTTGTTTATCGATTAAATCAAGTTCCTTATAACACAGCGTCTTCTCACTCGTAAGAAGTCCATTCAAAGCCAAAAAATACGAGGTATTACACGTCTAAATCACTACCGTTATAATCATCACCATCGTTTCAATCTGCTACAGTCCGTTGCCTTCTTGTTGTAACGTTTTACAAAACATGATGGCAATCCCACTCATGCATACAGAGTATATAATCACTATAATGAACCTTACACAAACGCACCAATTATATTATACACTAGCGACCGGACCCGGCCTCGTCTGAATATATTATTCTTGTCAAGTTCCCGCCAGCCGTTCCGAAGGTTAGCCATTTCAGACAGAGACAAACTTTTGAAAAATGGTCATTTATGTCTTAACGACAAAGGTTCCGTTACATATGTAGATACATTAAAAATTAAAAGATTCCGTTAGATAGATTAATACACGCGAAGCTAATAAGCGTGTTATGAACCCCCTCAGCTCAATAAAGGGCAGTTATTTCGATACGAGTATTACAGACAGCCAATTTCAATTTTATTTATATGGTATAGAATATAGATGCAAGTAGCTGTCTATTGCCCTGTCGTATGTTGTGTTTGTGGAGATGCTCACAGCGTGAAATTGTCCAATTTTCTTAATTTTACACTTTTTATATAAGCCTGACCCGTATATATGTACCTACGTGTATTTACGTATGTAGGAATGTAATAAGGTTTTGTAATTCAGTTTTCACCCGCTTCCAGCCGTCCGAATTTATATTAACCGAATTTTTTGGAATTTCTCAGACGTAATAATAATCGATAACTAAACAATAATTTCATGACTAAGAGTATTGCACGGTTTTCTTACTAGGATCGTCACAATTTATGATCAATGCGTGTTGTTTAAGTATTACAAACTCTTAAATATAGTTATTAGACTGAAAATTTTCATTTTTTAACATTTAAAAAGTGCAATAAAGCATTAATAAACAAATCACATATTGTATTTATCGATATTGTAAATATTTTAAAGGTGAAGTTGAACGATAACGAATAAGCAAACTAACTGTATTCATAGTGATGGTAATTAATTTTACGATTATTTAAACTTTCTTTCCTGTGCATATGCAAAGTAAATGTATTTATAATCTGTTTACTTTAGAATCAAATTTATGTAAACATAAAAACAGTGATTCTCAAACAGTTTCGACCTCAATAGTACTTGCGCTAAGATTTTGTCTGTGATATTATAAAAAATACTTTATATTTTATATACAATTATAATTCTGGTGTGATTTAATATCAAAAAAGAAAATCACAAAATATGGACTCGATAGCTACTGCTGTGCAGAGTTATTAATCAGTTATACATATATTTACTTCAGATATAAAATATACGGAGTGAACATATTGGACAGAACACAAACAATAGTTGATTCTGAATTTGGGCATGAAACAAATGCTCATAAAGGGAAAAGTATACGCGAGCAAATTTAAAACATAATTAAAACATACAATATTTGTGTCAGTACAAGGCGCACCGGATTTTTCTTAATTTATTTATTAGAATACGTTGAATACTAAAGCACTATAACAAAACGAAATATTACATAATATTGCAAATAGTTTTTAAATTGAGCTAAATTTATAATTTTGATCAGACGAATAAACGAGATGCTTTTGTATATTACTTATATATGGTAAGTTAATTTCTAAGTGTCAAAATCAGTATTTTGTAGGACGTAAGATTTGAATTTTGTCTTAATATACATTTAAAATAATAGAATACAATAATTTTTATTCAATAAAGATTATAAAAATACTTATTTAATATTTACCACTGCTGGAAGAACCAGCAGGAAAAATCAGTGGGACATTTAAAAATATAATTTACAATATATTATTTTAATTTAATATAATTAAAATACTGTTTTAGAAACTACAACTTACCTTTATCCATTTTATTAAAATGCGAAGGTACTTAAAAATTTGTAACACTAATTATGATCAACAAATGCGTAAGTAATTTAACCATACATTTGTTGAGTTCAGTCACAGCTTAAATGGTTCTGTCGTATAGCTGCAACAGATCGAATGAAACTGGCGTTCTCACTCGATGTTGTTTTATAGCGTAAGCACTGACCGCTGATCGACCGTATAGCCAAAGTGAACTAGTATAGCACCGTTATTCCACTAGGGTAACCATGTTTCAGGTAGATTTTTTAAAAATAAAACTGTAGTGTCAAACGTATCTACAGTGATACGTAATGGTAAGTGTCTACTGTAGTCCATGGACGCCTGCGGCCAACACAGAATCAAAGACTAAAAGACTTCGGATAATGGAACGTTCCGAAGTTCAAACTTCGGATATTGATGAACTAGGCCTCGTAAGAGTCCCGAGTGTTAGTCATTGAGTGTATATACGTGGGTGTAAATGTGCACTCTCTATTTCCTCACTCTTAATGTCCGATAGACTGACATATATTTTTTTTACTTATTATAACCCAGTGCTTGACCACACTCCCACCTAATGGTAAGTGGTGATGCAGCCTTAGATGGTAAATCGCACTGTCTTAGCGTAACAAATGCCCATTCACTCTTGCCTTGAAGACACCCGGATTGTATTCGGACGGAAAGATAGACGCCGGGAAATTATTCCACTCCTTTACTGTACCTATTAAAAATTCGAAGTAATCCGTTTGGTTCTAATGCGTGGAATAACGAAAACAAAGGGGTAAAGACCCGCCGACCGCCTGGTCCTTCGATGATGGAAAGGAGAGGGAGGAATAAAAGCGTGCAATTCCTGTGTACACTCACCGAAACGCATATTATTATATAGTCATAGATGACATGACATAGATGATCAGTTTTAATGTTTCTCTCTGTCCTCTCTTACTACACCTTTGGAACGATATAATATATTCTTACACCGCCACTACACATAGCTAGATATATAGCATAGTCTTTTATCATCTTATTTATAATCCGTGGAAAAATTAATAGGAGACTGCCCATCTGTTCTTGCAGTATTTAACTGATGACAACTCAAAAGAAATATGTATATATAAATATATATATATATATATATATATATATATATATATATAATATATTTATATATATATAAAATAAAAATACAGAGAAAAAAATAAAAACTGCGTTTGCCAACACAGTTGCCAAACGTGGTAACTATGGCTAAATCCCCCATGAGGCAATCTATGACGGAAGCCTATAGCAGTGGAATTTTATAGGCTCAAATGAAATATGAAATGAATTAGGGAATTATCGAAGTTTATGCCTCGTGACTTGATCAAAATTCACCTGCCCCCAGTATCAAATCGTTCCCTTATTGTATACCTGTATCAGCAAGAATGCAGATATAGGAGCATGGATAAGTAACTGGTAAGTATATATATATATATATCAACTGCACAGAAATACTGTCCCAATGTTTTTATTAATAAATGTTCTTAGCCTAGTATAGTCGCGTCTTCTGAATGGTACCAATAATAGTACAACTGAAATTAGTGTTGCCATCTTTTTTTGAACATATATAGTATTTTTCCCAAAAAAGATGCAAAAATGTAGTACTTTTTAGAAATTCAGAAGAAAAAAGTACAAACTTATTTTTAATCTATATATGTTTCCATATATATTTGTTATTGCTCTATGTTTTGGCCGTCAATAATCGAATCAGCAAACCTCACTTTTAAAATATTTATACGAGAACGAGCAATTTAAACTTATATTAAAATAAATTAACCATTTTTAATTAAAATAATACATGTCCTTTTTCTTTCTTCTGTCAATTTCACATTCATGATGGAAAAAATCTTTCCGTAAAACTTACTTGTTTCAGTCTTCCAATCTCAGTTAATATAAATAAGCTACAGTTGAATTTTTCTATAAGATTAATACAATTGACTGAAATGTAGTACGATACTATATATTATAGTACAGGTGGCAACACTAACTGAAATATCTTTTTTCATTTTTGATATGACGATACCGTAGAACTAATATTTATTCTGTACAACGATCACATATAAAATCCAGTTTCTACGTTTATTAAAGGTATTGTTCGTAATCTGTTTTTTTTTTCATGTTTTTTATGGAATATTAAATGGGTGACAAACGAGCACACAGAACACCTGATGGATGGTAAGTGGATGCCATGGCTTAAAGACTCTATCTCCTACCTACTATCTACATTTATCCTCAATTAAAAATGCAGATGCGTTGTCACCGTTGTTCACACCTTGAGTACGAAGAGGGAATGCCACGTTTTCAGTAAAAAGGGTCTCCGGTTCTCTACACTCACCATACGAAACAGTAGCAGCATTGAGATTCTATTTTACGTTGGTATTTTGTGAGAGCGTGATCCTACTCCGGTTTGAGCCGACTCATTTGTGCTACAACCATAATATAGCTGCTGCGTGGTTCTACCACGTATATACAATATGTATTACTAGTAGTTCATTTAGTTATCATTCGGTTGCTTACCTTGCACTTGCATATTGCACGTGCATTAATTATTTAGAATTTCTTCTAACGTCTGTTTCTATACGACCTTAGTAATTTAGAAAATCAATATTGCGATATAACAGTTTTTTACTTCTCGCTAAGAAAATTGAAAATTTTAAAAAAGCGGGAAGTTATTGTTTTTACCCCGTTTTTCGAAAATTGAGTTTTCATTCAATCTTGACGTTTTGAGGTCACAGGAAGCCATCCTGACAATTTTTCGATGGTGTGTGTATGTCTGTACGTATGCGCGTGTGGATGTATGTAAACCTCTTATAACTTTTGAACGATTAAGCGGATTTTCAAAGTGTTTCATCAAACTTAGATTTTCTATGAATTTAAACTAATTTGGACCGGTAGATTCTTCAAAAATAAAAAATTTTGAAACACTCTTATTTTTTGGAATAACTTTTAAACGGCTTTATCAATCGATTCCAAAAACTAATCAGCTTTTAACCTTGAAAAACCACGTCGATCGCCGTCGGTTCGGCCAAAATCGATTGACTCGTTTGTGAGAATATCGTTAACGAAAAATTTTGAAGAAATGATTTTTTTAAATTACTCCAATTCATATTCAACGTCATAATATGACGAAATTTGGAGCGCCTTGCATTTGAAATTAGCGGGAAGTTCCGGGGATGGCGTGCAGGGTCAACCATTTTTTTTACAAAGGAATGTAAAGCTTAGCTTGCCTACACACTAAAAATTTTTACAAAACAAAATAGCTTTAATTACAGTTTATCAAATTCCACTAATGAACAAAGGCTTACTCATAAATAGACTCATACGTCATAACACAGGCTCTCTCATAGATAGCCTCACAGGGGAGATATTTGCCACAGTTGCCACGTAAGGTACGCGGATTGGCAACCGCAGTTTTTTATAATCTTGTGTTGTGATCAGGCAGATGCTGCTGCCCATTCCCTCCTTTATTTTGCTCAGTCGCTCCTAAGACATTTACGGAACAATATGGGCTAACAGATAGTAAGAGTAGTGGGGCAAGTAGTTAGTCGTGGCACAGAATAAATAATAGTACTAAGTATCGTTGTATGAAAGACTATGACTCATCACTCTTCTACTACTTCCATCACAGAATAAATAATAGTAGTACGTCAACATAAGCCGCCGCACTTCCCTACTAAATTTCACGCACACATTTGCGCGTGTACATACAAACGTCATTTAGCTACCTATAATAGTAATAGGAAATTTGCGTACGTTGTATGGAGTGTCCGGGGTGTGACGTGTGACTATTGGTAGAATATTGGTGAGTAAAGTGTATTTTTTTATAGGATAAGGGTGATAAGCGAGCACACAGTCCACCTGACCTGATGATGAGTGGATGCTGTGTCCGTAGACATCTACATTTATCCTCGATTGAGATTCAAAACGCAGACGCGTTGTCACCCCTGAGGACTAAGATGGAATACCCGTTTCCAGTAAAATGTGTCTCTGGATTTCTACACTTACCATTCGAAACACAGCAGTAATAAGCTGCTATTTTACGCTGGTATTCCGTGAGAACGTGGTTCTTCCCCGATTGAGCCGACTCATTCGTGCTACAACCATAGTAGCTGCAGCGTGGCTCTAACACGTGTATTACGTGTCTTTTGTAGTTTTCATTTTGTTTCGGTACAATTTGATAAAAATTCATTTTGTGTATAACGACATTAATTAAAAGTAAATTAAGTTGAATCTTATACGGTAAACCAGTTTTGTTATCGACCGACTGCTTGGGAACGAAGACAAATCAAGATTTTTGCCTGCTTAAAGTAGTTTTTTTGCAATGTGATATGTAGATATGGAATAGAAATTTTTCTTGCTAATTTAGTCTTTAGTATTAAGGAACCTGTGTCACGAATATAAGGGTAAGAGATATATAAACTTTGAGTATGGTCAATAAACAAATTCTACCATGTTGTCGGACTAATTTTCTGCTCACGAGTCCTTCTGGATCTGAATAGGTATCACCCCTTTACCTTTACGCATATAAGGTGTATGAAGAATTTAGAGAGCCGGTATATTTAGGTATAACGCATCTGCAGCCCCCTTTATTGAAGCTCATATGAGATGACTTTAAGGTCATTTGTCATTTCAGTTTCATAAAATAATGCCAACCCTATCTAACCTCATCCTTATGTAACGTCATCTATGATAGGCAATAAAAAATACAAGATTTCAATACATTTCTCAGATCTGAATATGCTCTCAGGTTATTAATTCCGCCATTTGTCCTACAACCAATAAGATCTTAATCGATTAATATCTTACTTGACTAGTCCATTAATATGTTCTTCGGTTTCCGATAGACCCTTCGACTGATATTAAAATATCAATAATATTCTTCTTTTTGTATCTATACATATATAAAATCAATGGAAAAATTTGAGTTAATGACGGCCTAAAATTATGTTTAGTTCGTAAAGACAAACTGCACGTGTAAGTCAACTGGTAGCTTTAACTTTACGGAGTCATAAAGCACTGTTGTGTTGTCCTCCCAAAAAAACCTAGTTAATTATTATCATATTAATTACACAGTTTTCCGTTACTATTTCTTTGGATAAGTGTCGAGTTCCTTTTCATACACAATGTAACCTCGTAATGATCGTGTAGTCCTGGTTTCGAATCCCAGGTCAAGCCAAAATTGGTAAATAGCAGTCCGGCACTAGGAAGTTTGCGACCGTTTCACATTTGTGCCTTGGAAAGCACGCAAGGCCGTTGATCCTGCGCCCGATCTCTCGTCGATCGTATTTTGTTTCTGTCAAATCGGAGATGCCTTCTCTCTGTTGAAACTTGCCGTCTTGACCGGATTTACCGGTTTAGAGGACATTAATAATGACGTAAAAATTTAAAAATAATGCATCATCACGCAATAAGTACCTGCTAATATTTATAACGAAGGTCACCATGACATTTTTTGTCACCAGATCAGCGCCATTTAGAAATAAGTAAATATATTTAACAGGTTTCATAGCGGGGGAAATAAATTTCTTAGAAAAGTGTAGAGATTAATGTTTCCTTCTGAAATATTCCAAGATATATATTCCTAAAATTATAAGAATTAAGAATAAAGTGAAAATGTGTAAAAAAGTAAGAAATACAGCACTGAGGCATTGTTTTGCGTATTTGTTTATACAAACTGAAAAACATGAATCAAATCGCAAGTTTTCACTGATGTAATGATGACAATGTATGAGACTATCTGTGTAACCAAAGAGATTTAAATATAACCTTAATGCACAACCGGGCATATTTTCTTTAAAAATATTTTTTAAATTTATGAAACGAATGCGTCTTGACCTTTCGGTGATGTCACTTAAACTAAATGACAAAAATCGGAGATATATCCCATAGGACAAAACAAAACTTACAGACGAAAATTTTGTTACTGATGTCCGGTCTATTACTACTACAACTTACAGTCTTTGTGTGTAACAAATAAGTTTACCTTAGTCCCTACTAGCGATTTCTAGTGATTATTAGCCCTCAACGATTTTTCCGCCACCAGGGCGTCGCCACTTAGAAATAAATGAAATATAAGGAATGTTTCTTTCTGAAATATAAATTATATTTTATATTTATTAGATTAGAAATGGATAAAACAAAGCTACGGATATAAGGTACAAAATGTAGAAAGATTAATGCAAAGTTAAAATTTTAAATCAAATTCTCCATACAATGGGAGGGACTCATGTTTAGCAGTGGACTTATAAGTAATTTAATACGCTTTACAAAGTAACGTATTTCAATTCGCTAATCAATTTCGATTGTCGAAAGGAGAAAGGGGGGAGACAGGTTTATATATTTTGTTTTTTAAGACGAGAGCCGCCCCTTTATTTTTAACCTGTTTTTTCCCATTGACGAAAACCAAAAAAAAAAAAAAAAAAAACCAATTAATATTATATATATAAAAAGGTTTTTTTGGGGTTTTTTTTTTTTTTTAAGAAAAAAATTAATTTTTTGAAAAAACCCCCCCCTAAATTAAAAAAAATTGCAATTTTAAGTGCTGATTTACCACGTGCTCGGCGGTGAAGGAAAACATCGTGAGAAAACCTACATGTCTGAGAAATAAGAAAAATAAATATTTCGAAGACATGTGAAGTTCGCCAACACGCATTGGGGCAGCACGGCGGGCTATGCCTTGTCCTAAAACCTTCTCAGAAATGAGAGAAGGCCTGTGCCCAGCAGTGGGACGTATATAGGCTGAACTTTACTTTTTAATCAATTTCGGGTATAATAATAATGATGATATATTTAAGTATTTCATGTTTTGCAATATTTATATAACATGTTTAAATAAAAAGCTTAAAACTTATAGTTGACAAAGCTGGCGCCACCTAGCATTATACTGTTCTAATACCAACATTTAATTGCGAAGACATGTTGTCGCAAGTTACCACTAGATGTCACATATTATCATACAAATGCATAATGTGGTGCGGTGGTGAACATTAAAAATCTTAAGCTCATTATATTATGTCGCTAGTGGGAATTAAGGTGAATTTATTTATAACGGAAAAGGTATGAAGTGTAGAGATAAGGAGAACAAACTCTGTATAAAACAGTGTCCGTAGAAAAGCGCTAAATAAGGGTGGCACCACTGTACCTAGAGTATACATTTTAAACAACTTTTTATAATTTTTTATAGCACAGACTTTCACCATAATTATGTTTATATTAAGTCACCACAAATATTAAATTTCTCAACTCAGCACACTTCTCTCCGTCAAAAACTGCTAACTCTAGCTACTCAAGCGCTGTTGAGGAAAGTTTTTGAGCTGTTATTTATTGCTTACAGATGGACACATTTTCAACTATTCCCCTATGGGAGATTGTCCTCATTACATCAATAT
Source organism: Parnassius apollo (assembly GCA_907164705.1). NCBI lineage: Eukaryota > Metazoa > Arthropoda > Insecta > Lepidoptera > Papilionidae > Parnassius > Parnassius apollo. The sequence goes on from CAJQZP010000935.1 coordinate 4,230,991, forward strand.
TCCATGGGAAAAGGGTTACTCTTACACCATAGTTAATATACTATAAGGGCATAGATGAGCCACTCTCACAATTATTTGGTGACGAAACGAGGGATGTTTCTTCTGCGCTGTTATAGATGGCGTTGGAATTATGAATTACCAAAAATACAGTAGAGGGCGCTATCACCTTAGTTCAGTATTATTTCACACATTTATAATAATAAATAATAGTAAATGCAATTAACTTCACTATATATAAAACTTTTTATACGGTGTTGCTTAAATCACCATGAGCATTTATGTATTACATTATTATAATTATTCACTCAGTAGCTGTCATAATTATGTATCTATTGCCCCATTTACATTCAGCTTTGTTGGACAGGGAAGTGAGCAGGGAAGAGGGCAGTACATGTAAATAAGCTACTCGCGCTGTCACTGCCCATGCCCATAGATAAGAGTACATACGGAAACCCATGCCGCTGCCCGGCTCTGCCTCGACCCTCGATTGTCGGTTTTTCGCCCGGAAGTCAAAGAACGGGCAGCGCGAGCAGGAACGAGTGTTTATTGTTTACATTCTCATCTCGCTCACTTGCCGGCTTGCCGCCGAAGGTCGACCGAGAAAGAACGTGCTACGTTTAAAAACGGCAATTCGTTTATTAATCTGTCCTGTGTTTTAATGATATTTAGTAATGAGAAAACAACTAAATTTTTAGAACTTTATGAAATTGAGCGGGTAATATGGGATCCTCATGATAAAAACCATAAATAACCATAATATTGCACGTAGTAGGGTCGATGCGCCGGTAAGCCGGCCGGGTCTAGATTTCGGCCTTTGGCACGAGCTGATGCAGTAAATTTGATTTAATAACAATTTTAATAAATATTATCGTAAGAAATACAGTTTAATGCATTTGTAAATAGTTTCACTATATCTGGTAGCATTAATTAATCAGGTAAACACAACACGCGATTTATAATAAATAGTTTAGTTTGACGCCGACACTGAAGCTATCAAAACGGGTAATATCGAGCAAAAAAAATAGTGGCAAGCGTTCCATTCAAAAGTAAGTTTCGTGCTGTATTTAATATAATTACTTAATATTGTGCTTATATTTCACTGTATAAATAACCTAATATAGTTATTTGACACTGATTATTATAATAATTTATTGATAAAGTTAATAAATTAAGTGGCCGAAAAGTGACACATAAAATTGTCCCATTATTTGGTTGTCGGCCATGCGGCCGAAAAGTAGCCTGAGTTTAGCCTAAATACTTTGTCTCTTTCGTTTATTTGGTTACGTACTATTACTCATCTTTCTTACTTATATTGAATCGCAGCGTGCGTAGACACTAACTTTCAGTTTTCGGCCACTAAGTACTGTAATTTGAACAGTTAGTGATGAAACAAAATACCCATTTCAGTCGTGGCCGAAAACTGGATTGACTCTAAAATATATACAATTTAGTTTTCGGCCAACTTAAAATTGTATGAAAGAATACGGCGGCGGAAAATGGAATTCTGTCTTAGTTTACGTTTACGGCCATTTCATCTTATCATATCAAATATTTTATTCACATTGCGTTTTAGGAAGAAGATTCAATAAGAAATTTTTTTTCTTCAGATGGCTCCTCTTGGTTAGAAATGAGAATGGTTAGATATGGTAACAGATTTTGTTAAACTAAAATACTTATGAGGAAGTACAAAATACTCGTAAATGAGAATATTTGATTGCTATATTTAAAAGATTTTATTATTAGATAGATATGATTCAAAGAGAAATAATTAATCATGGTTATTATTTTATATCAAAAACACACCCAAAAAGAAAAAAATTACGTCACGGTTAAAAAATCGCAATCACCGATTGAGAAAACTAAATACATCGATTTCCCAAACCGTTTTGCCATTTTCTGATTTTCCAAAAACACTTTTAAGTTTGTACTATCTCTTCTAATCCAGTGGCCGAAAACTAAAATTCTTGTAGGCCGAAATCTAAAATTTGGGGCCGAAAACTAGCGTTTTGTATATTTTTCACATCAAAATTTATTATAAAAAATAGAGTTCTTTTGTAGCATCAATGAGTTATCAAAATGAAAACTACATTATATAAGCTATAAATTAACATTAACAACACTAGGTCAACATAATCGCTATTATTTTTTATAGTACCTTAAAGTTGACAACTCCACTAAAAGGCCGAAAACCAGCGCAACGACCCTAGCTACTTATACCAAGCAGACAACGCTGTCACACCAACAAACTCGACGTACGTCAGTCATTGTTGCGAGTTGATCAATAAAGAAGTTTGAAGGCTGAGTAAACAACCACTCGCGTCGTTATTGCCGCGGAAGTATTTAGGGAAATACTTCCGGCAGCGACAGGCGTAGTAGCAGCGGTTGAGTGTAAATGGGGCGTATGTAAAAAAAAATCTGACATTTTTCGTAGTTATTTTTTTGACACTGGTAAAAACAAATTGTTCTAGTTAAACAGCCACCGAGAGATCAATCGACGGATCGTCTCGGATGGCAGCGTTCAGGAGATTACAGACACATCTTTTCGAAAAGTAGAAAAATAATTAAAACAAAGTTAAAACTTGAAAACAAGTGTACAATCAGTGCGTGTTGCCAGTGATGACATATCGATCTGAGAAGTGGTCTTTCACTGCTGGTCCTATGGAAAAGCTCAAGTTCGATCTGTGAGCTGTGGAAATGGCTATTTAGCGGACGATACGCGCAGTAGAACCATTGTAAACAATCTAGCTCGAAAAACCGAAGCATTGGAAAGGAACGGGTTTCTACTGGCAACCTCATACCGGTAACTCGGCCCAAGCCGGGTAATCCCCAAGTGTATGCTGCGCCGTGTCCTCGTCGCTACTACAGTTGCGGCACTCAGTTGTCGGCTCTCTTCCGGCTATACGGCACAGATACTTACCAAAGCACCCAGTGCGGAAAGCATCTGCACCAGCTGGAAGGTCAGTGACCCGTGCCGCATGTTCGTCCAGTCTAACAGGACCGGCACACAGCTTCGACATTCCTGCTTCCTGCCTTCGGGTGACTAGACGCTCCATCGTCTTACTACGTATAATTTCTATAGACATACCGCAACCACTAGGCAACCAGGTGCTTGAGCAGGTGACAAGCACCTGTGGTTAGAGCATGCGGTCAAATTAAAAGTGACAACCAAAATAGGAAAAAATATATAAATAACTTAAACAGAAGTTGTTTATATATTTTTTGATACTGTTAATATTTTTTCTAATAAAAAATGTGAACGAAATTGGTAACAAAAATAATTAAAAATTGTATTGTCATGTATTTGCTACCTCCAAACAAAATTTATTTGTCAGTTTCATGATTTTGAAACGTTATTCATATTGAAGTAGGTTCTTGTTGCGTATTGGAAATCAAGTTAATACATAATATAATCAAATGCTGAAGTTAGCCTAAGTAGGTCATTGTTAATATGACATCAGGACGTTCACTAACTGTTACGAGTACTATGGGTGTTGCAAAGCATTAAAAACGTAGGGAATTAAAAACTAAAGTAGAAATAAGAATGTAATAAAAAATCACTTTTAGTGCATGCAGTATAAATAATGATTTAGATAGTTTTAGAAATAAGAATATAATCAGTTCAGGCTACACGCCTTTGGAACTCCTTGCCCGATGACATCAGAAAAGCTCCCAATAAGTACGCTTTTAAAAAGTTGGTCCGTGTTCATTTCTTAAAGACAACGCATTTTACATGACTCATCTATTTAATATGTATTGCCAAACAGACGAAATATATATTCATAGACATTTGTATATACTAATTATGTATGTATTTAAATATGTATACTTTTATGTATATCCATTTATTAATATATTTGTATATATGTAAGGATAGATCATATATGTACAGTTTATTTATTAGTAGTTTGTATATATTATGTAGTTAATTATCATTTGTATTGTGTTCTCTTATTCTATATTGCCACACCTACATCAAATTCTCACCACTCCATGGGTTGACTGGCAGAGAATGCCTCAAGGCATTAAGTCCGCCCTTTGTATTCTTTTGTTTAAAAGGATGCAATAAAGAATAAAATAAATAAATAAATAAATATAATAAAAAATACTTTTAGTGCATGCAATATAAATAATGATTTAGATAGATTTAGAAATAAGAACATAATAAAAAAATTACTTTTAGTGCATGCAGCATAAATAATGATTTTGGAATAAATCTTATGCCAATGGATAAGTAGTTGTAAAGTGATATTTGTAGTCTTCATCATCATCATTACAGCCCTTCACAAGTCCAATGCTGAACATAGGCCTCCCCCAAGTAACGCTACAAAGCACGGCCCTGAGCCACCTGCATCCACCGACTTCCTGCATGTCTTACCAGGTCGTCACTCCATCTAGCTTTAACAGGGAATTATCAACCATATATTAATTTGTAATAAACATATTATGAACTATATGAGGTGGTATACCACCGTGTATCATGGGCCACGAGAACTTTCTTTTCCCTTAATAGCTTCTAACAATATCCACTGAGCGAAATGCTGCTGTGTTTCGTATGGTGAGTGTAGAGGACCAGAGACCCGTTTTACTGGAATCGAGGAATTTCATCTCAAGCGAGGCTAAATGTAGATGGCTATGAGCTACAGCATACACTTACTATCACGTGGACCGTGTGCTCGTTTGTCACCCTTATCCAATAAAAATATATTGATTTATTTAAACATTCTATTATGTTTATGTACATATTATGAGCATTTGTGCTTTTCACAAAAAATATTAGTTGCAACTTGCAACTTGCAACCTTAAAATATACATTCTTTAGGTTAGGTTTAAGGCGCAAATTAAAATGCAAACATCTCCTAGAAATAAAAAGGTAGGTATTATGAACAAGAAAAATGCCTCCTGTTTTGTTTCGGAGTCTTACGCAGGAAAGCTTATGGTAGGGTAAGGTTCACGAGAACAACTACGACTCGGTCATCATCATCATCATTACAGCCCTTCACAAGTTCACTGCTGAACATTAGGCCTCCCCCAAGGAATGTCACCAAGCACGGTCATGAGCCACCTGCATCCATAGACTTCCTGCATGTCTTACTAGGTCGGCAATAATATGACTTAAAATGTAGATATTATGTTAATATTATGTGTATAATACTACTCTCGCGCCTGTCACGGATGGGGATTATCAAACATATTATTAAAAATATATGTAACAAATTATGAATCGATATTAACATTAGAATGCCTATAAGATCTAGTGATGATAAGTAATTACAACTGCATAAAACCAATCGAGTCGTAAAAACGCTCTCGATCTTAGACTCCGTCAAAGAAAATATGCACTACGCGAAACTCCGTCCACATGTTTGGGAGTGTGCCAAATAGGGACGGTTAATGTACGATTACACGTGGCTGCTGGGACAAATCTGTTTTGTTATTGCTTTATTGTGTCGATCTTTAAATACTGATGCACCATATGAGGTCAGGGCCAGATACGGATAGCGTGAAATTATCAGTGATTTGCGAAACTTCGCAACGACTTTCGTGCCTATTTCGGGCAAAAGAATACATAAACTACAAATATATGCACATATGTACCTATTTCCAATCACGTAGGACACAATTAAGAATAGAAATGATACATCATTGTGTGAAATGAATTTTTCAAATATAATGAAAACCTTACTAAACAAAATTAATATTTGAAAACTGGGATAAACAAGTAAGAGAGTAGAGATAGAAAACCTTAAAAGATTTTGCCCATTTTCTTTAGAGTTTATAATATTGGAAGCTCCTTGTAAAAAGATATTTTTTTATTATTACTCTCTATAAAATATTAAAAACAAGAGTGCAAGAGATATGTGTTATCGAGATAATTTTTTGCCTACAAACGTAAATGTTGAAATTTTTGCTTTAGTATTTAAAGTCATATATGTTATGATAAAGCATTTCTATTACATACGTTACAGCGTAATAATAGATTCTGTTAAAATCTTTATGAGTCTTTACTCTTATAACCATGCAAGTAGGACGCGCATTGATGAATTGAAATTACCACGTTAATTGGTCAAATTAATTTATGAAATATGATGTAAACCCCACTATAACACTCGTAAATAAATGAATATACTAGAATAAAGAAGTGGTGTATGAGAAACCCATAAATGATTTCTCCTATTTTCTTGAGAGCTTATAATATTTCAAGCTCCTAATTTATGGTCGGCATGACGGTCAAACTTTTGCACACATCGAACGCGAAGCGGAGTGCTCTATTGTCACCAAATCAATTAGCTTTATTATTGCACTTATTTAATAAAAATTACACCAATAGCAAGACATTTCAATTAATACTTCTGAAGTAGTTATAGGATTATTTATTACGATTATTATTTATGTAAAAAAAATAATTTGTAAATAATTTTACTTGGTCGTCAGGTGTGAATAAGATATCTTTCGAAACTGAAAAAAAAACTGAACGTACCCCTTTGATTTGTTTTTATTAGCTTTAGATTTTAATCCTTAGGAAGCCTTTTGAATTTCATTATTGTAAACCGTTCCGTTCATTAATATTTGACTATATTTTTCGGTAACAAAATACGAATCATTGGTCTCAAGCAGTCAAAAAATAAACTGTGGTAATTAAACAGAAACAATTTTTTGTAGCTTTAAACGGAATATGTGTCACAGTAATTAATAAAGTTAATTGATTACTCAAAACATTACATGAGCGTTCGAGGTGTGCACTTTTGGAATTAAATATTATCGAAAGAATCGTTGAGATTACATATATTACAGCATAATATTTGATTTTGTAAAAATCTTTATCAGTCTCTGCGAAAGTTGAAGTCCCATTTTTTGCGAGGCTTGTTGGAAATAAAGCTAGAACATTGTAAGCTTTAATTTGATCACGTTTATTTGACGTTAATTTAGCTTGCTAAACTACTGTTCTATTAAACCAACTTCTATCTTTTTGTTAATAAGTAATCGAACGTTCAAATTCAAAAGACTGTAAATGTAGATGTTTGTTTTTTCAATTTTATGTCAATTTAATCTCTGTGGACATGGCCTGGTAAGTATAATAAGACCGGAGCAAAGTTGAGTGTGTCATAATTTAATCAGCAAACGAACTTTCATCACTCCCACTGTGCCTTGATAAGCGGGGCCAATGAACAGACTTTAAAAGTAAAACAGTGAACGCAAATGAAATAATCGTTCTTGCCCTTTCAATGGATGTTAACATCTTTGCTGTTAGTCTAATGCGACTCTTACAGCTTCATCTGACTCAGGAGCGAAACTGTATGAGCTAATTAAAAAGGGAAAGGTAATAGTCGTTCGAGGATGTCATGATGAATAGATTTATGATTTGGTATTGTTACCAATCATCATGTCGCCTTTTTAGGCGTATTTGAGCTATCTAACCGCTGTCCGAGGGGGGGACGGACCCCCGCCTCTGACTGAAACTCAGCACATGTCGATCGATGGTCTGGGCGCGTGAAAACCACCCAGGTACGCGGGGATGATACGGTAGTGCACGCGGTGTATGCTGGAACGCGTCGTGCCCGTCTACGGGTGCGACGCGCCCCATTCGTAGTCCTAACAGTGTTTTTCCCATTTAGTGTGGGTGTAGTGACATTGTGTGATGTGCCTGCGACATTTGGGTCGACTGGATCGAGCGGTTGTGGTGGTTCTATTAGTACATTTCGCGGTCTGCGGAGATAGCGCGCGACGTTTGCTATCGGAACGTAGTTAGCTGCGTTTGTCACTCGCGGGTTAGGGTGGGTTACTACTCTATCAAAGTAGCGTTGAGACATCTCCTTGAAATATTCGGAGATAGATGGTAATACACAATCATTACCACCATGCACCGGTGGCTTTTCGGATGAAAAAGTTTTGGATTCTTTATTTAAAAATGTGGGTCTTATAGGAGTGGGCAAAAGCTATACTTGCGTAGGACACAATAGGTCTAACGCAGGTTTTATACAGTCAGAGATTGTGTCTTAGCGACAGCTTACTCTTGTTGTTAACGATAGGGTGTAGACGGCCAATGACTGACTTGGCTCTGTTGCGTACTGCACTTATGTGCGTCGCGAAGCTCATGCGGGTGTTGAACGTGACGCCTAGATATTTAGCCGATTTTTCCCAAGGGATTGGGCGGTCGTATAAGGAAATCGTTTTTGGTTTAGAACGTGATGTTGAATTCCGTTGAAAGTTTACTGCTACACTCTTTTCGGGATTCACATCAATTCTCCATTGGCGGAACCATTCGCCTAGGCGATTGGTGGCTTTTTGGAGCTTTAAAGAGAGGCTATTTTTATTGTAATCCGAGACATATAGTGCCGTATCGTTGGCGAAGACTGCGGTGTTCATCAATGGATCTTTAGGAATATCACTCGTGAAGAGTGTGAAGAGGGCGGAGAAGCCTTGTGGGACCCCGGCCTTGAGGAAGCGTTTCGAAGAACGGGTTCCCTCTACTCGATAGCTAAAAGTGCGGTTCGAAAGGAAGGCTCGTATGATGTGCACGAGCCTATCGGGCACGTTTAGTTTGTACAGTTTGTAAATTAAGCCGTCGTGTCAGACCTTGTCAAATGCCTTTGCGACATCGAAGAAGGGGGCTCCCGTGTTTCGAGACTTTTTCCTTGTCGGGTTTTGGTTGAAGCCAGACAGAATGTATTCTATTAGGCAATGAATCTGGTGGGTGCATGAGTGATTGGCTCTAAAGCCAAACTGCTCGTCAGGGAGGTAAGCTCGTTTAACCCTTTAATTATGATGATAATAATACAAGGTTATTTTTTCAAACTTTAGCCAAATTTCAAACTTAATTTAAAATAGGTCAGTAATGAAATACCATTATTGCAGTTGAAAATACGAGTAAATAAGGCTTTACTTTTATTTGAAATTATCCCAAATCGACGCTTACGAATGTAAGTAAAATCAGTTAAAATAATGCATTCCCACGCATTTCAGATTTAAAAGATAAAAAGGACAGAAAGTTTGAGATTTTTTAAATAAAGTTTTCTTCACCATTTGCCTATATTAATGATTCTGAACCATCTTTGCAATTTTGGCTGGTTATTGCAAAATAACCCTGTATAGAAACGATTATTGACTTTGTAATGATGTAAAACAGACCTTATTTACTGCTTTTATTTATTTACTGGATGAAAAAAAAATCTTCATAAAGCGTTATAACTACTTTTTAGGCAAACTAAATATTTTTAAAATATCATCTATCCATCTAATAGCATAATTAGACGTAAATAGACGTAAAATGCGGCATTTTCCAAGATATAATTATCGTCGTCGTTAACCTTTGTCAGTCTACTGCTGAATTAAGGTTACTCTTATGTAGAATCGATAATCGATGGGCAAAAAGGAACGTTGTACCTACAAGAGCAGTGTAGGGCGAAACCTTACTAGATGAAGCGACAGCCCGAGGGAAGATGTAAGGAATCAATGGAAGGTAGTTTAGGACCGAGATTTGTGCAATTAGGAAGGCTTATATCGGCAGTGGAATTGTAGTGGGATGTAAATTATTACATCAGATCGGATCACAAATGTTAAGAATTATTGATATCATGATGATGTTGAATTTAAATAAAAAACCGTTGCATGATACCTTAATGTATTTCACTTATTACTTGCATCATATATTTTAAGACATTATGCGTTACCGAATAGTCTCGACAGAATCAGACTCTGGTGGCCTTAAAACATGGCGATTTGTATAAATTTAGACTTCCAAAAACCGGACTATATTACAACAACTTCCACATGGAAAGTTATTTAATATAAAGGTTTAAGAAATTCTAACAACAGAGAATGTGAAGTTTGATTTGAAAATCGTTTTATTAACCTTTTAAATAAAGATTACATCCGAATGCGAACTGCATCTGGTATTGTTTTATTTATTAATAGCTGGAGTATTCAATGAACCATTCATACGAGATTATTAATTCAATTCCGCAGTCGGGTCGTAACCGTTATTGTTCATGCTGAGTAAACGATAGTGATACTGATTACTGATGCATCATTTTCATATCAATGCAAGTAAGCAACAAGCAAAAATGATTTAAATATTTGTGTAAATTTGCGAATAAAATACAGTCGACGAGAGAGACGATACAGGAGACGAGAGAAGATAATTCAAAGTTGCAGAGAGAAAGAGGCCGAAAGATTGTAAGTACATTTTGAGACAAGTTCAAACTTGTGTCATCGTTACGACGATACATCAGAACCTTTGGCAGAGGTGTCAGTTAAGGAAGCAAGAGCCTCATTCGATAACTTACAAAGCTTCTGTCTAAAAAACGAAAGTGATGAAAAAGTATTTCAAGCACTTTTCTTTCGAACACTCGATAATTCGTAATATTTTAAGAGTCCCTCGAGTTTCGAATTAACGAGAGTCGGCTGTAAAATCCAAGATATCTTGATCATATCAGTGACTTCAGTTATTCTTAATTTTTCTTTTAAGTACAACAAACTTTTTTTAAGTGCCGTCAAAAACACTTTAGACAATATACCTATTTTAAAATTTTATCAAAATTATGTAGGTTCACTCAACAGTCAAGTCCAAAATAAGCACCTAAAGGAACCGTGCACGGCGGCCGTGTTATTCTTAGTCGTGAACGGTATCGAATCTGTCATTCATCTACTGTATGGAAGGAAAAAAAGTGCCTTCGTTTTTAAGAGCATGAGTCTATTGAACTTTATCTGTGAATTAAAATGGTTAACCGACAACATTTTTTGCTTATTATTATAACTGAACTTATGCTGTTTTGCTTTACAAAACACAAAGTAATTCCCCAGATCGTAAGACAAGGAAATAACGGAGTTTATAAAATAATTAATGCAAATTACATTCCGTGAAATAAGAATTACGTTCCAATAAAACGGTATGAGACTATCTTGTTTATCTTGATTAAAGATATAGTTTTGCAAGGTTGCAAGCCCTTTAAATGCTTATTAAGCTAAGTTACTTATTGGCCTATATATCTGCCATTCTACAATATAAAGTAAGAATTTTATTATAAAACTTACGAACGGTAGAATCGAGGAATCCCCAATTCTTTGTGGGCCTAAAAAATCCAGTGATTGTAGGATTCTCTCATTGAATATACGATTTGGCTTCAAGTATTTGCCATATTTATCACGCTCGGCAGACGCAGGCAGGTGAACGCAACACCAGAACTTTCACACATTTGACGCTGTTTATAAACTAGACTCATTCATCTAAATATGAGTGTAATGTTATTAGGTTAAAAATGCTTAAAAATATTTAGGGAGTTCCAAAAGTATATTTCTTAATATGCTCAAAAGCCTGCAATCATCTCAGTTAAAGCGAAAAAAAACAAAGAATCAAAATATACAATGCAATTCCAAAAATGCAATTACACGAAATTCAATTAAATGCAAATAAAGAATTTCTATGTTCAATTTAGAGCCGAATTCTCCAGAGTTAGGTAGATAAAATATATTCATATGTTAAAATAGAAAATAGACAAATTAAATACTACAGTTTTATGAATAAAATATTTGATTTGTTTCATTTTATATTCACTCAGGTTATAATTTATTTGATGGAATTTATTCAAATTGAAAAATTAAATTTTCCTGTGCTTAAAAGAGATCTGAGAACTTAGTATAAAGCTCTAAGTAGGAAGTTTACAAGTGCGCATTAAGGTGAATCCCTGACCAAGATGTTGCGAAAGTGCGTTTTTCAGACTCTATTATCTCATTAGTTATGAAAAATAAACTACATCTAAAAGTACATTATTAATGTTCGATATCTTATCATCGCATTCCACGTTATAATTTATTTTTATGTTGAATAAAACTAAATTTACGGATTTTATCGCGTTTATTTCACTACTTTTACTTATTTTTCATTCCCGACGTTTTGGGTGCTTTACAGCAACCATGGTCACGGGGGGGACTGAGATGTTTGACGTCCCAATGTCATAGTTAGTCCGGCTACCTTCAGTTTTTGAATATTAATTTTTGGTCCGTTTTACGCAAAACGAGCTTATAGTATCATGAAGTCTTGCAGTGGTATGCTTAGGTTTGGGTTTAATTTTGTTAATTATAGGATCCCAAGCAGGTGGCAGCACCCATCCATCTTCTCTATTGAAATTTGGATGTTTTTTAATTTCAATAGCCTCGCGTATCATCCTTGGTAGGAATCGGTGTTCTTTTGCGAGAATTTGTGGTTTATCAAAACGAATGTAATGGTAGGGACGATCTTGAACATGTTCGCAGACCGCAGACTTCCCGGAGCATCGGTGCTTCACGTCAGCTATATGTTCTTTCACGCGGGTTTTTATGGATCTTTTTGTTTGACCTATGTAAGAGAGTAGGAATTAAAAATAAGTAAAAGTAGTGAAATAAACGCGATAAAATCCGTAAATTTAGTTTTATTCAATGTGTAGTGTTCGCGTAAATTTAAGAAATGATTATGTGAACCAGTACGGACTGGTAATAGCAAATAAAATTCGCCGATTAGAAGATCTTAAAACCAAGCGCGCAAGATATATAACATCTTTAAATTTCTTGAAGAGATGCAGAGACCATAATCTCATTCCTACGTGTGTCAAAATATCAACAAAAAAGGACATTCGAGGAAGCGCAAAGATCTTAAATCAGGCAAGTAAAAAAGTTGTTACGAACGGTGATTCAGCAGAAACGGTTCGATTTACATTCCATAAACAACAACATAGACAATTTGTTCAGTGAACTAAAGACAGTTTTAACGACATTTGATTTTAATAATTGCATCGAAACTTTAAACAAACGAGAAAAAGCAAAATATAATGAATGCAAAAATAAACAAATAGAAAAATACCAAAAATTAACGATCAAATCAAATGCCAACCATCTAAGTCAACGTCAGAACGAAACACAACCGTTGACCACAGACGCAAACAATAAACAACGCACGGTCTATAATCTGTCAAAACATACACTGGATGAACCAACAATAAAAATGTTAGCGAAGGGAATGAATTTCGCATTAACACCGCGAAAAATCCCGTACGAAGAAATTATCTGCAGCGTTGAGGATTGTCTGTTTAAAAATAATATTGGTAAGGAAGATTTGGAGGCTATACGTCAAGATATTTCGTCCTTGTTACGTCGTAGTTCAGTGCCGAAACCAAACCTTCCTAAAGACGAATTTACAGCGTTGATTAACTTACGGAACAGACCAGATCTAACGATTCTCCGCGCGGATAAAGGAAATGCTACGGTAATAATGGACACGTCAGAGTATAATTTTAAAATACTACAGCTTTTATCGGACGAAAGTACATACAAAAAGGTCAAAACAGAGCCACAACTAACACGCTTAAAACAACTAGCGATTTAATAAAGAAACACTCCGAAAATTTAAATCTCGACGTGAATTCGCTAATACCATCATGTACCAAACCACCAAGGTTGTATGGGTTACCAAAGATACACAAACCAAACGCTCCACTACGTCCGATAGTGAGCCAGATCGATTCACCAACTTATAAGCTGGCACAACACTTGGCAAAAGTACTGTCACCACTGAGAGGACATACCAGAGCACACACAAAGGATTCATACCATTTTGTTAGTGAGATAAAAGACCTACATCTCGCTGACAATGAAACTATGGTCAGTTTTGATGTTCAGTCACTATTCACAAGCCTACCTACTGAAGATTGCATATCAATTGTAACTAGGAAGTTAGAATATAATAACATGCCTGCTGAATATGCTGTATTACTCAAACACTGCCTCACATCTGGCTATCTATTGTGGAAGGAAGAGTTCTACAAGCAAGTAGATGGTGTGGCGATGGGCTCACCTGTATCTCCCATAGTCGCCGACATATTCATGGAGGACTTCGAGGAGAAAGCCCTTCTTACTGCTCCTGTAAATCCAAGATTCTACAAGCGGTACGTAGACGACACTTTCACAATTTTACCATCTGACAAAGTAACTGCATTTTTAGACCATCTTAATTCTATAAACTCTAAAATACAATTCACAATGAAGTTCGAGGCAAATAATTCTTTAGCTTTCTTAGATGTTTTAGTCATTCGAAATCCTAATAACACAATTGGTCACACTGTGTACAGAAAAAAAGACCCATACCAACCGATATTTAAATGGTGAATCTCACCATCATCCTTCACAGTTAGATACCGTGGGTAAATCTTTGTTTCAGAGAGCACGAGGGATCTGTGACAGAAAACATCTGGCCGCCGAACTTCAGCACGTCAAGCAAGTATTGCAAGACAACAAGCTTCGGGTCCCGCGCCTACGTCACAGTGACCGAGTGAAGACGGCCACAGTCGAGCGTGTACCTGCTGTACTACCATATGTCAGAGGAGTCACAGACAAGGTTGGCTACATCTTGAAGCGAGCTTCTATTAAAACATACTACAAGCCGCCGAATAAGATTAGTCAATTTTTACCATCCGTCAAGTGTAATATCCCTCTACAAGATGCAGGAGTGTACAAGTTAGATTGTGAATGTGGGCTCTCTTACATAGGTCAAACAAAAAGATCCATAAAAACCCGCGTGAAAGAACATATAGCTGACGTGAAGCACCGACGCTCCGGGAAGTCTGCAGTCTGCGAACACGTTCAAGATCGTCCCCACCATTACATTCGTTTTGATAAACCACAAATTCTCGCAAAAGAACACCGATTCCTACCAAGGATGATACGCGAGGCTATTGAAATTAAAAAACATCCAAATTTCAATAGAGAAGATGGATGGGTGCTGCCACCTGCTTGGGATCCTATAATTAACAAAATTAAACCCAAACCTAAGCATACCACTGCAAGACTTCATGATACTATAAGCTCGTTTTGCGTAAATCGGACCAAAAATTAATATTCAAAAACTGAAGGTAGCCGGACTAACTATGACATTGGGACGTCAAACATCCCAGTCCCCCCCCCCCGTGACCATGGTTGCTGTAAAGCACACGAAACGTCGGGAATTAAAAATAAGTAAAAGTAGTGAAATAAACGCGATAAAATCCGTAAATTTAATTTTATTCAATGTGTAGTGTTCGCGTAAATTTAAGAAATCATTATTTTTATGTGCTATAAATACATTTAAAATCAACTTTTAAAAAATGACTAAAATTCTTGATTACATGCATCTGTTGCTAAACGCAATGCTCTAATCATTTGAGGATAACACTAATGGATAGATAATTAAAAAATCTATATTCTCCACGTTTTATTTAAATTTTTAAGTTCGTTTTTTCTCTTTTAATTGAAATAATTCCGAAAATTGTGTGACTTCTATGATAAAGGGGCGTGCGCAGAGTGCGGGCGGCATTACGATGTATGCGTTCGTAGAAGGTGGCCGCGTCGCTGGTCGCCGCGTCCGTATTTCGGCGCAAACATAATATTATTTGAGTACCTACCAACCGATGCGCTTACGTCACGGTATATTGTAACTCGGCCGTATCTTAGAAATAAATCTTACAGCCGTGCGGTACGTAAACATGCGATAGGGTTGCCTGCCTCCAGCATTTTTACATTTGCCCATTGATTTATGTGTTTTATAACTCAATGCATTTTCCTACTTTGTGTTTCCATTTAGTTTTATGATTGTACTTAAATATACTTTTTTATATAAACAAATATATAATAGGTACTTTGTGAATTAAATAGGAAGTGTTCAATAAAAATGCGTGTCGTTTTATGATTGGTAGATTTAATTAAAAAACCATGTTTATGTTTGAATAACAAATCGGTCTTATAAATTTGCGGCCGAAAAATATTTGCGCCTCGGCTGAGACGTACGAAATGCTTTATTATTAAAATTTTAAATATAAAAAATCCGCATTATAATATAAAGCTTAATTAAAAATTGTTTTGGGAAACATGGACAAGTTGGAGTAAAGGAATATCTTTTACTTGGTTATAGATACCTGCAGCTACTTTACAATTTATATGTTTGGTTTTAAATGAAGTTTGGATTTATTATTTTTTTACTTTGCATGCAAGCAAACTTAGGGTAGGGTTGTCAATTATTATTTTGATAATAAAACTAGTGAAATTCCGCGGTTTTATATGCGCAAGCGTGAACGTAGTTAGAACATAATATAACTTTTATGTTTTACATAAATATCCTAAAAAACTTATTATTTTAATATTTTACTAAGTACCTATAAAATTAACAAGTTTATTGCATTTTTATTTGAGTAATTTTTTATGCAATTTCTTTATCTATGTCTATTTTTAGGAACCTTTATTTAGTCTGAATCATACATAACACTATATTACTGATTTACTTACTTATACGTAGTTTTCTTTTTTGAAGTTACAAATATCTTGTGAGGTTGAAAAAGGCAGTAATGAAAAAAATAATAAGAATAATAGTAATTAACGTCGGCCACTTCTTTTCATAAAAATTTCAGATCATGGTCCATTAGGTTGCAGCTTCACCGAACCACAACTTATAATAATAATAATAACAGTAATAAAATAATATTATTTTGTATTTATTTTATTTTATTGATATTTATGTATATTTATCTTTTCATTTTAATTTATAATTTTTATATATTTAAATATTTATATAACCGAACCAGATGAGAAAATTATACGGCTCCAACGATTTTAGCGACGAACGCTTGGATTTATTTTTTCACAATAAAAAAAACTGCTACAATATAAGAAGGTAAATTTCGACAAATCACTAACGGTCGTTATAGCTCAGGTGGTATGTCGATAGGGCGTGACATCGGAGTTCCGTGGTTCGCGTCTTGGCTTTGGTCCCGCTTTTTTTTCCTTTTTTTTTCAAGTTCCCTTCTTTTGTGAGAAAATCTATTATTTCAAACCCTTTTTTTTTAGTAATTTTTAAAAATACAAAACTTTAATTTTAAAATTTAAAAAAAAATATCTATTTAGTTACTAATGCTATATTTATTATTTTAATAATTACCTACCCAGCAGGTAAATATTAAAATAATAAATGTAGCATTATAAACAGTAAATCTCCCTCAAACTCAATTTACTAATATTGTTCCTAAATAAGGAATAGCAGATAAAAGATTAGTAGGTAATAACTATTGCTCCTCAAAATTATATTTGACCTCAAAGTAAAAGATATCCTAAAATTCAGTAGCTAAATAAAATAATAATACTTACTATTCAAGTATATTTTCAATATGTAAGTAAATGAAAATAACAAAAACGAAGCACCATTAGCATGTAAAGTTCGAATCCATAATTAATATTTCGACAAATATTATAATTTACACTAAAAAAGCTAATTCAATATTAGCAGTATAGTATATAGTTAAAAATAATCAAAATAGTCATTTTTATTAATTAGATAATATATTAGAATACATAATTCTAATATAATGCAACTAATATACCGAATAAAGAAAATTAAAATACATTTATCATTGTACGCCGTGTCTATTTCCATAGAATAGTTCATTGACATTGAAAAAATAATACTCAAGGTCGTTCCCTGGAGGTATCGCCTTAAGATTTCTTTTCACACATTCTTTATTGTAGTAAGTATTTTTTTAATACGCATTTCAGTTAAATTTTTATTGATTATTTTTAGAGTTTAACGTATGTTTTGTGTGTGAAACAATAAAAAAAGGAATATTATTACAAGGAAGCGATTGCATCTATTTAAAGCCTATTTTTGTTATTACAAGCCTAAACATAATATATCAATATCACAGCCGAAGAAGAACTTACCAATAGTGTATCACTCCAGTACGTTCTATGAAATTATTGAAAATAATGAGGTCCCTGGTGTTTGTAAATCTTCACCGACGTTATCCTTAAAATTAAAGGAGATTTTTCAGAATATGGCTATTCCTTTCCATATTTAAATCTATACCTATATCACGAAGATTTTTTTAAATTTCGTTTTATATAGTTGTTATGAAAGAATTTGTAACGACTATGGCCCGTAACAAATATAAGTTACTGTTTAACTAAGCGGTGTGTTAATTGAATTAAACGATTAAACTTCTCTGGTCAATGACAAAATAATATTACACGATTATTTTAACTTCGATTAATTTTTAAATGTGGCAAAAAAACTTGCCTCTCGGTATGTCATTCATTCTTTTTTGATGGTACGTTCAAGGAAGTTATTATTTAAGGCTCTGTGATAAATAAAAAAGTTTTTACAGATGACTGATGCAGAGAAGTATCTATCTTTTGAGTAAATAATCCAAATTATTAGCGTTGTCATATTCATACCGTGTTATTATTTTTAAATGATTTTTTCTCGATTTTATTAGGTTTTGTATTATAAATATTGGATTAATTGGGAATTTTTTAAAGTTTAGTTAAGAACGGAATTTGTAATAACGTAAAAAGCTATTTTAAGTATATTAATTAATTTAAATAGATGTTTTTAAATTAATTAACACGTTTAATAATGAAAGAGAACACAAACATGTTAGAATAAAGTGATACACAGCTGTTGTAAGATTGGCAATTTTGCACAGTTAAACTACAAGTTACAGTTTAACTTCCCCAGGTTGACCACTTAAACATGTAGTTTATATTCTAATGAATCTTCATCACCTTTTTATAGAATAAGGGTGACAAACGAGCACACAGTCCACCTGACGGTAAGTGGATGCTGTGGCCCATAGAGATCCACATCTATCTTCAATTAAGAATCAAAATGCAGATGCGCTGCCAGCCCTGACGACCGAGATTGAATATGTACCTCGCTTCCAGTAAAAAGGGTCTCCGGTTCTCTACACTCACCATACGAAACACAGCAGCATATACGCAGGTATTCGGTGAGAGCGTGGTCCTACCCCGGTCGAGCCGACCCATTTGTGCCTATCATTGATAATATGAAATAAGCCATAAAATAGTTATAGATTTAATTTAGAATTATCAAATTGTCGTTAATATTGTGGGCCTTAGGCTTTTAAATAATTCTATTAATATATATATATATATAAAAAAAAATATATATATATATATATATATATATATATATATAAGTACATCAAGTTTATTTTTCCAAATAGATCGATAAAGAGAAAGTTAACATGTTTAGGCTTACAAAACCTAAGTAAATTGACATACACTAAAAAGACTGCCTGCCTGCCTGAGAAGCAATAGAGCTGTTATATTGCATATTATAATGTCATATCATCAAGCTTTCGATGACCACTATCTTTATGACAATCTCTTCCTCAATTTACTATGCATTTGCTTTTGTCATACCTACATTTTGTGACGCTGAACCTTATCGACACTTGCATAACAATTGCGAATGTTTTTATAAATTTACAGTAAAGGTCCGTCAGATGTGCCACTCATTATCAATAAAAATATCAGAACCCTTTCCTTCTCTCTATGATCTATACCTTTCATTATGATAACAATAGATTTTTGATTTCTTGTTTGTGTATACTATTATCAAGAAATTTATTATAAACACATCCAATTGCAATGACCCAAGAAATACATACTCGGATTATGTATTTATCCGCAGTAGGACCAGAGTGACTGACATAGCTCAACGGATTAGTAAGCTGAAGTGGCAATGGGCCGGCCATATAGCTCGAAGAGCCGATAACCGTTGTTGGGGAAAAAAGGTTTTCGAGTGGCCGCCTTGTACCGGTAGGCGTAGTGTAGGGAAATGGAGTGACGACTTGGTAAGACATGCAGGAAGTCGATGGATGCCGGTGGCTCAGGACCGTGTTTTGTGGCATTCCTCGGGGGAGGCCTATGTTCAGCAGTGGTCTTGTGAAGGGCTGTAATGATTTTTTTTTTTTTTTTTTTATAGGATAGGGTGACAAACGAGCACACAGTCCACCTGATGGTAAGTGGTTGCTGTGGCCCATAGACATCTACATCTATCCTCGATTACGAATCAAAATGCAGATGCGTTGTCACCCGTGAGGACTAAGATGGAATGCCTCGTTTCCAGTAAAAAGGGTCTCCGGTGCTCTACACTCACCATACGAAATACAGCAGCATTAAGCTACTATTTCACGCTGGTATTCTGTGAGAGCGTGGTCCTTCCCCGGTCGAGCCGACCCATTCGTGCTACAACTATACTACTAATATAACTGCAGCATGGCTCTACCACGTATAAAACGATGATGACAATGATGACATATTATTTGAAATATTATCATTAAAACCGTTAATGGGACATGATTTTAAGAGTTTGATAATAATGACTGTGACGCACGATACATTTTGCTTATTATTTTTTAGTGTAAGTGCATCCACGGCTTTTTGCGACTTAAAAATGAGCCGTAGGTAATATTTGACGGATCTCATAGTGGGGATGAAGAAATTTTTCAAAAAATGTGAAAGTTAATGTATCTTTACGTACTATTTCTTATATTTCATATTAATTTGATATTCATAAAAGTAGAAAAATTAAAACGAGTTAAAATGAGCAAAAAAATTAGAGAGCAAGCCCCTGACCTACTGAGTCATTATTTTGTGTATTAATAAACTACACCTCAGTGTCAACTAGCGACATCTGGTGTCCCGAATATAATTAGCTTCTATTATATTAACGTCATAATAGTTTGTGTAAACCTCAAGTTTTAGTTAGTGTTCTAAGGTGTTAACCGTACTGTTAGGACAACACACTAAAGTGAGATTATTTGCAAAATTCGAGGAGTTATGGTGTTATGGAATTTCGGGCAGATATAGAAACGGACATATTATTCGTACTTGCGTTAGATACTAAGGTACATGAAGGTATATGGTCACCTTAATCTTTGCCGCTCCATAAAAATAAAACTAGGAGGAGGATAGATACAAAAACACAAAGTCATATACTATAACTAATATATTAATAAAAAAATAGCAAATAAGCTTTCGCAGTAATTAGGAACACTTCCAAAATCAACTTAATAAAAACTAAGTACATTACGCCGTACTAAAATCGACTAAAACGTTCACTATAATATCGACTGTTAAAATGGCGTCGAAAACGCTGCATCTTTTTGACTCTTTATTATTCGATTGACTGATGAAGAGCCATCGTATTATATAGCCTTTATGCAAATAAGACTGTAGTTTTCGAGTTATAAGGACGTGACCACATTACCCTCACGTAATATATATTTCGGTTGTGATTACACTTGCAATGAACACTATATTAGGCCACACGCCGAATAGCGAATATGCTGCTGACTTTCTGGCCGAATAGCCAAATATTAGGCAAAAGTATTCGGCCTAAAAGTAGTGTTTATTTAGAGCGTCTTTTCTCAGAAGCTGGGATTGTCTACGGGAAGAAAAAGAGTAAACTATTGCTTGAAATGTATAAAAATTTGTCTTTCTACACCATAATCTAAATTTTAATTAAGATAATTCAAGTGCATAGACATTTATTTCATAGTTTTTTGTTAATTTTATAATACGGGAGTTCGTTATGTACTATGAATACTTTAGTGATTATAAGAAAAATACATTATGATAAAATAAATCAATACTTTCATTTTACCAATTATCTGACTACAACAAAACATATTACGTAAGTATTCGGTAGGAGCCGTGGTAGCTCAAATGGTTAACTCTCGCAGTAAATATAACAGAACGCGAGTAACCCGGGTTCGATCCCCGCCGGCACCAATGAAATTGTTAATTGCAATTTTAAGTGCTGATTTACCCCGTGCTCGGCGGTGAAGGAAAACATCGTGAGGAAACCTGCATGTCTGAGGAATAAGAGATAAAAAAAATATTTCGAAGACATGTGAAGTTCGCCAACACGCATTGGGGCAGCGCGGCTGACACTTCCTTGCCCTAAAACCCTCTCAGAAATGAGGGGAGACCCGTGCCCAGCAGTGGGACGTATATATGCTGTAACTTTACTTTACTTTAAGTATTCGGTATTCGGCCGAATAGGACTAAGTAGCCGAATAGGCCGAATACCGAACAATAGCCGAATAATCGTTGCAAGTCTAGTTGTGGTTGATTACCAGCAGTCGGCAGAGCTACTTATAATTTCTGTCACGATTTCGTTCATCAGTGAAGTCATTTTTATTAAAGGGTCAGCCTATTAAATTACTACAGCCGCCTGGTTGGCTAATTTGTTCAGAGATGATTGGGTCATTGGCGTTTCATAAAGAAAGAACTTCCAATACAAATATTATTTTGTGCAAAACACAAAATGATTTTTCTAAGATTTATCGATCTGTTACCAGCCCGTAAAGTTTTAGTTTTTTCTTTTATTCCAATTCATTTGCCGGAGATTGCCATAGTCGCTATGCTTGTCAAGCAGATTAATGATCGTAGTGTCGATTACAGTAACAAACCTCTTGCATAGTAGGCTCCGCTCCCCGTCGTTAGGTTGATCTGATCTGACTGGCTAAAATACTGGCTCGAGATAGTTCTAAAACTGTACACCCGATTGACTTGAAATTTAGTATAGTTAGTCATTTCGCAATGAAGACGCTCACTGAGAACGGATTTTATGATAGTCCTATAAAAGTATACCTTATATTTTAGATGTAGGTTCCGGGATAAATGTTATCGTACGTCCAGCGAGCAAACTGGTGCCAGGTAGTTTGTAATAAAAGTAAGTTTATGGATTTCATTGCGTTTTATTTAAACTATTTTAATGCCAGACGTTTCGGGAACTTCACAGGACCGTGATCATAGTTATCGGAAGCTACCTTCAATGTCCACTTACATTATCTTGAAGTCTTGTAGTATGCATGGGTTTGGGTTTAATTTTATTAATTATGGAATCCTAAGCAGATGATTTGTCGTGCGGTGGCGATGTAATAATATCCACCACCCCATATCATCCCGGGAGTGTTATAAGAAGCTATAGAATAGAGAGGGAAACAAATTAGGAGACGGGCGGCAGCGTCTTCCTAATAACGACTAAGAATAAAATCTAGAAGTGGCAAGTACAGTATGGCGAATATCCCTCCTATGAGGCCATCTATTGGAGAGGTCTTTTTTATAGTGTAGGGTGATAAACGAACACACAGTTCACCTGATGGTGAACTGTGTGTTCTATCTTGAAGTCTTTTGTGAAACTACAAGACTTCAAGATACTGTCAGTGAAAATTGAAGGCAATTTCCGATTACTATGATATTGGAATAAAATTAGAATGTTTTTTTTTTTTAATTTCAATAGACTCGCGAATAATCCTCGGTAGGAATCGTGTTCTGTTGCGAGAATTTGTGGTTCTTCAAATCTGATATCATGGTCAGGATGATCCCGAATATTTTGACTGCAGACTCCTTTGAGCGTTAGTGTAGTGTAGTTCTCTTATGCGAAAATAAACGCAACGGAACTCATAAAATTAGTTTTATTTCATGTGTAATATTCGCGTAAACATAGGAAATCATTATACTACTACTTTTTAATTTACATTTTATGACACTCGTGACGAAATAGTGATAAATTTTTACAACTCGCTACATACATGTAAACTGTAGAAAAATTGTATCACTAACATAACATTAAATGTATTCATAAAGAGCCTCTCATTTATTATTTTGTTGCGTTGCAAGAACATTAACAAAATGATAAATGGAAAGGGTAAATGGACACGCAGCCCTTGGTTTCTTGCGACCTGCAGTATTGATCGCATTGGCAACGTTGGCATTAACAGGCCAATGTGAAATGAAATTAGGTTTTTAGGGCACAAATAACAAACTTTGCGACTTACAATTTTAGTAATTCATGCAAGTACTGCTTTTAATGAAATAGACCCATGTTTAAAAGCAAAGTTTTGCGGGCTCAGTAAGATGAAAAAAATGTCATTGCATAATACTTTGGATTCAAAATTTTAACAAAAAAATTTCATTCAAGTCAAAGTGAATACAAAATCGAAAGACAATTTACATGTGATAAGGAATGTGGTAAACTGATTAGATTTACAAATAAAGACTTTTTTTAGATTAATTTCAGAAAAGTATCAAATAGTTCACAAAAAACTTAAGGCAGTAGCCGAATTCAAAAAAGAATGTTCTCAATGAGGGCATCCACGATTCTTTCTGTCACCAGGGCGGCGCCATTTAAAAATGAGGTGTAATATTTGACAGATTTCACAGCGAGGAAAGTAATTTGTTCGAAAAATGCAGAGGTTAGTGTTTTTAGTACTAGTTAAATTTTTTATATGAATTACATTAAAAACAAATAAACCAAATTATAGATATTAATAAAAATGGAAAAATTAAAAAAAGAGTGAAAACTGTGCAAAAAATGGGTTATTCAGTTTATCCACTCTTAGAAATCGACCCTAGGGTCAGGATGGATACTCGGAAACGCGTGTTCCTTTATCCACCCTAGACAGGTGGATAATCGGAATTCACTTTTTAAATGTCGTTCTGCCTTTCCACTTCAAGTACAGTTCAACAGAAAATCATTGACTTATACATTACTATCATTGCAGAAAATATATTCATACTTTAACATAATTTATTAATTTTTAATAACTGAACTAGAAAGGATACGGTATCAACGTCAATGGTGAGTACATCACTCTTCTTCAACTTTCCGACGATATAGTCCTTATGGCAGAATCGCTGGTGGACCTAAGCACTATCCTCAATGACCTCAATAGTGTCTTCCAACGGATAGGTCTTAAGATGAACATGACAAAACAAAAATCATGTGTAACGTCCATGACACACCTATGCCGGTAGTTGTTGAGAGCACTAAGCTTGAAGTTGTTGGCGAGTATGTTTACCTGAGACAAATTGTTCCACTAGGTAAGTCAGACTTCGACCGAGAACCGTTTGTGAAATTATGTGTCGTAATTTCACAAACGCTGCCCGATTTTCTCGTCAGGTATACTTCAAAACTTGAAAACGAGATAGCACAAACAGTGCGTGTTGCCGGTGATGATTTGTGGATCTGAGACGTGGTCATTCCTGCTGGTCGTATGAGGATGCTCAAGGTCGCCAAGCGAGCTATGGAGAGGACTATGCTCGGGGTTCTGCGTGACAAACTTAGAAATGAGGATATCCGCAGTAGAACCGGAATGACGTGGAGCGATTTAATAAGCGCTTCTTTATCAACAAACGTACCATAATATTACGTCTTGTGTAACAGTTAAGTCCAGCTATTTCGTGTTCGCTGAAATAAAATAAAATCAGACGTCTGTCACTCCGTTGCCTAATCTGGTTACAAAAGTCGGTCGTAATTTTATAGGTGAATAATGTGACGGTCATCAGCGTGTCAATTACATAAATAGATAAAACTATCGTTTAAAGATGCTTTACCAATTGTAGATGCTATGTTATTAATAGTACTTATAAATTTATTTTACCAATTTTAGATGCTATTTTATTAATAGTACTAATAAATTTATTTTACCAATTATAGATGCTATGTTATTAATAGTACTTATAAGTTTGTTTTACCAATTATAGAAGCTATGTTATTAATACAGTAGAACCTTGATAACTTAAACCTCGATAACGTAATAACCTCTATAAATTCATAAAATTTTGTGTTCCCTTCCGCTCGGAGTACAAAACCTCTTTTATTTAAAATACAAACCCTCTATAACTAAAACGAAAAAAAATTTGGGCGTCGCACCTCAGTAACTTCAAGTTGTAAGGAAGACGACCTTTGCAACTTCAATCATCTATCAATGAGTCATTTTAAATGAATGTGCAAATAATAAAGGTTCCCTGTAGACCATTTTCATTGCTTACACGGATTTATCAAATAGCTTCAAATGTAAACAATACACTAAGTTATAAGTACAGTAACTTAGAAACACAGAGAATGATATTGTCTCTTCTTTATTTAATATTGAAAATAAAATTGGTATAGAAAGTGTGAATAGTTTCAAACAGTAGAAAATTGCCGACTTTTTATGTAGAATAAAAAAAACTTGAATAAATGTATCTTTTAACCTAAAATAAAGGACGTATGTACATATGTAACACTTAAAAGTTTCATTTGCATTTAACCTAGTTCGTCTGTCTATGTGAGTATGTAATTTCTAAACAAAGCTCACAAACGAACCTCTGTAAGTGCAAATATAAAACAACTTAGTAAGTAAAAACCTCAATAACTCAAATTATTTAACGTTTCCCTTGGTCTTTATCTTATCGAGGTTCTACTGAGTTGGGTAAGCAGGACATCCTGCATGGAGCACTCCGCTCATTTAAAGTAAGTTTAGTTTGATACTTATATCGAATGTCCGTCCCTACATAGACAATGTCGTGTAACAGACGGACAACCGTCAACGTTATTTTGTATTATTATGTAGAAAGGCTGCTTCGAATAAATCCACTATACGAATCGGTAGATGGGGAATAATATTATTGTTTCCTTTAATTAATTGTCCATTGACACCTATCATTCGCTTGAACTTACTAACGCTATTCTTTTTAGGTAATATCTGTTCAGTGTTCCCCCCTTATCAAGTCCGAATTGAACGCAAAGAGAGAGCCCAACAGGTTGGCTTTGTCCTTTGCGGCATGGGCTAGTGAGCCGTCCTTCCTGTACAGAGATGGCTGACAGAAGTTCCCTTGGACAGCCTTGGCGAGAGACCAGAATACACGTGTTCCCGAAGGAAGACGAACTAGTTTTTCTCCAATTCTGCCGATGTACTCTGACTTTGCCTTGACAATGATAATTTTGAAGGACCTGGAGGCAGAATTGTACTTCTTTTTAAGAGCGCTGGTATTTGCATCCCGAGATGTTGATGCGCGAGCCCAGGCCTGGTAGCACTCCTGTTTATGACGTAAGGCAAATGGTCCGAGGAGCCATGAGGGGCATTGACGGAGACCTGATATCCGTCCAGATGAGAAGTCAATAGAAGGTCCAACAGGGAAGGTACATGGTCTTCCACAACTGGGATCCGCGTAGGCGAGGTAACCAGTTGTGTCAGACCATATGCCAAAGCAAAGTCATAAACAGATCTAACCGCATGATCGGTTAAACGAGAACAAAGCCATTCAGCGTGGTGAGCGTTAAAATCACCAAGTATCACGATCTCTGCGGATGGGATCTGTTGTAGCACGGAGTCTGTAGCTATCTGGACGTGGTCGATGAGTCGGTCTGTTTCGGCATTACCGCTATGGAACCTATAGAGGCACCCGTAGACGCGGGGATGTTGCCCACGCGCAGCCATAAAATGGACAGGTCCGTACCTTCAAGGCTGCTGAGGCGTCGAAAACAGATGTCCTCTCTGACGTTCACGCAAACTCCAGCCCGGGGCACAGAGGAGTGTTCTAATTTGTACCCCGGGCAGGAGTGATACGAAGTATCAGCCGGAGAGGACACTTGTGTCTCGGTTAGAAAGAGCAAGGCCGGCTTCTACGTATCCAGATGATAGTGGACAGCGTTAAGGTTTGAATGAAGTCCTCCTGATTTGGCAGAAATTCACGGATAGTGTGGCAGGAGGCGCCTTTGAGTTATTGCTCCGTTTGTCCCGAGCAGGTTTAGTCTCGAGCGTAAGTTTGCCCGCTCCCCCTCAGAATACGCGGGGCAGCCTAAGCACATACGCTCAGGAGTGGAGTAGCTTGGTCGTGGATGCTCAGCGATGGATTCTACAGGACTGCTAGCACCCTCCTGGGGTAGTCTTGGATTTAATTCCGCTACCATGTTGATGGGGGGGGATTGGACCTCCGGCCACCTGCACTCACCAGTCGCAACGCAGAAGCAAAGCCTCTACTTCACGCTAATCTTCTGTGAGGTCGTGGTACCACCCCGGTTTGAGCCAGCCCATGTTTGCAACAGCTAAGGCTGCCGCGTGGCTCTACCATTGTTATTTAGTTTTTGAAGTCGATAAATAAAGGTTTAATTTTGCCCTTGTTTTGGGATAGCACAATTTTTTTACGTTACGTGTGTAACGTAGCACCTCAATAAGTTTTTTAGAAACCGTGGTAACTTTGGGCACCTCGCATTAAAATTTCATAATACCGCCGGCACTAATAAAAATGTAAATTGTATTTTTAAATGCTT
Organism: Parnassius apollo; assembly: GCA_907164705.1. Taxonomy (NCBI): domain Eukaryota; kingdom Metazoa; phylum Arthropoda; class Insecta; order Lepidoptera; family Papilionidae; genus Parnassius; species Parnassius apollo. The sequence continues at coordinate 4,258,889 of CAJQZP010000935.1, forward strand.
ATTGACATCGTGCTCAACAATAAAGAAAATATGGCGTGAATATTATGTTTTAGAAAACAGCCAATGTGAATGTGAAGTCTGCTAATATACATTGGAGCAGTGCGGCGGACTTTTCTTACTTTAAAACCTCAGCATGAAGAGTGTGGTGCCCAGCAGTGGCACGTATTCTGTTATTTTTTATTATTATATTTTATAATTATTATTATTATTATTACAATTAAAATAACTTTAATTTACTTTTTGAGCTTTTTCAGTGCCCGCGGGTTTAGCCAAGATGATCGTACTAAGATTGTTAACGTCATACAAAACTATAAAAAGGGAAAATGACATATCTGAAATTTACAGTAACGTGACATGCGTTAATTTCATAGAATATTGTAATACATACATAATGGTATTATGGTATGGTTAATTTCATTATGTGTAATTAGTCTCAGGTTCTAGCGTCTGTTACAGAAATACGAGTATGCCAAATTTAAGATGTGTATCGAATTTGACAGCAAATGTCAAATTTCGGAAAGACTGGGACACCACGGTTATCGGACTTCATTAGATTATTTTGTTAAAAGACACGCTTTTATTAGCTTGATCTCTATTTACTTGTCAGAACATGTATGAATGTAATGGAATTTTGTAATTCAGTTTTCACTCACTTCCGGACGTCTAAATAATATGATTTGTGTAATATGTATTGTGTACAATACAGAGAAAGCTTTCTTTCAATCCAGTTAATGCCGTGTTCGAGATCGTATTTAAACAATTTACCGTCAAATTCAAACAATAAAAATGTTACTTTTAATACAAAATTAATTTATTATTTATTCTCTATTGCATTCCCTAAAACAAAAGAATACAAAGGGCGGACTTAATGCCTTGAGTATGGAGTGTAGAAGTAAGGAGTACCAACTCCCATAGTAGAATAGTTGAAAGAACAAACCAAAAAAAAATTTTTTTTTTTAAAAATTCTTAAACTTTAAGTGGCCATTTCTGTAAGCAGTAAATAACAGTTCGAAAACTCTCCACAGCAGCGCTGGAGTAGCTACTGGGATGAAATGAACTTAGCAGTTGTCGACGGTTTAAGTGTGCTGCTAAACTGCTCAGTAGCTCTAAAATCTAAATAAATTATTTAGATTACTTTTTCGAGGTGTATATAAACCCGAAAAAGTAATTTATCCCACTAATATTTTTCGGTGCATTCTTTAAAATTTACCCCGTAGTTATAGTGGCGCCACCCTTATTTAACGGTTTTCTATGGACACTTTTTAATACACAGTCTGTACTCCTTACTTCTACACTCCATAGCCTTGAGGCTTTCTTTACCAGTCACCCCATGGAGTGGTGTGAAGTCGATGTAGGTGTGTGGAATACAGAATAAACCCCCCCCCCCCCCAACAAGCTTGCGGCTGACCTGAACTGCCTCCTGGTGGCTCAGGCCGAGCCTTCATAACACATCCCTTAATCTGCCTTAGTTAGGCACTTTTCTAAGCGGCTTTTCGCCGCTTGCGCCCTCCTTTCTGCCAAGGAGGGTCGCGTTCGTATACGGCTTAGAGATCTCTAGTCAGATCGTTAAGCCAATTCCTAAAAGGTTGGGTTTAGTGGGTAAAAGTCACCACATAACCACGCAGCCGGCTGCGTGGTATGCTATGAGCATTCTCAACCTCCCTTCCCCGCTTTCCGGAGGGTTGCCCATATTTACTTCGGGCGCAAAAAAAAAAGAATAAAAACTTAATAAAAATGATAATTAACTACGTAATTTTACTACACAAATATAACCTATAAAACATAATATGTACAAATATATACAGGCGTACATAAATTATCGAGTAAAACTTCTAATCGCAATAAAAACGTGTTCAATGCATATTTGTAGCAGTATCTTTAGATAGCGCGGCGTGGATAGGTACTGCAATTGATATCACATTGAGAATGCAGGCACGTATACGGACATTACAGATTCCGTTACATTGTAAAACACATCTTATATGACGAGATGTGACGTATCGGTCTTTGTACTAAAACGGGAAATCAGCGAGCGTGTACATCTCAATTCTTGTATATTTAGATAAGGTTTTGATTTCCAAGTTTATCTAGATAAGTGTCATCGCTGAAAAAATATCTTGATACTAAATAATGAATAATATTTTACGTGAGTTAAGCTTTGTGCCGTGTAGGGCGATGTAACAATATCCACTACCTCATGTCGTCTCGCGGGTGTCGGAAACGGCGACAGAGGGAAATGGTACGGGATATACGCAGCAGCATCTTTATAACAACTCAAAATAAAAATCTATCGTAATAAATAAAACTAGTTTTAACGGATTGTATCGTGCTTATTAACTTATTTTATATTCCCGACGTTTCGAGCACTTTACTGCACTTATGGTCTGGTGGGGGGGTCCCCCCTAGTCGGGGGCCAATAGGGCCCTAATAGTTTTATTTAAAAACGGTAGCCAACCTGCCAAGCAAATCAATTACGGTAAATACCCTCCCTATGAGATCCTCAGGGATATGTGGATACCCTATGAGGATACGTTCGGCTGTGGACTTTTGGTATTGCTTGATTGCTGTAGATCGTATTTATATCAAACGTTGTTAGCGAAAGAGTAGTATTAAGCTATACATTACTCTACGAAATTTCTGTCTGCAATATAATAATATTGGAATAAATGTTTCTATAAGCTCAGGGGTATTTGAACGATATTATAACGTAAACAACCGTTTTTAAAATTTTGTCTCTCTGTCTGACTAGTCTAATTATCTTCGGAATGGCGGAACGGATTATGATGAAACTTTACAGACAGATAGAAAGCAATAGCAGAAGTGATCTATGTATATATTTTATCCGAAAAACTTTAAGATCATTTTTAATAAAAATTGAAAAATTTATATGAAAAATTTATAAAGTAAAAATGGTCCCTTATAATCTTAAATCTAAATATTGCCACAGGGTCGTTTTATAATATAAAGGTGGATATATAGGATCAGTGTAATTGGATTCCTTGTTTTTTATATTAAGTTTGAATAATTCTAGATCTTTTACTAACACAACATACGTTAAATATAACTAAATAAATAAAAATTATAACAGTACTGATAGGTCAATCAAAATTTCATTCAATATTATTTACGTTACTTGTATTAAACAAGTAACGTTATTCTATGTGAACCGAATGACAAAAATAGGCTTGCTCGGTCTCGAATTTGATGATATATAACAGTGTAATTTTTATTTTAGGTTATTAAGTATTGTTTCTGTTAAAATAGTTCACATATACTGCATGATCGTTAGAGAAAGACTTGAAATGTTATATATTGGCGGTCAAGGGGTGTGTTTCTATTTCAAATGGAATCCTTATACATCTTGAACTTCGTTCGTGTCCGAACTTTCATTAAGTGAAACTAGTTTTTATGATTTTATCGCGTATACTAACTTATTTTATATCCCCGAAATTCCGAGCACTTTACAGCACCTATGGTCTCGGGAGGGGTAGTACTCATGGGGGCCCATAGATGATGCAAAGTGCTCAAAATGTCGGGAATATAAAATAAGTTAAAATACGCGATAAAATTCGTAAAAGCTAGTTTTATTTAATTGTATTAGTGTTCAATTCAATGAAAGAAATCGTCAAATCCAAGTTATATTGTTTGATTGCGCGATTATAATTTGGTGTTACTAAGGTTATATGCTAAATTTTATTTAAATATTCAAATCTGCTTTTTATAATTGTCCGATATTTAATTTATAGCGGTAGCATCCGATCTAAATTATTAATCTATAGGAAAAATCTTACGAGGTTTTTCTAATTGGTGAATCATTATCATGAAGCGATATATTGGCAATATCTGCCTTAATTAATTATAGGAACGTAAATATGAATAATGCAAGTCGGTGTAGCTTAGTTTTAAAAGGCTATTTGTTAAACACAATTAAATGTAAATAAAGATTATTTTCTTAATTAATCGAGAACTAGTATATCGAGTACTATTATTAATCGAGTACGAGAGAGAGTACTACACAACGAGAAAAGTAATTTTACGGATTTTATTGCATTTAGTTACACACGTACCTATGTAAATTGATTTGTTTCCAATTCCCAACGTTTCGGGTGCTTTGCAGCATCTATGGTCAGGAGGTGACTCTCTTATTCTCTTGTTTTGTTTAGCTTTCTCGATCCAATTTTAGCTAAAAACTATTTTAATAATGCAACTTTGACTATTGAAAATATTTATTTATATTCACTGCGATGCGATTGGGCCCATATATAAAATAGGATATATACGATAAACAAAAACTTTGGCTAATGTATCGTTTTATAGGATAGGGTGACAAACGAGCACACAGTCCACCTGATGGTAAGTGGTTGCTGTGGCCCATAGACATCTACAACTATGCTCGATTACGAATCAAAATGCAGATGCGTTGTCTCCCGCGAGGGCTGAGAATGCCGCGTTTCAAGTAAAAATGGTCTCCGGTTCTCTACATTCACCATACGAAACACAGTAGCATTAAGCTATTATTTTACGCCGGTATTCTGTGAGAGCGTGTTTCCTCCCCGGTCGAGCCGACCCATTCGTGCTACAACTATACTACTAATATAGCTGCAGCATGACTCTACCACACAATAAAACCTCATTTAGTCTTGGCGTGTTTATTTTTGCGATTAATTGGTCTTCTTGGTCGGTCAGTCATTTGGAGAAGTTTCTATGTATACACAGTTCGATTTAATTTAATATATTTTATAAATAACATTTATCGAAAATAGTTGTTAAGTTTTATTTACCACTGGTTCGGAATATCTTGACCAGCAAGAAATCCAGCAGGACTTACAAAAATAGTCACAACAGCAGTTACAAAAAATCATATTGATTAGAAATAGCTTATTTCTTCTTTTCTTTAGTCTTCGTTTCTATACCATACGAAACACAGCAGCATTAAGCTGCTGTTTTATGCTGGTATTCTGTGGGAGCGTGATCTTTCCCCGGTCGAGTCGACCCATTCGTGCCATAACCATGATATAGATGCAGCGTGGCTCTACCACGTATAAATTTTAAAATTCTATAATTGTAAATATAAATATTGTAAATAATTTAATTATTAATTTAAGAGGATCTGAGTTTGAAAAATACCAACGATAAAGGTCGGTAATGAATATGCTAAAATTTTGTTTCAGTTTTTATTTAATAGATACTTTTTACTACTTTTAATACTTTTTACTAGTTTTAACTACTTTTATTTCATGATTACCTAGAAGCTGAAATAAACCTGAGTTAAATAATGTTAAAAAAAGTTAAATGTGGCATCTAGACGACAATAACTCAATTTTCCTCATTAGTGAACTTAAAAGGACGCTTAACAAAAATTTTATACTATATTTTACCATGTTTTTACTTTATTGTTTGTCTGTCGTCCCGGGTACAACTTAGGCCCGCCATACACTACATACGGAATTCCGTTTCGAAATCCCGAAACGGAACGAACGTGTCTGCCACACACAGACGAAATCTCGTTTTGCTCGCAAAATTCCGTACGGAAAACTATACCGTAGTAGGTGTGTGACGGGTCATTGATTTGGGCCCGCCACACACTACATACAGAATTCCGTTTTGGAATCCCGAAACGGAATGAACGGGTCTGCCTCACAGACGGAATCCAGTTTTGCCCGCCAAATTCCGTACTGAAAAGACCGTATGTGTGTCGGGTCATTGACTTTATATGGACTTGCTGCGTTCGGAATTCCGAGTCAGAATTCCGAAACGGAACCCCGAAACGGAATTCTGTATGTATGTGGCCGGCCTTAGTAATTAATTTTAAACTAACTTCCCGATGAGCTGGAAAGTTAATATATAACTCAAATTAGGACGACAATACAAGTTTATGGTAAAAAAAACGTGGTAAGAAAAATTAAAAAGTTCACCTATTCCTTTTTAGTTAAAGTAATTTGAAATCGTTTGTACATTATTTAAAATTTTACTATATGTGTTCTCATTTAGTTATGGAAAAATTATTTGTACCGGATGTTTAACGTGGTGATCTCGACGGACAATGACTTGTTTACTAGCTGCGTGAATACCGAAAAAGAAATGGAGTTCCCACGTTTTATATTGAGGTAGGAAAGTTTATATTGTTTTTGTATTCTTCCATTGTTCTACAACTTGTTCTCGTGTGATATCCCTTGGATTCCAACATGTGTTAAATAAAAATGTAACTGAATAAACTAGAACACGTCATTAATTGAGAGACTGGGTTACTAAGTTGCCCAATAGTATTTACTTACTTATGCAACTTGAATTGCTTAATGATTTAAAAGTTTGGCCATGAGATCTTGAAACCCACATAGGTAACGTTTGGTAAATTTGAATAATCAATATAAACTTTATTTTCTAAGTGGCATATAAAATATTTATAATATAATTATTCAATAATTATTTCAATATTCAATTTTTCTAATAATTATTTTCTGATACCAACTTACATAATATGTGCATAACTTACTATGGATATGGTATATCCATATAAATATGTATTTTGTGAAGTGAAAAATATTGTTGGGGATGTTTTTATTTCATAAAATATTATTAATATATGTACCTGTAATAGTTAAAACCGAAGTGATAACTTTATAGTGGCTACCGCAGTCCATTAGGAATTGCAGCGAACTTCGAACAAAAGAAGACTGTTACCAGTTCTGAGAAATGAGATGGAACATCACAAGGCCTAATTATAATAGCTCTATATACCCTTCAGATTGAAATACAGTGGTGAACTCATTGCTATTTGAAAATATGTAAGAGAGGTCCAGATAGATTCCTAGGTAGAAAGGTCCTATCAACCATACCATAAAAATGTGGTTTTTTTAAAATGAAAACTCAATAAATTTAAGGGTTGCTGCTGAACATAAAAGCTTAAAAGTCTTACTTACACTCAGGTGTGACCTCACGTAGGACGATGCTGCTGTGTAGTTCCTGCTGGGCCGGCATTGTTTTGGGGAGTTTCACCTTATGTTATTGAACTCTACGAAAGTGAACCACGAAATTACTAGTTCAACAATGTTTCTGGAGACTTAAGGTTGCAAAATTGACTCTATGTGTTGCTAGATAGAATTTAAATTGCAGTTTATCTCATGTTTATAACACTGATGTTTTGTTTTGGTGGTGTTGGAACGCACGGCTACCCCTATTCAGTGATCGTGCGAGACTGAGATGCAATGTATGAGACTGCGAGTGTGAGGCACGCGCAGAGAAGCGTTGCTATAGATAATATGATTTTACTGCATGCCCTGTTGTACATTATATATGGTTGGCTCCGTTTGATAAGAGAGATAATATTATACACGTCATGTGAAGAAAGATAGAATTTCTAGATAATGAATGAGAGGTGAAACGTCACTAGCGGAAAACTATGTCTCTGAAACTCTACATAGTATAAAAACAAAGTCGCTTTCCGCCGTCTGTACACTAAGATCTTTAGAACCACGCAACGGACTTTGATGTAGTTTTAATCAATAAACATAATGATTCAAGAGGAAGGGTAATATTATATATACATGCATGTTATAACAATGCACCTGTGCGAAGCCGGGCGTGTCGCCAATTTTATAAAAAATTTTTGGTGTGCTATTGTAATTCTTCCTCTCCAGAACGGTTTGACCAATTTCGATAAATTTTTTATGTTTTTTTTTTGTAGAATAAGGGTGACAAACTCGATTTTAAGAATCAAAGCTCAGATGCGTTGTCACCCCTGAGGTCTAAGCCTGGAATGTCTCATTTTCAGTAATAAAAGGGCGTCTCCGGATCTCTACATTCACCATACGAAACACAGCAGTATTAAGCTGCTATTTTACGCCGGTATTCTGTGAGAGCGTAATCCTTCCCCGGTCGAGCCGACCCATTCATGCTACAACTATACTTCTAGTATAACTGCTGCATGGCTCTACCACGCATAATATGTAGTACTTATGGGGTCACCTATATAGTTCTTAGCTATGGTCGGACCTGGTAGGTGACACTGTTGTGGAGGTTCAGATATCACCCGTGCAAATCTGGGACGGATTGCTAGTTGTTTTTTTAACTTCCCGGTGGGAAGTTATTGTAATGGGTCCGATTTGGCAAATTGGAAATTTCAACATATCTCCACGTTTCAAGGTATTGAAGTCGAATAGTATGGCTTTTAAGAGGATGTCTGTGTGTGCACATGTACGTATGTATGTATGTATGTATGTTCGGATTCAATTTTTGCCTCGTGTGTCTTGAGAACAAAGAGTGATATTGACATGGGCCCAGTTTCATTTAGCGCATAATTATGGTTTTTTTTTATAGAAGAGGGGGCAAACGAGCATGCGGCTCACCTGATGTTAAGTGACTACCGCCGCCCATGATCAACCGCAACACCAGGAGAATTGTAGGTGCGTTGCCGGCCGTTTAGAAAGGAGTACGCTCTTTTTTTGAAGGTCCTCAGGTCGTATCGGTCCGGAAAAATCGCAGGTGGTAAACTATTCCACAGAGAGGTTGCACGCGGAAGAAAACTCCTCTTGAAACGTACAGTGGTGGACCGCCAAGCATCCAGACGGTGTGGATGGTATCGGGACGTTTGCCGCGTAGTACGTTCACGAAATTTGGCGACTGGGATTAATCCGAACAATTCCTCAGAGCACTGTCCATGGTATATGCGAAAGAAAATGCAAAGAGAATGTAATAATATGTAACTTAGACCTCATTAAATTTTAAGCAAAATCGGTCAAGTCGTTTTTTGTGCCGAATGATAAATTGTATAAAATATTAAAACTTTCCTCTGTAAGCATCCAAATCTGATATCACTGTACTTGTGCATTTAACATGTTTTGTGTTCATGATAACTGTGATGTTGTTTTTAACCCAATAAATTGATAAAATAATAATAACTCCTAAAATAATAAACACTTTATAACATTCACATATGTCACGCCAGTGCCGGATTAAGCAAGCGCGGGGCCCGTAGAAAATTACATCGAGGGGCCCTTGATCTGCTTTAGGTTTTTAAGTATAAAGTGGCAAAAATCTAATATAGAAGGAAATAAAGAGAGTGCGTGTACTTATTCTTTTCACAAGTGTCTGACAAAAACATCATTAAAGTCTTTTAGGCAATCATGAGAAATAGAAAATCATCACTATCGTGACCAGCTCTTTCCCGCGGTTACGCTCTAGTTCTAGTTTAATGATATTCTTTTTTTTATTATAAGTTTATTTTTGTTGTGTAAAGTCGACTAGATGTATAAGAAATAGGTTTGAAGGATATGTTAGAAATATCACACAGCTTCAGATATAATCATCTCGTAACCAGGCGTAAAATACCAAGTGACAAGTGAATGAGAACAGTGTCAGAGGTGCGAGAACTCTCATACTGCGATGCAATTAAGGTAAAATTATATTTCCTACAATAGAGACCCGTGTTCAGTGTTAAAGTGAGGAAATCTGCATATCTATGAAATTATAATGCATGAATGTATGAATCGAAATGTGAAGTTCGCCAACAGTTCATTACAAACGCGTCAGACTTGTCATGATAATGATGAGCCATGTGTAATAGTTGTTTTAGCACGTTTATTGTCTGTTATTTCACTTTTTTATTCGTACTTCTATTTAAAATTAGTCCTGATTTGATTAAAATATTTGGTTTAACTACTAATAACAGAAAAAATATGATTTAATAATAATTTTTATTTAAACAAAGTAACTTGTTAATCAAGCAGACTTACCTTCTAATTATGATCATATTCAATTCATTTCCAAACGGCCGAGGGTTAGGTGGAAACGGAAAGAAACCGGCGGGCGATGCGGGCGGTATCGAGGAGCACCGCCTTCTGCATTTGAGCATGGAGCGGTCCGTCACGGAGTCATAGTCGCCTCAGATGACCCGAGAGGCTAACTGGGATTAGCTCATTCGCAGAGACGACTACAGGAATAATTTCGGTCGGCAGACCACCCCACATGTCGGTCACCTAGTGAGCCAGGTCCAGATATTTTGTTCGTTTATCTGTTTCGGCTTTCACGAGGTTCTCTTCATACGGAATGGTAATGTCGACCAAAAATATCCTTGACTGTGCCCGGTCCATCAGCACAATATCAGGCTTATTCGTAAGAATAGTCCTGTCCGTGATGATGGCCCGGTCCCAGTAGAGCCTGGCGCGATCATTTTCGAGCACGGCTTCCGGCAAGTACTTGTAATACGGCAGTTTCCGATCCGCGAGACCGTATTTCAGAGCGAGCTCCTGGTGAAGAATCCTGGCTACTAGGTTGTGCCTGTGCAAGTACTCAGAGTTAGAAAGCGCCGAACAAGCGGAGATGACATGCTTAAGTGACTCCCCGGGATGGCGACAAGCTCGACAGATGTCGACAATGCCATCCTTTAGGATGTATCTCCGATAGTTGTTGGTCTAAATAACCTGATCCTGTTTTGCACAGACAAAACCCTCGGTTTCCCCCAAAGAGGTAACCAAAGCGTAGCCAGTGGAGGGAGGCTACTGTGTCTACGAAAGGCTCATGTAGAGCCTTGTAGATCCTCCCGTGGAGCTCCTTCTCCTTCCATAGGGTCTCCCGGTCGGAAATGCTCTGCACTGCCGGGTCCTGCCATTGTTCGTTGGATAAGGATAGAGCGGTAAGTCCTTTATCACAAAAAATGACATCCTTATAGAATGGGTCATCCGATCTCGCCAAGACGTAATTACGGAAGCTGCACACTTCGCGATTATGCATGGTGAGCGCACTCGAAAAGCCACGCTCACCATGCTTTTTGCTTTCGCGGTAAGTACAGCCTCATTACCGACGATCTCGGATGATGCATCCTATGGAACGTCATAGTAGTGCGGACTTTTGTATCTAGGGCGTTAAGTTCAGTCTGAGTCCACCTGAGTATGCCAAAGGTATACATGAGGACAGGCATGCCCCAACCGTTATATGCGTGTCTCTTATTCACACCAGACAAAAGGCTGTTGAGTACTTTGGTCAAGCGTGCATAAAACACGTCGCAAACTGACTGTTTCATACCAGCCTCATCGATACCGATATTCTGTGACACACCCAGGTATCGGTATGTTTCAGCCTGCTTATTATTATTATTATTTTATTTTTATTTGTTTTTATTTTCCCTCTGTATCGAGGTTTAGAAAACGGACACACGGGCCTTGACCAAGTGTGCACGCAGGAAAAAATAAAGACTTACAATGATGACGATGATGAGTTAAGAAATTTAAGTGTGACACAAATTCCTGGTGTAAAATTTCTAGGTAATTATTCATATGGGTTGTTTTGAATTTAGTTATTAATAGGTATGTACGCCAAATAAAGCGGTTCATATCTTCTGTCCACTTTTTTCACGCACGTAGTTGCCCAACAGTGGGTGCAGGTTTAGTTGCTGACGCCTCCTGCACAACAGCTGTTGACCTTGTAATTCTTGATGTATATGAAGATGATGGTGATGAATCAGGTGATCGGAATAAGCTATGAGTTGAGGAAGGTGATGTAATATTACTAAAGAGTGAATATTCGGAAGATACCGTAGGAAGTACCGAAGGAGGGGAACCCACCTGTTCAGTCCCCCGTCGCCAACGGTTCGCATGCTGTGGCATCCAGCGTTGGCTCCAGATGCACCCCGACGAACTCCGGGAAGCGGCCGTAAACTATATCTCTTAGATTGACTGTCCATACAATTCTCCATAAAATGGGTTTAGGATCGTTAGTTTGGGTAGGTTATAATTAAATGATTTATTGGCAATATGTTAAGGCCGAGTTACTAGTACCTAATCCCGTAAGCCCCCCCCCACCACCACCACGTGAAGGTGATCCCACGGGGGGGGGAGGTTATTATTATTATTATTACATTTACATTATGGTATTATCAATAAAATTACCAAGTAATGAATATTTACAATTAACTTAAATATTAACGAGATCATACTATATTATAAAATAGGTCCTTACATATGAAATTGGCGTTTTGTACGGGAGGAATAAGTCAATTTTTTTTGTAAAATATATTTAATTAATCAAAGTATGCACCGTTGTTATCTATGCACTTTAGCCATCTCATAGTTCATTGATCCCTTTACTAAAAAAAACCATGGGGGCGAGAATCAATTAAACTCTTTGAAGGCGGTTTGAACTGCCGCATCGGCGTTGAATTTTTTTCCTTGTAAGAAGTTGTCCGAATTCCAGAAAAAATAGTAATCTGTTGGAGAAAGGTCCGGGGAGTACGATGGATGTCGCAGACATTCCAATTGTAGGTCATCTAACTTAGTGGTTGTTTGTTGTGCAGTGTGTGGTCTTGCGTTGTCGTAAAGCAGCAGTGGCCTAGAGCGATTGACCAATATCGGTTGTTTAGCAGCTAGTTCTTCCTTCATGGTTTGCAGTTGCTGACAATAGATAGCTGCCGTAATTTGCCATGCCATTGGCCAGATTTAAGAAAACTCTAATGAACGACACCGGCGCTAGTCCACCAAAGACTCACAAGTAACTTTTTCTAAGTCAATTTTCGTTTATGGCAGGATTTGGCTGGGTCTCCAGGGTTCAGCCATTGCGACGCGCACTTCCAATTATCGTACAGTATCCACTTTTCATCACAAGTAATGATTCGATTTAAAATCTCTTCATTTTTGTGTCGGTTGAGCAAAGTAACACAGCAGTCGACGCGTATTTGCAAGTTCGATTCACTCAATTCATGAGGTACCTATCGTTCAAGTTATTTCTTACTTTCCCGATTTGCTTCAAGTGGATTAATATAGTTTTATCACTTACCCCAAAGCCTGCAGCTATCTCTGAAGTGCTTTGTGATGGATCCGCTTCCACAATAGCCTTTAATTCTTCTTTTTCCACTTTGGTCTCCGGCCGCTCATGGGGTTGGTTCTGAAGGTCGAAATTTCCAGAACGAAAATGTTGAAACCAAAAACGTACGGTGCTTTCTTTTTCGACACCAACGCCGTACACATCATTAATCCTTCGAGCTGTTTCTGCAGCACTGGTGCTACGGTAGAACTTGTACTCGTAAATATACCGATATTTCATGATTTCATTCCATTGTGCGGTGATAAGCGACGCCAAAGAAAAAAATAATGAGGAAAATACAAATGAATGACTGTTTTCAAAACTCAAATGTAACAGCTAAATAAATGTCTAAATTTGAATTTGGAATTCTTAACCAAAGAGGAGATATTTCAGATCAAAGTGGTCAGTACAATATTTGCAAGTATGCGAATACATGTTTCCTGAATGAGAAATACTTTATCAGCCTCTGTGCTGTTACCCCAAAGTACGTTACACCGTAGCATAACCAGGCGTCTGCGTATGCGTAGTAAGCACAGTTTGCTGTTTTTAAGTCTGTGGTTTTTTTAAGTTCTATAAGAGCGTATGTAAAACTGGATAACTTTTTGACAACTTTATTGATGTGTTCCTTCCAAATTAAATGTACATATATATTTATACCTACGAGACAGTAAGAGTTAACAGATTTTAAGGGAATATTTAGGTATTGGTAGTTGATATATATATATACATATATATGTTTTTGGTATGATCTAAAATGCAAGAGTTTGGTCTTCTTGAAATTTATCTCGAGGTTGTAATCTTGGAGCCAGCAACTTATTGCATTTAAAGTACAGATTAGGAGATGGTGTAATTCTGTGCTGTTGGGACAGGGAAGAATTAATGAAACATCATCAGCAAAAAGAACACAAGGGATATTACATATATTTGGAATATAATTTACATATATTAAAAACATCAAACATCCCAGGACGCTACCCTTTTCTTACTTTGTCGCATATTGGCAGGGCTACGGGAACGCTTTCGCACACATCCGCGGCCCTACTAGCGCCTGCCGCCCCATGGCAGCACCTCCTCGGGAGAGGAAAATTCCTCCCCATTCTCCTTCCCAGGTAAGGCGCACCAGAACACATGGCGCGCCTTCCTCCACGGCCTCCAACTACGTCTGTGCAACAGACGCCCCCGCGTCCGATGCACAAAGGCCATGGGGCCAGGAAAAACGAGCACTTAGAAGTACTAGCCTTCCCGACCCCAGCGGCGGATCTGGTCTATGGCTCCGCCGCCAACCAAGATTCGGCTGCGGAGGGTAGGGAGAGCGGCGCCTCGCAATACCGACAATCCTCTCCCCCCGCAGCCCCACCACCACCGCATCAACGGTGCGGCCCCGTTTGAGTCGCGAAGGATAGGGCGAGTGGCGCATCGCCATACCGACACTCCTCTTCCTCCGCGACTCCACCTCGGCTGCAGCGGTAGGGGTTGCGCGAGTCCCCACTCGCTGCAGTCCACCAGCACACATCCAAAGTAGGCTCCCCAAGCCCACTCGGAGCGGCCACCTCAGGCCGGCCCTTCACCTCGGGCCAGCCACGTGGGTTCCTCTTTGTTCACCGTGGGAGACCAAGCCACGGCTACTAAGCCCCCCCGCCACGACAAGGCGGGAACCCGTTCGGGGGGGAGGACGCTACCCTGGGGTATTGAGTGATTCAAGATTATTTTTTCAGACCTTTTACAGTCTCAACAATTCTGGTTTTTGGGTCATTGTAGTCTATATCTACATATTGGACGCGTTGATTAAGATAAGATACGAACCATTTGTCGGCCATACCTTTCACACCTATATTATATAGTTTATTTAGTCGAGTAGTTATTTAGTAGAGTAGAGTAGATCGAGTGAGAAACCCTATCGTAGGCCTTGCTCATATCTAAAAATATACCAATAGCATGTTGCTTCTAGTCAATTACCTTCAATACTATACCGCGAGTCTTATAAAGCGACCCTTACGAAAGCCATACTGTCCGTCATTTAGTATATTATATTTTTCACAGAAGGTATAGAGTCTGTTATACATGACTGTTTCTAAGATTTTGGAAAATGTTGATAAAAGTGCTATTGGACGATAGTTACTGTAATTTTCCGGGTCATCTTTTTTGTGTAGCGGTTTGACTTTTGCTATTTTTGTTAAGTCTGGGACAATTCCTTGCGAGAGAGAGATTGGTTAATAAGAAGTGTGAGTGGTGTGGCAAGTTCATCGGCACATGTCTTTACTAGAGTTGGTGGTATTTCATCAAATCCATGACTTCTTTTATTTTTTAGTCTTTTTATGACGTTAAGGACTTCTATTGGGTTAGTTGGGCTGATAAATATAGAGTTATTAATAGTATTGGCGGAAGACTAAGCTTGTGAGCGAGAGTTGTTCGTGTGCGCCCCCACCGAGGTAAAAATTGTTCAAATGGTTTGAAATTGTTATGGGATCTTCAGTAAGTACATTATTTATTTTAAATTTTAAATTACTTTTAAGTTTCTTTTTTGTTTTATTTGTACGCTTCCTTACTATTTGCGACATTGTGACGATTACGTTATCTGAATTTTTTACTCTATTTTAAGCTGGTAAGCCAAATTTTATTTTTATTTTTCAATATTATTCGTTTTTTCGGTATAGTTATTGTTATCGAGAATAGATTGAATTTTATCATTAAATGAATTAAAGTTTGTGTTTATGTTTTTATTCTCTGAAATTACATCTTTCCAATCAGTTTTCATAAGGTCAGTTTTAAATTTTTCAATATTTTTAAATTAAAAATCCTCTTTTGCATCTACCAATTTTTTGTATTGTTAGTTTGTATACTATCGATACTGACAATAACTCCCTTATGATCTGAAAACCCGTAATCTTTTATTTTAATTTTCAAAGTATTGTTAATATTTAGCATATTATTAAATATTAAGCCTATGCATGTGGTAGAGGTTTCGGTTACTCTGGTTGGTTCTTTAACACACTGAGTGAAATTAAAACCTTTCATGAGGGTTAAAACATTAGAACTTAAGTTGTTTGATTCTAAAATATTGACATTAAAATCAGCTCCATAATAATATTTTTACATTTGTCTTTTTTAATATCGTGTTGCAGAAACTTTGTTAGTGTTTTACAAAACATTTCAGTCACTCTATTTTTATTAGGCCAATACAAGACTATTAGAAGTAGTTTAAGCTTAGGTATTTCTATTGCACAAGTTTCCAATACATGTTCTAATGAAATACTAGTTATATCTTTCCTTTCTTTAAAAATAATATCATCTTTTAAAAGTATACATACTCCCCACTTCACGACTAGATGCACAAAAGCATGATGCGAGCTTATAACGAATCTATACGAAGAAGATCAATTTTTGATGTTGTGATCCATGTTTCTGATATGCAAATTGCTTGTATGTTTCTTTCTTCTTCTGTTGCAGCTTGTAATAAGTGTCGTTTATTTTTTATATTTAATTTTTTTTAAATAAGTAGTAAATATGTTATGGTATAACACTACAAAATTATTTACGAAAATTCATATTATTTATGTTTGGTAATTCGCCGTATGTACTTGTTGATGGTTTAGGGTCATGTTTATTTATTTTATTTTCGTGTTTGTTTTTGTCGAAACTCAGGCCGTGCTTTTGGGCTGTTTGGGGATTTGTGTTTGATGTGTTATCTGTCTTATATTCTCTTCCGTTGACGAAAAGTTTGTTATTGATAATGTTTGCCTTTTGTCCACGCCGACGTGCTTTAATTAAAATAGCGATCATTTCTTTTCTTTTTTTTTTAGTGAATTCTCATTTAGGTATCTGATATGGCTAATCCTGTACCCCTGAAATAATGTCGGTGCTGTGGATGTAATGAGTTATATTTTTGCTTAATAGTTCGATAATTATCGGTCTTCACTTTCGTATTTTACCTCTTCTTTGTACTTCTTCTATATAGCCCGAGGGGTTAATGTTCATAATCTCTTGGAAAGCGTACACTATTCTATCATGTAATTCATGTTCGTCTTACCAAGGTTGCTCATCTAAACTGTATAATACTATTTTTTATGAGTATTTATTTTATTCTCAGTATCCTCATAATTTTTGTCGAACTTTTTATTCATAACAATCTCTTGTATTTCCTTTAATTCTATTTCTAGTTTCTTACTTATTTTCTCAAGGCTTTCAATATTTTCACTTATTTTTAACGACAATTTTTTATCATTATCATATTTTTATTTTTATTTCAGTTATAATTGATTATTTTAGCTCAGTGACTAATAATTGTACCTTTAGTATGTTTAGTTTTTTATCCAGTATTTCCTCCCAAAGTAAATGTAAAACGAATAACTTTTCTGCCGTTATATCAGTTCCCGTACTAGTCTACTGCTGAATAGCGAGCTTTCCTGTAGAGTATCTCCTAAGACGCTCGAATCAGTCATCTCTGAAAATGCTATCATTTGCATTGAAGGTACGTTTTGTTCTCAGGGTAATGTTGCTTAGGCTGGGAGATTGTTGTTCTTCAGACAAACCTGTACATGCGTTTAATTTCAGGTCGCGTATGGAGGGGGGTGGGGGTTGTGTTTATAGTTTTAGGCACGTTACTACTACTACTACTACTACGGTTTGCGTTTGCGTTTGCGCAATCTAGATCATAACTTTCATTGCATTTAGAACATTTCAAATATTGACTGTTTGGTATAATTTGGAAACAGCCACACACATTAATGTTACTGGTGCCATCTTGTGGTGTATATGAGGTCGAGTCCACTGTTGAATTACATACAAGTCATTTGTACGTCAATTGCTCATTAGATGGCCCTACTCTCAACAAGTATTTACTTTAATAACTTAACTTTAAAACTCTAATGCCCGGTTTCTGAAGCTCCCAGTTATATTCCCATTAGCTGTTGAGTTAATAAAGTTATCTATAAGATATAGAGATATTTGTCACTGCGTGTCTGAATACCAAACCAACCGTACAACAACTATGAAACCAATAACAAGTTCCATAAATTGCCACTAGATGGGTCTGTTTCAACCCATCGAAGACATCGAGTCTAAAATTGTTTTTTTTTTTTATTTCAATTCTTTATTTATATTAGTATTATTCATAAAATATTCTTTTTTGAGGCTAAATTAGTGAATATGCGCTGTGTTAGCAATAGATTAACATAATTCAATATTTATCAGAGACTGTATGGACGACATCATTGTACTGTCAAATTGTTTAAAAAGAAAACATTAGGCATGTCGCTTCACTCTTAAAAAAATCGATCTCTGAATCGATTTGAATCGAAAACACTAGAATCGATTATCGATTAAATCAAGGATTAAAAGATCGATTTTCGATTAATCGCAACATTTTCAAACATGAAATTTCAAGAATTTGCGATTTTTTTTCTTTAATTGAACTTTAATATTTTTTAAAATAAAATATTAGTTATCTTATTAATTAACATTATTAATATTCCTTTTAACCACTCCTGGTAAGCTTGAAACGATTGTGTTAGTAGTGGTTCGCACGTGATTCCATGTATCACTTTTATTTGACATTTTAGGCTAGAAACAACAACAATACTTTAACAAAAGTTCAAACTGCAACGTACATTTCTCGATAAATCTGTTTCAATCTAATAACTCACTATTTATCAAATTGAAGTGAATGCTACACGAACACAATACTGGTTATTTCCTTACTATAAACCTCTATAAACTTCAACGTATAATATTTATTTACAGTATCTAGGTATTTAAAAAGTACTCTGTCTGTACTTACAGCTCACAGTATTTATGTTTTTGATAATAAATAAAGTAAATTCACAAGTTCACAGTTCAAACGGGTTCACAGCTATAATATTATATTGTAGTATGTATATGTAGTCTTTGTTCACAGCACAGATTAAGTTAGACCAACATTCCACAGGTAAGATTAAAAATAGAATTTTAGAAATGAAATGACAACTTTTCGATATTGTTGAATGCGTTCATAAATATTTATTTTATTTAAATTATCAATCAAGTACGACCGGTTGTTTTTGCGTCCCCCAACAGCAAAAAATTAAAAAACTGCGGTATCTGACCCCAGCCAGTTTTGGAATTTTATCGCTAGTTCTTGAATCAGATGAATCAATCCGATTTGAGAGGTTTTTGGATCGATTCAGTGAATCGATGCGGTGCTCGGAATCGATCTAAAGGATCGATTATTTTACGCCAAAGAATCGATTTTTCGATTAATCGATTTAAAATCGACATGCCTAGAAAACATCATACTCACTTTGCTAGCTTGCTACATATTTATTTATCTGTGCTTTGCTTTTATATTTTTTGTGTGGTTTGTTTTTTCTCTTTCCGATTTTAAGTTTATATAGTGGTTTTATCTTTTTGAAATAAATATTATGGAGTCTAGCAAACGTAGTAGAAATTTTACGGAAAGAGAAAAGATGCTTCTAATTGAAGTAGCCAAAGACTTTGTGGCTACAATTGATAACAAAAAGACGGACGGGACAACTGTAGAGGCCAAGAAGCATAAGCATTATGCAAGCTTGGATGGCGTTGACCAGTGACCACGGAGCAAACGTTGACCAATAAATATAATGCTCTTTCTGAAACGGGAATCGAACTGAAAAACAATTGCATGCGTTATATGACAATTTAAAAAAAGCTAGAAAAAATGTAAGCGATGATAAGGTAGGTCATATCCTGCTTATTTTTGTTTGAACTAATAAACTTTTTTAATCATCATTATATTCTACAACCTACTCCATAGGCACAGTTATTGCCTTGGAGTATTTACAATAATAATTTATTCTTGTATAAAGTTATGCAATGGTATCCAACAAGTATGTAATGTAGAACGTAAAATTTTAATTTCAGTCCGAGCTGTACAAGACAGGAGGTGGAACATTTTGCCTTAAGACAACTGCAGTTGATGAAAAAGTTGTGACCTTGTTACCTCCACAATTTAAACCATTATTTAATGATTTTGACTCATCAGCACCATATTACACCATAGGTATGTAAGTAGTTGTTGTTTTTCTAACATCATATTACATCAGAATTTAGCATTTTTTGAGCATGCTTTTAACTGATGTTTTGGTTAAATTCTTCTTATATCCACTATTTCAGCATAGGGCTATACATAACCTGAGCAATTAAAAGTATCAATGTAAATTTACAGGGAAAAAATTATTTAAAATCTAATCAAACTTACGAATAATTTCATGTGAAATAGAATAAAATAATACGGTTTTTATTAATTAATACTTGGTTAAATTCTTCTTATATCAACTATTTCGGCATAGGGCTATACATAACCTGAGCAATTAAAAGTATCAATGTAAATTTACAGGGAAAAATTAGTTAAAATCTAATCAAACTTATGAATAATTTCATGTGAAATAGAATAAAGATAATGAAACAAAATATAATTAAATAATCATTTATTTAATGTGGTTTAAGTACCCATGCACAAATTTCTGAATATAGATTTGTCTGTACAATCATCAGCTATAGAAACAGGAACAGAAACTTTTTTATTCAATATAGATTAACTATAATACTTATTGAAAGTCACTTTTTTCATTTACCACTGGTTCACAAAAAAAAACCTCTGTCCTGGGAAGAAGCGGCCAGAAACCCAGTGGGACTATTTTTTTTAAATAATAAAATTACACATAACACAATAGTGACTGATTTTTGCAATTTATTCATTGCAGATATGTTGAAACACAACAGTTAAACGATACGCAAGATTCTTCTCAAGAAGTATTGGGTGCAAAAGAAGATTCGGTACATCAATTTTAACGAGTTGAAGGTTCCAGAAGAAGGATTTCACCTCTTCTGGAATGTGACATCACACCAAAAAAAAGATTTGTTTAACTGAAACAAAAAGAAAAATATAAATAGCATCAGTGCTTCAATAATAAAAAGAAAAAACCAGAAGCAAATGAATGAAGATACTATAACAATGAAAAAAATTAGAAATATTGGAGATTCAACTTCAAAATGAACATATGAAATTAAAATAAAAACAAAATTTTACTGGATCTTGATATTGAGTTAAAGCGCAATCTTTTAGAAAATTTAAAAACGGACTTTGAATTAAAAAAGAAGAATTTTGATTTATAATGGCCAACATATAATAAATTAAAATTCTTATTTTAAATCCTAAGTCCATTTTTGCATTTTGTAAAAGATTTTCTTTAGCTCTATATCAAAATCCAGTAAAATTTTTATATTTTTGTTATTTGATGATTTCATATTGATGTTGATACTTCAATATTTGTAATGTTTTGGTTTTTATTAATTAAAGCTCTGCTTTATAAATTATTTTTACATGGCCAAAGTATAATTAATTAAAATTCTTATTAAGTCCATTTTTGCATTTTGTAAAAGATTTTATTTAACTCTATATCAAAATACAGTAGATTTTTTGTTTTTGTTATTTGATAAACATAAACATAAACATAAACATAAACACTCACGCCTGTCACCCAGAGGGGTAGGCAGAGACTACAGACTTCCATTTGGCACGATCCTGACACACCTCTCTCGCCTCCTTCACATCCATACACCTCCGCATACATGCTCGTCGGTTAAGGGTACTCCTAATTTGGCCCGTTTTCAATAAATCGCCAATTTGGTCGATAAATTTTCGCCTAGGACGTCCCTTTCCGACTCTGCCATTCACTTCTGCAACATAAATTTTCTTTGTCACTCTTTCCTCATTCATTCTTTCCACATGACCAAACCACCGAAGCATTCCTTTCTTAATCCTGGTCACAACATCATCTTGCAAACCACACTCTTCTCTTATTACACAATTTCTTACCCTGTCATTAAGATTCAGCCCTAACATACTCCTTAACGACCGCATTTCTACTGCGTTCATTCTACTCTCGTGCTTCTTCTGCCACACCCAACTTTCACTACCATATGTTAAAGTAGGGACCAACACAGCATTGTGAATTGCCATACGTGCCTTTTTCGACACATTTTGACTCTTCACAATAGAGTGCAGGGCCCCATTTACTCTATTTCCCGCATTCACTCGTCGTTCTATATCCTTATCATATCTCCCATCCCTGCTAAATACGCAGCCCAAATATACAAACTCGTCTACTTGCTCGATCAACTCCCCTTCTATTCTTATTTCACAAATCGTTTTACTTTCTTCTCTTTCAAAAACCATAACCTTCGTCTTACTTGCGTTCACTTTCATACCCCTTTCTTTTAATGATCTGTTCATTAATGTAACCATCATTTGCAACTCGGCCGCCGACGACGCAAGTATAACTTGATCATCGGCGTACAAAAGGCATTTGACGGTTAACTCACCCATTCTTAATCCGCATTCTTCAACTTTCAAATTTTGCAAACAACTGTCCATAAATAGGTTGAACAGCCACGGGGAAGCTACACAGCCCTGTCTGACACCTTTATGGATGTCAAACCAGTCCGAGTAGACCCCGTTGATCCTAACACAAGCACTAGAGTCCCTATAAAGGGACTCCAATGCCCGTATCAAGCCAGCGCTCAACCCAAATGAGTTCAGTGTTTGCCATAGCACATCCCTATTCACTCTGTCATAGGCCTTTTCCAAGTCCATGAACGCACAAAAAACCTTTTGGTTTTTGGCCAAAAACTTCTCCGCGATCATGCGCATGGAAAAGACTTGATCTGTACATCCCATTCCCTTTCTAAATCCCGCTTGCACATCCCAAATTTTTCCATCAGTTTCTTTCATGCCCCTTTCAATCAGTACCTTAGCATACAGTTTTCCCACAATGCTAAGAAGGCTGATGCCACGGTAGTTTTTACAGTCCTGCTGCGACCCTTTTCCCTTATATACTGGGACTATCACGGCTTTGCACCAGTCTACCGGTACCCGCTTCAGTTCCCAGCATAAATTAAACAAGGTGTGCAGCAGGCCTGCCACCACTTCCTCTCCAGCCCTTAGCATTTCGAGTGAAACTCTATCATATCCGGCAGCCTTACCTGCTTTCATGCTTTTCATTGCTTTCATTATTTCACCTGCACTAATCTCGCTACCTCTTTCCTCTTCCTTCTTTGTTATTTGATAATCTTCAATATTTGTAATGTTTTGGTTTTTTTTTAATTAAAACTTATTTATAAATTCTATATTTTTACATGCCCAAAGTATAATAAATTCATATAGTTTTATATTAGTATTTAGTTATAGTTTTTATTTATTAAAATTCTTGTTTATATATTATATTTACTATATTTTTACTAGAAATACAAATAAAATACACATACATAAATTTGTTTTTATTAACATAATACATTATTGATACATGGTAGCCATGCTGCAGATATATTATAATTGTAGCATGAATAGATCAGTTCAACTGGGGAAAGATCATGTCCTCACCGAAGACTAGTTTGAATTAACAGCTAAATATGCTGCTGTTTCGTTTGGTGAGTGTATACAAGCGGAGACCCCTTAGGCATTCCATCTTACTCCTCAACGGTGACAGTGCAGATGCACTGTCCCCGTTGAGGAGTAAGATGGAGTAAGTGATTAGAGGATAGATGTAGATGTCTAGGGGCCCCTGCATCCACTTACCATCAGGTGGACCATATGCTCCTTTGCTTTTTCTGTTGCTTTATTACATTCAACATTGTGTAAATAGAGCTTTAGAGATATTAACAAAAGAAAATTTTACCAACCTAAACTATTGTTCTTCCAATAAACGACGAAAATGGTTTCCTTCACAGGGAAGAGATTTTTCAATTGATTCTGTGATATCTTCTTCCGAAGCAGAAGCAATCACCAGAGTATCATTTTGTTGTAGAGCTATATTGTGTAACACAGCTGTTGCAACAATCACTGCTAACATATAATCCATTTTTAGCCTTAATTTTTGAAAAAGGCATGGAAATCTTTTCCACACACCAAATGTCCTTTCAACTGTATTTCTGGTCTTGATTTGTTCTTCATTGTAGTTTTTCTGCATTTGTAGCTTTTAAAAATGGTGTCATCATATACCGTCCACAAAGATATGCACTGTCTCCAAGGAGGTGACCATCTATCTCATTGTTATTCAGGCGTGCTCGGAGGAATGAGTTATTAAAAACTGTATTGTCATGTGTTGATCCATGCCAGCGGGCATCTATGTCACGAATTTGCAACTTTGCATCACACACATCTTGTACATTAATAGAAAAAAACTTTTCTATTTCTAAATAATTCTTCTTGCTCACCTCCAGGAGATTGAATAGGTATGTGTGATCCATCTACACGACCAATTACATTCGGAAATCCTGCGACATCAAAAAATTGTGCTTTTACTTCTCTTAGGTCTACAACATTTGGCATAATTATATAACTCCTTGCCAACTTAGCTATTTCCTTGCTTACTTTATATACCACTCTGGATACAGTAAGTTTTTTTTAATAGAAGAGGGGGCAAACGAGCATGCGGTTCACCTGATGTTAAGTGACTACCGCCGCCCATGATCGACCGCAACACCAGAGGAATTGCAGGTGCGTTGCCGGTCCTTTAGAAAGGAGTAAGCTCTTTTCTTGAAGGTCCCCAGGTCGTATCGGTCCGGAAAAATCGCCGGTGGTAAACTATTCCACAGAGAGGTCATACGCGGAAGAAAACTTGTGAACCGTACAGTTGTGGACCGCCAAGCATCCAGATGGTGTGGATGGTATCGGGACGTTTCGGAAAGCACTCGGTCGTCGACGATTCTAGCGCTGGATGCGGTCAAGAGGAAGGAGCTGGTACTGGGGAGCTCCAGCCCAGAGATGGGAACAGCATTCCATGTGCGGCCGAACCTGTGCCTTGTAAAGTTGCAGGCGGTGTGCCAGCAGGAAATACTGTCCCGCTCTGCTGAACACGCCAAGTTTTTTAGAGGCCAATTTGGTCTTTTCTTTCAAGTAACCACGAAACTGCACGTCACTCGATATGTCGACGCCGAGGATTCCGATACTGGCTGTGGCAACAAGGGGAGTGCCTTGAAACTGAGGAGATACGACGAAAGGGGTTTTTTAGCGGTAAATGCGCAAACTTGTGTCTTCTGGAGATTAAACTGGACTAGATTTAGTCGCCCCCTCGCCGAGACTTACTTCAACAAAGTTTCGACTTCAGACACAAGTTCGTACCGGTACTCAGCGACGTTTTTCCGAAAAAAAGAAATTGGCACGGCCGGTGTATAAAGTATCACCAGTGCTGTCGTCTGCATAGCAATGAATGCTACCGGTTTGCAACATGTCATTGATATTGTGACGGCCCAATATTATTATTAATAATTAAATTCAATATAAAGGGGCGTCAAAAATAGTCTTAAAAGATATATATTAAGCAATTAAGTTAAATTAATAAACATAAAGTTAATATATTTCAGACATTATCCCAATAACATAGTAAATTAAAGGCAAAATAATTGTTTTTCGTAATAAATACATTTATTTAAAAAAAACTTGGAAAAAATATTTAAAATAAGATAAATAATAGAAATACAAGTCAAAAAATATTATAAAATTAAGTTAAATAACTTTTATAAGATAATTAGAAAATTTGTTAAAAATTGTTTTGGGAGGATTCATTATAAAAGAAAATTTTACTAAGTTGTGGAAGGAGTTCACGTATAAAAGAAATTTCCTAAGTTGTGGAAGGAGTTCACGTATAAAGGAAAATTTTCCTAAGTTATTGAAGGTGTTCATGTATAGATGTCTTGTATGGAGGAGCTGCCGGAGATACATTCCTGCAGTTGTACATATATATGGGGTGGTCGGGAGCCCGACTGCCTGAAGTACTGTAGCACAATGATTAGTCCTATATTAGGGACTTATGATATTAAACTCAATGATACAAAAGCAATACTAAAGAAGGTCTCCATGATGAATTTGCATTACAATAGTAGGGTCGTGGGTTCGAACCCTATATATTAATGACTTATGAAAGTAAGGTCTATGATACAAAAGCAATATTATAGGAGGTCTCCTTGATGCATAAGCATTGTATGGGGTGGTCGGGTGACTGACTGCTCCTAGTACTGTAGCAAAATGACTAGTCCTTATTAGGGACTTGAAAAGGAATATTATGGTGGCGTGTGTGCTGCTTCACGAGCAATTGGTCCGAGGTAAACTTGTACTCGCTAACCGATGTGTCCTAGACATATCATCTTAGTGCCGGTGGTAAGCGGGTTTGTTGTAGCAATACGGCTTTTCCGTGGACATCGCACACCCATACCATTTGTGGGCGGCGTAGTAGCGCATAGCGATGCGTCGTCTATATTTCGGATTGGGATGAGTGTGTTTGGTAGCACTTTTAAGTGTAACAGGCATACTCAACTTCATGTCTTAGTGCATTAGCGCTATGATACGTGGAGTTTTGTTCATTGGCGTCTTAGTAGCGTGCTACTATGATACGTTGGTGATATTTTTTATATAACAACAATAAAAACTTTGTTGCCAAAATCGATAGGAGTCATGTGGGTGTGTTGTCAGGGGGCGCCACCCGTATGATAGTTGCATTGATGCTTACTGCTACTTGCGGTATTGCGTCTTGTGATGGATGTGCGGGTGTGCTGCGCCTGATTCGACGCATTCTTGTGGTTCTGGTCGATGGAGGTATACAATTAACATCTTAGTGCAGGTGGTGAGCGGGTTTGTTGTAGCAATACGGCTTTCCCGTGGACATCGCACACCCATACCGTGTGTGGGCGACGTCGTTGCGCATAGCGATGTGTCGTCTATCATTCGGATTGGGATGATGAGTGTGTTTGGTAGCACTTTTAAGTGTAGCAGGCATACTCAACTTCATGTCTTAGTGCATTAACGCTATGATACGTGGAGTTTTGTTCATTGGCGTCTTAGTAGCGTGCTACTATGATACGTTGGTGATATTTTTTATATAACAACAATAAAAACTTTGTTGCCAAAATCGATAGGAGTCATGTGGGTGTGTTGTGAGGGGGCGCCACCCGTATGATAGTTGCATTGATGCTTACTGCTACTTGCGGTATTGCGTCTTGTGATGGATCTGCGGGTGTGCTGCGCCTGATTCGACGCATTCTTGTGGTTCTGGTCGATGGAGGTATACAATTAACATCTTAGTGCCGGTGGTAAGCGGGTTTCTTGTAGCAATACGGCTTTCCCGTGGACATCGCACACCCATACCGTTTGTGGGCGACGTCGTTGCCCATAGCGATGTGTCGTCTATCTTTCGGATTGGGATAATGAGTGTGTTTGGTAGCACTTTTAAGTGTAGCAAGCATACTCAACTTCATGTCTTAGTGCATTAACGCTATGATACGTGGAGTTTTGTTCATTGGCGTCTTAGTAGCGTGCTACTATGATACGTTGGTGATATTTTTTATATAACAACAATAAAAACTTTGTTGCCAAAAACGATAGGAGTCATGTGGGTGTGTTGTGAGGGGGCGCCACCCGTATGATAGTTGCATTGATGCTTACTACTACTTGCGGTATTGCGTCTTGTGATGGATCTGCGGGTGTGCTGCGCCTGATTCGACGCATTCTTGTGGTTCTGGTCGATGGACGTATACAATTAACATCTTAGTGCCGGTGGTAAGCGGGTTTGTTGTAGCAATACGGCTTTCTCGTGGACATCGCACACCCATACCGTTTGTGGGCGACGTCGTTGCGCATAGCGATGTGTCGTCTATCTTTCGAATTGGGATGATGAGTGTGTTTGGTAGCACTTTTAAGTGTAGCAGGCATACTCAACTTCATGTCTTAGTGCATTAACGCTATGATACGTGGAGTTTTGTTCATTGGCGTCTTAGTAGCGTGCTACTATGATACGTTGGTGATATTTTTTATATAACAACAATAAAAACTTTGTTGCCAAAATCGATAGGAGTCATGTGGGTGTGTTGTGAGGGGGCGCCACCCGTATGACAGTTGCATTGATGCTTACTGCTACTTGCGGTATTGCGTCTTGTGATGGATCTGCGGGTGTGCTGCGCCTGATTCGACGCATTCTTGTGGTTCTGGTCGATGGAGGTATACAATTAACATCTTAGTGCCGGTGGTAAGCGGGTTTGTTGTAGCAATACGGCTTTCTCGTGGACATCGCACACCCATACCGTTTGTGGGCGACGTCGTTGCGCATAGCGATGTGTCGTCTATCTTTCGGATTGGGATGATGAGTGTGTTTGGTAGCACTTTTAAGTGTAGCAGGCATACTCAACTTCATGTCTTAGTGCATTAACGCTATGATACGTGGAGTTTTGTTCATTGGCGTCTTAGTAGCGTGCTACTATGATACGTTGGTGATATTTTTTATATAACAACAATACAAACTTTGTTACCAAAGTCGATAGGGATCATGTGGATGCGTTGTGAGGGGGCGCCACCCGTATGATAGTTGCATTGATGCTTACTGCTACTTGCGGTATTGCGTCTTGTGATGGATCTGGGGATGTGCTGCGCCTGATTCGACGCTCTCTTGTGGTTCTGGTCGATGGAGGTATGCGGGTGGTGGTGTCTGCTGGGATGTATGGGGGACCTTGGGATGGTGTAAGCCCGACGATAGTCGTATTGATGCTTGTTGCGTTCTGCAGCATTGCGTCTCTGCGATGGTTGTTTGGTGGGACGCTCTTCTCAATGGAGCTCTCTGCGTCTTGGTTTGACTCACACCTAAGTAGCTTTGCCCAAGTCGGGTCCCTTCATTGCGGGGCTGCAGACTGTCTGCCCTCCACGATGTTTTATATAACAACATAATATTATATCTCTGTAACTTTCCCACCTTTGAATGATTGAAGGCAACTTGTCGGTGGGTGAGACAAACATGATCGAAAATGCATTTACTCAACGTCAGTGACACAAACCCTTTCTGATGGCGAATTATTACTCTTATCTTATAACTGCCTTCTGGCTATATCTGCGTTGTATTGGTTGGTGGAGCATATGTGTCGATTTCATGCGAGTGGTAGCTGGCGGGAGGATCTGAGGAGACTCTCAAGGCTGCGGCCGAAAGCCGCACAACGTGGGACCCCATTCCCTTGAGGTGAGCGGTAGACTCATGACACGCTCTGCGGCTAGTAGCCGTGCTGATCATGCAATTGGTGATGATGCCATACACTTACATCACGTCTGCAGGAGCGGCGGTCTGGCAGGTGGTGGCGCTCACGGAGGGTTTACGGCCAGTGTGCCTATTTGCCTAAACCGTGTGACGTACATTCACTGTGGCTGGATTCGTTCGTATTCTGTATGGCGTTTACACGCATTGACATGCGCGACTTCGGTCGATGTTTGTGCTTACGCACTAACAAGGGGCCAAGCCTCTTTTACTGGTTCGCCAGTTATTTTGCTGTGGACTACGGTCCAGTTCCCGAATTAACGTTTCCTTCCGGGGGGAGTGCATCAAAATGGTTGGCGCTCACCGTGCACGGCGTGTGTGGGGCCGTGTTCCTCCCCTACATTTTTTTTAAAAAATAAATGTAGGAGAGCGAAGCAATTGTATTGGGTATTTTGTTTAAATATATTTTGAGCGTTTTCCGAGCGGGAAGGGATAATTAATAATAAATTAATAATGTAAACCTGATACAAGTGGAATAAGGACGTTTTATGCTCTTAACCTTTCTCGAGCCCTGTCTTCGTGAACGGGGTTCACTTAGCTTATAAAGCACTACCAACAGCTTTCAATTGCTCTAGCGAATATTCATTCTTCCAAAAGACACCTAAAAGAACTAAGTTACTAAACAAACACAACGTAAATAAGGGTCCTAACTAAGTCGATCACGCCAAAATATTACAAACGGCCTATTATTAAACCTTTAGGAAGATCATTTATAAAGATCAAAACATATTTATCCTGGTCACATATATATAATTTTTATTATAAAGGGGAATATAATATATTTAGTATTTAATATATATTTATTATTAACATGAGAGAAGGGGGAAGCGTTACAATTTGGTGCCGTGACCAGGATATATCTTAAAAAGAAGTTCGTCTGTATAAGAATTATGAAGTAGGCGTTATGCCTACAATTTGTTGTCCGTGAAATGGAAAGGTGTCTTGGAGGATGGTGTTTGCTGGGGGTGGTTGATAGTCTGGGGGTGGGGCTTTAATATTAATATCTTTTATTTGTTATAGATGGTGTGCGCATAGTTTAAGACAAAATAAACCAAAAAGTGAAATAAGTGAAAAGTACTCAGTAACATTTGTAGAAGTGAAAGACATAACAGTGCTAAAAACTGGAAAAGTTTATAAATATAAAAATGGCTAAAACAAAGAAAAGTTCAAATTTAGTGAAGGCTAAGCCTGCCTAAAAATGAATTAAAAATACTTCAAAAATTAATTAAGAATGTAGTGAAAACCTTTGAGGTTAAAATAAAAGATCTCGAAGAAAAGTTTATCAATCAAACGAAAGATCACCAAATTAAAGTAAACCAAGAAGAGGTGTACGGGGCGAGCACCTCAGTTGTTACTGACCCCAAACAGAGTATTATATATAATATACATAATGTGACAATAAACAAGCCGAAATTTGAAAATGGGAATACTCATCCAGTAACATTTTTAGAAGATCTCACCAATTATTTAAAGAAAGTCCCATCTAATGGACTTGAAATAGCAATAGCACAAGAGTGCTTAGTAGGTGAAGCCAAATATTGGGCTCGAATTAATAGTGTGCGTTGGACAACTTTTGATGATTTTAAAGCAGACTTTCTAAGAGTATTTTGGGGTGAAGAGGAACAAAATAAAGTAAGAAGATTCCTTGTACAAAATAAATGGAGTAGATATACGCACCCCACCATGGTTGGTTACTTTCTTTATGTCATTGAAAAAGCACAGACATTATCATATCCGATACCAGAAAAACAATTAGTTGCTGATGTTATTAGACATTATCCTAAAACAGTGCAGCAGTTATGGAGAATAGCTAAAATTGAGACAATAATTGAGACAACAGATTTCTTGCGAAATTTAGATGACATTGATAAACAAGAAGAAGATCGTGAACCTTGCAATACTGAGAAAAAACGAAAATTTAATAATAATGCAGAGCGAAAACAAAAAGAAATACAGCAATCATATAAATCATGGCGTAAACCTGAAGAAGGAAGAAAGAAGGTTAACGAAATGAATGAAATACAAGTCACTAATGAACAAGTAAATGTTTAAGTCGGCTCCAGAGCCAAATTTAGAGCAATAGAGGTCGAACTAGTTCCCGGTTCGATCCCTTATAATGTGAAAGGGAACAAAGCATTAAATATATTATTAAAGCTGGGGTGGAGACCTGGTCAAACACTTGGTAAAAATAATAGGGGTTTGCGAAAACCTATTTCTTTAAAAGCACATTTTAATAGAGAAGGACTTGGTTATAACAATAATGTAAATAGTATAATTAAGACTTTAAAAACCAAGTCAGATTTACTCATAACAGAGTTATTAGTGCAAACTGTTTTCGAGGAAGCCGAAGATAAATATAAAAAGGAATTTATAGGGAATATGAGGTCAGAAATTAAAGTTTCAATATTTGATAAAGAAATAGATGCGCTTCTCGATACTGGGAGCGATATTACATGCATTTCAGAGAGTTTATTTTTACAAATTAAAAGTAGTAATCACAAAATATCAGTAATGCCAGTTAAAGCAATGCAAATAAAAGGTGCTTTTGGGCAGCGCAGCACAAAAATACAACAGATGATCATATTGCCTATAAAAATAGATGAAGTAGTCTTTGAAACACAAACCTTAATTGTTAATAATTTAATAAGACCATTAATATTGGGGTTTGACTGGCTCAAGAAAAATAAAATATTGATAGATTTTAAAAATACGGCAATTGGTATAGATTTTAAGTTGAAAAACAAAGACTACTTCATACCTTTTAAATATAACTGTAATTCTGTATTATATAACAACTGCGTTGAACAAAGTACTGATGATCCTTTAACAAATATAAAGATAGGATCAAAATTGGAGGCCTCTGAAAAAGCTAAGCTAAGTAAGGTCTTGGAAAAGCATAGGAATATATTTTCGAGCAAGTTGGGTAGAGCGAATTGCTACGAACATAAAATTGAAATGATCGATGATGAACCTATAGTTACTAGATCTTATCCGATTCCATATGCATATAGATCGAAAATGGAAGATAAATTAAATGAGATGGAACAAGCTGGTATCATCACAAGGGCATCGACACCTTACAGTAGCCCAATAACATTCACACTTAAAAAAGATGGTTCAATTAGAGTCTTATTAGATGCCAGAAGCATAAATAAGAAAATGATTGCGAAACAGAGAAGCCACCTATACAATTAGATGTTTTGAATTCATTTCATGGAGCGAATTATATTACTACCATTGATTTAAATAATGCATATTTTCAAATTCCAATAAATAAAGATGGTAGAAAATATACTGGATTCACGTTCAATGGAAGGTCATATATATATAATGTTATGCCACAAGGATTAAAAACATCGGTAGGAAGCTGTGCCATGAGCTTAATATTGGGTCCAGAAGTCCAAGAATTTTGTGTGAATTACTTAGACGATTTAGCCATTATAACATCAGGAACATTAGACAAACATTGGAGCACATTGACATTGTTTTAAGTAAATTAAACAAAGCTGGTTTAACGTGCAATTTGCAAAAATGTGAATTTATTTGTAAAGAAATTAAGATGCTGGGTTTTATAATTTCAACAAAAGGCATAAAGACAGATCCCGAAAAAATTCGCGCAATTCAAGATTTTCCAGCACCAAAAAAAGATTAAGCAATTGAGAGCATTTTTAGGGCTTTGCAATTTTTATAGAAGGTTCATACCAAATTATAGTGTATGTATAATACCTCTTTGTGAATTATTAAAAAAGGGACGTAAGTTCCAATGGAGCGAAAAGGTACAGAAGGCATTTGATTTTATAAAGCAACAATTTATTAATACAATAGAATTGCATCACCCTGATTTTAGTAAACCTTATTATTTGCAAACAGACTGTTCCGGTGTGGGTATGGCCGGAGTACTTTATCAGATAGATAATAATAGTGAAATGAGAATATTAGGCTATCACAGTAAAGCCTTAAAAGGTTCTGAATTGAATTGGTCTGTCACTGAACAAGAGTTTTATGCTGTAATAAGTTGTTAAAGAAGTTCGAGACGTATTTAAGAGACAGCAAAGTAATAATATTAACCGATCATAAAGCATTATTGTTTATTAATAATATGAAATTATTTAATGGCAGAGTCACTCGATGGATATTGTATATAGAAAAATTCAATTACGAAGTACAGCATATATCAGGTAGAAGCAATATTGTTGCAGATGTGCTATCACGTTACCCTCCTGATGGTGATTTAATACAATAGGATAAAAATAAAAGTTTAGAAATAGCGTATACAGAAAGTGAATCGAATGACGAATTGATAGAAAAGTTAAAATCCATATCAGTATACCAAACACAAGATACAGAGTCGTTGGCTATTATTGAAAAATTAAAGACGCTAAATACTTCAACAATAGAACAAAATGAAAAACTGAAACGTTATAGTTTGAAAAATAATATATTATATTACAAAACTAATTTAAAGGAAGTAATTTATTTACCTGTACCCTTGAGACGAGATGTTATAAACCAAGTACATATAGAAATGGGACATCAAGGGCCCTATAAAGTAATTAAATATGTGAGAGATAGATTCTTTTGGAAAGGATTAACAAAAGACATTAAAAAGCAATTAAGGGTGTGTCATTTATGCCAGTTATCAAAGAAAAGTAATATAACATATGTGGGTCCATGCAAATCCATAATAACAGAAAATATCGGAGACATGGTCATGGCTGACTTATATGGACCATTGGCATCAGGTACCTTTGGGTACACTTTCATATTTGTTATACAAGATTCATTTAGTAAATTTATCAAATTATATCCATTAAAACAATCAACAGCAAAGTGTGTTGTAACGAAAGTAAAGCATTTTGTTGAGATTATAAAGCCCAAAGCAATAATGACAGATAATGGGAAGCAGTTTATAAGTAATCATTGGAAACAATCAATGAAAGAATTGAATATAAAACCGATATATACCACAGTAAGAAATCCTAGGCCAAATACAACAGAACGTGTAAATAGAGAGTTGAGCAGATTATTCAGGACACTTTGTCATGCTAACCACAAAGATTGGGCAATAATATTGCCTAAAATAGAAGAATTGTATAATAATTCATATCACAATAGTACAGGCTTCACGCCATGTGAGATTCTTTATGGCGAGTCTAATGAAATGTCTTTCGACAAGATAATATTTAATAGTAAAATCAAACATAATGTCGAACAGATTAGACAGCAAGTGCGAAAGAATTTAAAAGAGGCAAGCCGCATTAGAAACACAAAATTTGATAAGAGCAATAGATTAGTGACATATCATGTTGGCGATTTAGTAAAAGTTTCAAGATCTAGTAGATCAGATGCAGATAACAAAGTTATGAGTAAATTTAATTTGGCGTATGAAGGGCCATATATAATAGCAGCCGTACCATTTGACAATGTATATACTTTAGCAAACCCAGAAACAAATGAAATTAGGGGAAATTTTAATGCTATTCATTTATTAAAATATTTTAGATAATAGATTTGGCTTATATATATACATTCTAGAATAAATACTGTAATATAATTTGGTCCCGTGGGTGGACTTTTGAAAAAAATAGATTAAAATTATTAAAGTTATGAGCAAGACACAAACAAAATAAGAAAAATGTTGTAATAATTTTATTAATGACTATCTGTAAATATTGATTGAAATATTGATGAAAGATAATTTTGTAAAATATGTTTTTATTGAATAAATTTGGGGAGTTGGGTCAGGGTGAATGGCTCAATCACATTTATACAGGATAAATGTGAGTCCATGGTCCAAATTGAAAAGGAATATTATGGTGGCGTGTGTGCTGCTTCACGAGTAATTGGTCCGAGGTAAACTTGAACTCGCCGATGTGTCCTAGACATATCATCTTAGTGCCGGTGGTAAGCGGGTTTGTTGTAGCAATACGGCTTTCCCGTGGACATCGCACACCCATACCGTGTGTGGGCGACGTCGTTGCGCATAGCGATGTGTCGTCTATCATTCGGATTGGGATGATGAGTGTGTTTGGTAGCACTTTTAAGTGTAGCAGGCATACTCAACTTCATGTCTTAGTGCATTAACGCTATGATACGTGGAGTTTTGTTCATTGGCGTCTTAGTAGCGTGCTACTATGATACGTTGGTGATATTTTTTATATAACAACAATAAAAACTTTGTTGCCAAAATCGATAGGAGTCATGTGGGTGTGTTGTGAGGGGGCGCCACCCGTATGATAGTTGCATTGATGCTTACTGCTACTTGCGGTATTGCGTCTTGTGATGGATCTGCGGGTGTGCTGCGCCTGATTCGACGCATTCTTGTGGTTCTGGTCGATGGAGGTATACAATTAACATCTTAGTGCCGGTGGTAAGCGGGTTTGTTGTAGCAATACGGCTTTCCCGTGGACATCGCACACCCATACCGTTTGTGGGCGACGTCGTTGCCCATAGCGATGTGTCGTCTATCTTTCGGATTGGGATGATGAGTGTGTTTGGTAGCACTTTTAAGTGTAGCAGGCATACTCAACTTCATGTCTTAGTGCATTAACGCTATGATACGTGGAGTTTTGTTCATTGGCGTCTTAGTAGCGTGCTACTATGATACGTTGGTGATATTTTTTATATAACAACAATACAAACTTTGTTACCAAAGTCGATAGGGATCATGTGGATGCGTTGTGAGGGGGCGCCACCCGTATGATAGTTGCATTGATGCTTACTGCTACTTGCGGTATTGCGTCCTGTGATGGATCTGCGGGTGTGCTGCGCCTGATTCGACGCTCTCGTGTGGTTCTGGTCGATAGAGGTATGCGGGTGGTGGTGTCTGCTGGGATGTATGGGGGACCTTGGGATGGTGTAAGCCCGACGATAGTCGTATTGATGCTTGTTGCGTTCTGCAGCATTGCGTCTCTGCGATGGTAGTTTGGTGGGACGCTCTTCTCAATGGAGCTCTCTGCGTCTTGGTTTGACTCACACCTAAGTAGCTTTGCCCAAGTCGGGTCCCTTCATTGCGGGGCTGCAGACTGTCTGCCCTCCACGATGTTTTATATAACAACATAATATTATATCTCTGTAACTTTCCCACCTTTGAATGATTGAAGGCAACTTGTCGGTGGGTGAGACAAACATGATCGAAAATGCATTTACTCAACGTCAGTGACACAAACCCTTTCTGATGGCGAATTATTACTCTTATCTTATAACTACCTTTTGGCTATATCTGCCGTTGTATTGGTTGGTGGAGCATATGTGTCGACCTCATGCGGATGGTAGCTGGCGGGAGGATCTGAGGAGACTCTCAAGGCTGCGGCCGAAAGCCGCACAACGTGGGACCCCATTCCCTTGAGGTGAGCGGTAGACTCATGACACGCTCTGCGGCTAGTAGCCGTGCTGATCATGCAATTGGTGATGATGCCATACACTTACATCACGTCTGCAGGAGCGGCGGTCTGGCAGGTGGTGGCGCTCACGGAGGGTTCACGGAGGGTGTGCCTATTTGCCTAAACCGTATGACGTACATTCACTGTGGCTGGATTCGTTCGTATTCTGTATGGCGTTTACACGCATTGACATGCGCGACTTCGGTCAATGTTTGTGCTTACGCACTAACAAGGGGCCAAGCCTCTTTTACTGGTTCGCCAGTTATTTTGCTGTGGACTACGGTCCACTTCCCGAATTAACGTTCCCTTCCGGGGGGAGTGCATCAAAATGGTTGGCGCTCACCGTGCACGGCGTGTGTGGGGCCGTGCACCTCCCCTACATTTTTTTTTAAAAATAAATGTAGGAGAGCGAAGCCCTTGTATTGGGTATTTTGTATAAATATATTTTGAGCCTTTTCCGAGCGGGAAGGGATAATTAATAATAAATTAATAATGTAAACCTGATACAAGTGGAATAAGGACGTTTTATGTTCTTAACCTTTCTCGAGCCCTGTCTTCGTGAACGGGGTTCACTTAGCTTATAAAGCACTACCAACAGCTTTCAATTGCTCTAGCGAATATTCATTCTTCCAAAAGACACCTAAAAGAACTAAGTTACTAAACAAACACAACGTAAATAAGGGTCCTAACTAAGTCGATCACGCCAAAATATTACAAACGGCCTATTATTAAACCTTTAGGAAGATCATTTATAAAGATCAAAACATATTTATCCTGGTCACATATATATAATTTTTATTATAAAGGGGAATATAATATATTTGGTATATAATATAAATTTATTATTAATATGAGAGAAGGGGGAAGCGTTACAATATGTAGAAGAAACAGCGTTGGTGATAGCATGCAGCCTTGTGGAACGCCAGCGTTAATGGGCTTGCAATTGGAGCATGCACTGTCTACTATGACCTTGATGCCCCGATCAGCAAGAAAACTGGTGATCCATTGCACAATTTCTCGGGAAGCCCATAGGAAGGTAGCTTCGTCCCTTGGACTCTACTGCCTCTGCCCATTTATGAGTTAGGTAACCCAGACGTTCACCAGCCGAGCGACCGTGACGGAAACCGTACTGGCGGTTAGTAATCAGCTGGTGATCTTCAAGGTACCGCATGATCTGGCTGTTAATAATGGAATCCATTATTTTAGAGAACAAGGAGGTAATGGCGATAGGCTTATAGTTGGAGGGATCAGAGCGGTTACCTTTTTTAGGGATCGGGTGCACGAGGGCTGTCTTCCATGATTTCGGAAATATGCCGAGGAAGTAGGAGTACCGGAAAAGACGCGTTAAAACAAGTGCCAACTCCGGAGCACACGTCTTTATCACAATAGGAGGGAATCCATCAGGCCCACTCGACTTGTTGACGTCCAGGGAGAGGAGTGCTCTGCGCACTGGGCGTTGAGTAAACAGGACATCCTGCATGGAGCGCTCACTCCACGGGATGGTCGGCGGACGCAAAGAAAGAGCCCAGCAGATCGGCTTTGTCTTCTGCGGCACGGGCCAGTGAGTCGTCCTCCCTGTGCAGAGATGGGAGAGATGGCTGACAGAAAACTCCCTGGTCAGCCTTGGCGAGAGACCAGATTGCACGTGTTCCCGAAGAAAGACGAATTAGTTTCTCGCCAATTCTGCCGATGTGCTCTGACTTTGCCTTGATAATGACACTTTTGAAAGACCTGGAGGCAGAATTGTACTTCTTTTTAAGAGCGCTGGTATTTGCATATCGAGACGTCGATGCGCGACCCCAGGCCTAGTACCACTCCTGCTTATGACGTGGTGCAATTTTGCCGGAGCAACCAAGCCAAGGCTGGGTACACATAGGTCCGATAGGTACCACAGATGATGGAATAAAAAGTTCCATTCCCTGTAACACCACATCAGCGACAAAATCAGCAAAAACGTTAGGATCATCCGGCGAGAAGCAAACCCGCCTTCAAGGGTAGGATACAAAAAAGATCGCATCCCGTCCCAATCTGCTGACATATAATGCCAAACACGGCGGCAAGCTGCAGTACGCAAGCGCGATGAGAGCGTGAGTGGCACCGTACACCCGATCAGACAATGGTCGGACCATTGTCATTGGATCCAAGAGGTGCATCGACAGAGATCGGATGAGAGGTCAACTGAAGGTCCAACAGGGAAGGTACATGGTCACCTACATCTGGGATCCGCGTAGGCGAGGTAACTAGTTGTGTCAGACCATATGCCAGAGCAAATTTATAAACAGATCTACCCGCACGATTGTTTAAACCAGAACAAAGCCATTCAGCGTGGTGGACGTTAAAATCACCAAGTATCATGATCTCTGCGGATGGGATCTGTTGTAGCACGGAGTCTGTAGCCATCTGGACGTGGTCGATGTCACGTCGGTCCGTTTCGGCATTACCGCTATGGGACCTATAGAGGCACCCGTAGATGCGGGGATGATCGTCGCTGTCTACGCGCAGCCATAAGACGGACAGGTTCATACCAGCCGTAATTCTAAGCCAGCGTAATTCTCTTCCAAAGTTTGACGCAAACTTTAAGAGAATACCCCTGCAGACCTGATCACCGGGATACCACCTGATGCCCCTACGCAGTATAACGGATTATGCAAATGACTTGCGGAATAAAACGAATGACATTTATGAGCACGTCAGACAATCGGGCCAGCAAATGTCTGAGAAGATGCAAACCCGGTATGACCGAAAAATGAACAATAAAGGGTTCGACGAAGGTTCACTAGTGTGGTTGCACAATCCAGTCCGCAGCAAAGGGAAATCTCCTAAGCTTCAAGCTAAATGGGACGGCCCGTACCGGATTGTAACCAGGATCGACGATGTAACCTACCGGATACAGAAAAGCGCAAGAGGGACTCCTTAGATCGTCCATGTGGACGCGTTATTATGGGGCCGATAATTCTCGGGACGAGCATGTCTTAGGAGGGGGCAGTGTCGCGCGCCTAAGTTGACGTCATGTAGTATCAGGGACGAGAGCGGGGGGACCTTTCCAGAAAATGACATCACTAATCTTTCAACCGACAGCGCCATCTGGTGTTGAAACTCGGCACACCTAGTAGTACTCGGCGACCACTTCCAATAGTGATTACCAAAGTACACCTTCAGGTCACTCCGTCAAGTCCGGAGGTAAGGACTTATCATACCTAACAAAACAAGCCCAAACTCGGCACACCTAGTAGTACTCGGCGACCAGTTCCAACAGCGATTACCAAAGTACACATTCAGGTCACTCCGTCAAGTCCGGAGGTAAGAACTCATCATACCTAACAAAACGAGCCCAAACTCGGCACACCTAGTAGTACTCGGCAACCAGTTCCAATAGTGATTACTTAAGTACACCTTCAGGTCACTCCGTCAAGTCCGGAGGTAAGAACTCATCATACCTAACAAAACGAGCCCAAACTCGGCACACCTAGTAGTACTTGGCGACCAGTTCCAATAGCGATTACCAAAGTACACCTTCAGGTTACTCCGTTAACTCCGGAGTTCTACTACTCCAGGTGTTCCAGTATTAGTTACTGAAGTTCACCTACTGGTCACCCCATCAAGTCCGGAGGTAAAGTTTTATCATAACTGACAAAATCAGCCTAAAGTCCACAGCTAACATCTCACTGCCAGTAGAGGGCTTCCAGTGCCAAGCAGTATCTAAAGTAGGTATTCGTATTTCGTATCTAAATCTAATTACTCTATGTATCTAAGTATATTTATGAGGTATAAGAAATCAAAAACAAATTTGATCTTTCAAATTATCAAAATAATTTTGACTACGATTCCCGTAGCCAACCGTGCGTACACTTGTGTACGTGTCAATGTAATAGTTCGATTCTATACCTATATCAATTTTGTAAACGCGTCCTTAAAAAATCTTAACGTAAATATTGCGGCAAAAAGAGCTACACGTCTCTACAGCACCAGGCCTCGTCCGTTACTTTCCTCTATGGGCAGTGACAGGGTTGCCGTTCTACAAATTTTAAAGTCCCTAGACTAACAGAAAAAATCCGCCAGAAACAGGATTTTGCCTTTTCTTAAAATCCGCTAGATGTCCCTAGGTATACTTTAGTAGTACCATTGGGTTAACTGAAAAATCTTGCCTAATGGTCAATGAATACCATAAATCTAAATCTATAAATTCAGTAAAACCTTAAAAGGAGCGGACGCCATTTCAAATAAATCAGTCATTTATAGTTTAGGTTATTGATATGATAATCATAATCATAATCATAATTTATTTGCAGAAAACATGGTGCATTACAGGTTGGTAAATTATTTAAGTCCAGCATGTTTTGTCATAATGTTGACATACAAATATTTATCTAATACATTAATTACATTTTCACAACTAATAAATTAATAACATGTTTTCAAAATCATCATAATAATTTTATTACATTTAATTTAATTTAATTAAAATAATATGATAGTAGTTACTTAATTCATTTTAATATCGATTCCTAATCCTAATCATAAAATTTAAATATTCTTGAACAGAGTAGAAGCATTGCTCCTCAAGCCATTGTTTGACAATCCTGCGAAAACGTACCTTTGGGAGTGATTGAAACTCTGTAGGCTGTGCATTGAAAATTTTTATACACATAGCTGAACAATTTTTCCTATAGAGGC
This sequence comes from Parnassius apollo, assembly GCA_907164705.1. NCBI lineage: Eukaryota > Metazoa > Arthropoda > Insecta > Lepidoptera > Papilionidae > Parnassius > Parnassius apollo. The sequence continues at coordinate 4,299,816 of CAJQZP010000935.1, forward strand.
TAGTGCTTGGCATTACACTATGTGTCAATCTTTCAGTATGCTTCAAGTTTCTCTGTGCAGTATTTCTTAGCTTTGTGAATTAAAGTATATTATTTTTAACAAAACATACCAAATTTAGGATGTACATACATGGCAGCGTCAAAATGTGTAATTTTTTAAAATACGGTTTACACGATGAATCTGGTGCCAAACCATTCATAGCTCGAATACATTTCTTTTGGGCTGTAAAGGCTTTAATAGCATCTGTACTGTTACCCCAAAGCAAAAGACCATAATCGAGTGCAGAATAAATGTATGCATAGTACGCCGTTAGTAAAGTTTCATGAGATGTAATTCTTCTCAGTCTGCTAAGAAGAAAAATGTAGCTATTTATTTTAGAACAGACTTTTTCAACTTGGGCTTTCCAGTTCACATGTTTGTCCAATAATATTCCCAGAAATTTTGTTTCAGTCATTTCATTAACAGATTGTCCATTGCAATATATATTAAAATTATTATTCAATGTTCAATAATTACTAAATTGAATATAACATGTCTTTTCTACGTTAATGCATAAATTATTATATGTCGCCCACTTTGAAATATTGTCAATAGTATTATTAATATTAGATTCATAGATGTCAATGTCAATGTCTTTTTTAGATGTCACAATAACTGAAATATCATCAGCAAATAAAATACATTTGTATAAAGTTGAGTCAGGTAAGTCATTTATATATAAATGGAAAAGAATTGGCCCTAATATGGAACCTTGTGGAACTCCAAATGAATTTAATCTATCACTGGATTTATAAGAAGTTAATGTCTGTGAATTATCAATATTTGTTACTTCTACAAATTGTATCCTATTTCTTAGATAGCTAGCAATCCAATCTAGGACAGGGCCTCGAAACCCCCAAACGAAACCCAAAAAATTACAAAACAAAAGTTTTGTAAGAGTATTTTGTGGGATACAAAGTCAAAGGGCTTCGACATATCAAAAAAGATTGCTGTAACTCTTAGCTTATTATTTATAGCTTTAACAATTGCATCAACAAGATCATATCCAGCAAGGCTTGTAGATTTATTATTTTGAAAGCCATATTGCTCACTTTTAATTAAATTATCCTCGGCTAAAATTTCTAAGTTGCTAACTCCATTTTAGGCTAAATTGACTTTTTTGGTATCAAACGAAAGAGAAAAAAATAGCGCATAATCGTCAAATATGCTTAATACGCAAACTAAACCCAGGTTATAGATTTCGCGCCTCAATCTTTTATGCTAACTCCACGCCTGTCAAATCACGCGGGAAATCATGTTAACTCCCGCCATTCGACGCCATCTTCTAGCAGTGTGAGCAGTACTATCAGTGTTTCCTAGAGTTTAATTCTAAAACATAAGGATTTTTTGAAGCTTTACATGTGACTGTATTTTTTGTAAAATGTAAGTATTATTCTATAATTTATTTATAGTTCTGATACACATATCTAAGCAAAATTGATACGAAAGTACAAATGAAATGTAAACTTGTATGATAAGGGAGTTAGCATAATTCATTTCTTACTATTTCATATATTGTTTAGGAGTTGGATATTTTTATTTTTTACATAAGAATTTTGTAACTTTGTTTTAGTATTTTAACGCTTTATTTTAAAATTAATTTTTGGTTTTGTAATGATGTTCGACGGCACAATAGTAACGATAAAGATATTTAAACAATAGGATTTGGGTTCAATTTTCGCATGGATCAATTATTTATGTGCTATGCTTGATGTGGTGGCTTATTTTGGTTTTGTTTTATCCACAGATGGCTTCAGATATGGCTAGGAAGCCTATCAATTTAGCTCTTAATACAGAATGGCAATTCTCTTACTACGCGTCAAGAATTATTGCTTAATAAGGGAAATACCATTATTAACAATAATTTTGATGCTGATCAGAATAGTAGATACATGAATACATTAAACAATGTTATCAATTTGATGGACAATCATACTGAATCTAGTTTAAATGTACCGTTGGAAGATTACATTGAACATTACTCGCTAGTAGAAAATGCACAGATTGAAATAGTTGATGTTCCTGATTTTTTTACTACATTTGACGTACCTAGTGAAAATGCAAACATAATTAGCAATACACATTCTTTAAAAATTTGTGATAATGTTAGGGTTTACGATTCATCGATGCGAGAAAATTTTAATGATACTTATATAGAAAACTGCGATTTAATATCCAATTTTAGTGATAATTTTGGCGATCCTAAATTAGTTCCATACTCATCAAGTTCAGAAAACGATAGCGATACTTCCTTGCCTGAGAAGAGTAAATTCAGAAAAAGACGAACTCAAGTAAATAAAAATACCTGGTTTGCAGAAAAAAATAAAAAATTGCGCGAAAAAGGCTCTCAATATTATGGCAAAATTAAAAAAAATTCTAAATGGGTCTATGAAAGTTTAAGAGAACCAAAGCGTTTAAAAGACAGATGCAAATGTACCAGAAAAACAGGCATAATCAAGTGTGGCATTATAAAAGATGAAGAAAGAATGAAACTATTCAACCAATTTTGGAAAACATATACATGGGGAGAGAAGAAAATATTTGTTAATGATACTGTTCAATCAGCTGCAACAAAACGTCATAGGAATCGAAAACTGTCTGATAGTTCTCGACGAGCTCAGTCATTCAAGTATAATTTAAAAACAGCTGATGGTAGTTATGTAAGAGTTTGCAAAACTATGTATTTAAATACTTTGGGCATTGGAAGAATGACTGTTATTGCTTGGAAAGATAGAATTAAAGATAATACTTGCATTCCTAGTCAACTTAGAGTTAACAGAGATAGTTAACCCTTTTGTAAACAGGCAAAAATCAATAGCCGATTTTTTCGACTCTCTACCAACAATGGAATCTCATTACTGTCGGGCTTCATCTTCCAAAAAATATCTGCAAACTGATTGGAAAACAAAAATAGATTTATATAAGTTTTACGTATCTGACTGGTGCAAATCGCACCTCATACAACCGCTATCTAAAACTACTTTCTGTGAGTTTATGTCATCGAGAAATCTTTGTCTGTTTAGACCCAAAAAGGACGAGTGTGAAATATGTGCAAGATATAAGGCGGGGACAATGGAAGAACATGATTATCAATTACATGTATTGAAAAAAGAAGAAGCTAGGAAAGAAAAACAAACAGATAAAGCGAATAATAGTCTTGTATTCACAGTAGATCTTCAAGCAGTTTTAATGGCACCTAAGTCAAATGTCAGCACATTGTACTACAAAACAAAGCTTTAAATGCATAATCTGTGCTTTTATAATAATATCAGCAAAGATGGCTATTGTTTTGTATGGAATGAAACCGAAGGGGGGCTTAATGCAGATGAGTTTGCTTCTATTTGGACATATTTTATTGAGAAAAAGATTCTACCTAAAGTGGAAAACAAAACAGATATACGTATTATTATTTATTCGGATGGCTGTGGTTATCAAAATCGCAATGTGACTATGTCAAATGCGCTATTAAATATGGCAGTTAAAAACAAAATAACCATCGAGCAGAAATATTTAGAAGTCGGCCATACACAAATGGAAGTGGATGCTATGCATTCTTTAATAGAACGGAGAATGCGTAATAGAATCATAAATGTTCCTGCGGACTATCTTCAAATTATTGAGTCTGCGCGCACTAATCCATTTGATGTCAAGTATTTGGAACATACTTTTTTCAAAGATTTCCGTAATATTTCGAGCTACAAAAGCATTCGCCCTGGACGATCATCGGGAGACCCTAAAGTCACCGATATTCGCGCACTCATGTATTCTTCATCAGGAGAAATTTCATATAAGTTGCGGTTTGAAGAGCCATGGATGCTGCTACCCCAAAGAAAAAGCCCTTATTCAGCAAAAAGTTTTGAGGAAATGCAAAATTTGTACCAAACTAGACTGAAAATTAAAGCTCGAAAATATGATGACCTTCAACAAATTAAAGAAGTCCTGCCAGCAGATTTCAGAGAATTTTACAACAATTTACCGCATAATTAAAAATCCATATTGTTTGTGTTAATAATGTTCAATTTATTTTTGTGAATTTGTTTCGGTATTAAAAAACTATATTACATATTTTTTACTTGGTTTTTAATAAGAATACTTTATGATATTTTATATTTACGTGAACACTACACATTTATTAAAACTACTTTTACGGATTTTATAGCGTTTAATTTACTTAATTTTAAAAATCAAGTAAATTAAACGCGATAAAATCCGTAAAAGTAGTTTTAATCAAATAATACTATAATTATTAAAATCTGATAACTCCCAAACTAATCGCCATAAAAAAATATTTACAATTGTAAAATATGCTAACTCCTGTTTAAGGCCGCAAAGTGTAATTAAATTGAAATAAATTCAAAAAAGTGCCGTGTAGTGGCGGTTAAGAATATCCACTACCCCATATCTTCCCGTGGGTGTCGTAAAAGGCGACAGAGGGAGACAGGCAGGAGATGGGCAGCAGCATCTTCCTGATAACAGCAACTGTACGATAAAAAAAAACTGCGGTTGCCAACCCGCTCGCCAAGCGTGGCAACTATGGCAATATACCCCCCATGAACAATTACACAAATAGACGGCCCCCAGTCCCCGGCGGCTCCGCTATTCCTGGCTACGGTGGCGACCATGGTAACGGCGGGGCAGGGGGTGCTAAGAATCTCCGGTGGAGGTTCGGTTGCCACCTACGACGACTCGACCTGGCAACATTTAACGCACGCACACTGAGGACTGACGAGAAGATCCTGGAGCTGGAAGAAGAGATAGACAAGTTGCGCTGGAGTATTATAGGATTATCCGAAGTCCGAAGAGAGGGGGAGGACACGGTGATTCTCGAATCCGGCAACTTGTTCTATCACCGGGGAGGGCGACCATCTGTCCCAAGGAGGTGTCGGATTTATCGTCCACAAGTCTCTCGTCAACAACGTTGTAAAGATTGGGAGTGTGTCGACGAGGGTCGCGTACCTGATACTCAGAATCACCAAACGGTATTCGCTGAAGGTCATACAGGTTTACGCACCAACCTCGGCACATTCCGATGAGGAGGTGGAGGAAATGTATGAGGACATTTCCAAAGCCATGCATTCCTCCAAAACCCACTACACGGTGTTGATGGGAGACTTTAACGCAAAACTAGGCACAAGAGAAAACGGTGAGCTGAAGTTAGGGAAATTTGGAATAGGGCAACGGAACCGAAGGGGCCAGCAGCTGGCCGACTTTATGGAGAAAGAGGGACTCTTTATGATGAACTCTTTCTTCCAGAAGCGGCCCCACAGGAAGTGGACCTGGTCGAGCCCCGACGGTTCGACAAAAAATGAGATTGACTTCATTATGACGACCAGACGCCAACTGTTCAGTGATGTCTCAGTGATCGCAAGGGTGAAAACTGGCAGCGATCACCGAATGGTTAGAGGCACACTGAACCTAAACGTTAAGTTTGAGAGGTCTCGTCTAATGAAGTCAACGCTCCGTCCCCCTCGTGCTCTAATCCAGAATCCCGAAAACTTTCAGCTCGAGTTACACAACCGCTTTCAGTGCCTACAAGATTGCAATGCAGTGGACGATATGAATGACAAGCTCGTGGAAACTGTCCATGCGGTCGGAGCTAAGTTCTGCAAGACCCGCCGCAGAAGAACACAAAAACTCTCCGATCACACTCTTAATCTCATGGCTGTTAGACGGGAGATGAGGCTGCAATCGTCAACAGATTTGACAGCATACAGGCAACTGAACAGACAGATCTCCAAATGCATGCGGCGAGACTTACGCAACTTTAATACTTCTCGTATTAAAGAAGCGATCGAGCGGAACCAGGGCTCCAAAGTCTTTGCCAGAGATCTGTCTGCCAGAAAGAGCCAACTGTCAAAGCTGAAGACTGAGTGTGGCAACATCGTTTCCGGGACACCTGAGATTCTGAGTGAGATTGAGAGGTTCTATGGGCAGCTGTACACATCATCGTTGGAGCCACACTCAAGTGTGAGTAACGATCCAAGAGCAAGTCTTATCCGACACTATTCCGATGATATCCCGGACGTCAGTCTGAGCGAGATTAGAATGGCTCTCCAACACCTTAAAAACGGCAAGGCCCCGGGCGAGGATGGAATTACAGCGGAGCTTCTGGAAAGCGGGTGGAACACCGGTACTTGAAGTCCTTCAGAAGCTCTTCAATTCCGTCCTCCATGGTGGCACTACTCCAGAGGCGTGGAGCAGAAGTGCGGTGGTCTTGTTCTTTAAGAAAGGCGACAACGCTCTCTTGAAGAACTACAGACCGATTTCCCTTCTGAGCCGCGTCTACGTGCTGTTTTCGAGAGTCATTACGAATCGTCTCGCAAGCAGACTCGACGACTTCCAGCCTCCCGAACAAGCCGGTTTCCGAAAAGGCTTCAGTACCATAGACCACATACATACCCTGCGGCAGATTGTACAGAAGACTGAAGAGTACAATTTGCCACTTTGCCTGGCGTATGTGGACTATGAGAAAGCCTTTGATTCCGTCGAAATTTGGGCGGTGCTGCAGTCCCTTCAGCGGTGCCAAGTTGACTGTCGGTATATCGAAGTGCTGAAGTGTTTGTACAGTAGGGCTACGATGGCTATCCGAGTACAGAACCAGAGCTCGAAACCTATCCAACTGCAGAGAGGTGTAAGACAGGGTGACGTTATATCCCCGAAACTCTTCACCGCTGCTTTGGAAGACGTTTTCAAGCTACTGGACTGGAAAGGATACGGTATTAACATCAATGGCGAGTACATCACTCACCTTCGATTTGCCGACGATATAGTCCTTATGGCAGAATCGCTGGAGGACCTTAGCACTATGCTCAATGACCTCAATGGTGTCTCCCAACGGATAGGTCTTAAGATGAACATGGACAAAACAAAGATTATGTTCAATGTCCATGTCACACCTATGCCGGTAGTTGTGGGGAGCACTATGTTGACGAGTACGTTTACCTGGGACAAATAGTCCGACTAGGTAAGTCCAACTTCGACCGAGAGGTCAATCGACGGATTCAACTCGGCTGGGCAGCGTTCGGGAAATTACGACACATCTTCTCGTCAGGTATACCTCAATCTCTGAAAACTAAAGTGTATAACCAGTGCGTGTTGCCAGTGATGACTTACGGATCAGAGACGTGGTCCTTCACTGCTGGCCGTATGAGGACGCTCAAGGTCGCTCAGCGAGCTATGGAGAGGACTATGCTCGGAGTTTCTCTGCGTGATAGACTCAGAAATGAGGATATCCGCAGTAGAACCAGAGTGACCGACATAGCCCAACGGATTAGTAAGCTGAAGTGGCAATGGGCCGGCCATATAGCTCGAAGAACCGATAACCGATGGGGAAGAAAGGTTCTCGAGTGGCAGCCTCGTACCGGTAGGCGTAGTGTAGGGCGACCCCCCACTAGATGGAGTGACGACCTGGTAAGATATGCAGGAAGTCGATGGATGCAGGTGGCTCAGGACCGTGCTTTGTGGCATTACTTGGGGGAGGCCTATGTTCAGCAGTGGACTTGTGAAGGGCTGTAATGATGATGAATGATGAAATTCAAAAATGTTGATATAATAATAAGAAACAAATAAAATTTTACCAAACTAGACTTTGTTTATTGCACTTATTTGAGTATTTTATTTTTAAATCAGTTTTTTATTTTTCCTCGAAAGCAGTATGGTTGGGAGTTAGCAATTTAGCATATTTAGTCGACGTATATTTCGTCGTAAAGTCTACAATACGTTTAGCCATTGCCTTTTCAAATATTTTAGATAAAACTGAGACTATACTAATCGGTCTATAATTATTAAAATTTTTAGAGTCACCCTTTTTATGTATCGGCTTAACAACTGACTTTTTTTAAGATACTAGGAAAAGTAGTTTTTTTAAATGACAGGTTTATTAGGTAAGTTAATACTCTACCTAAAACCGTACAATAACTTTTAATAACATCCGTTGAAATACCATCAAAACCTTCCGACTTCGTATTATTTAACGTTTGTATTAATTTCAATACTTCATCAACAGTATACATTTCTAAATACATGCTATTACATACTCTTAGACTATTAGTGTTTTGGCACTGATTACTGTTATTATTGATATTTGTTGATTCAATAAAGTGGTTGTTGAAGGCTTCAGCAATTTGTTGAGGATCTGTCAAATAATTGTTACTTATACAAACTTTTTGAATTAAATTATTATTTATGCAACAAGTCTGATTTTTTATTATATTAACCAAAACAAAAATTATTCATGTACAAAATAAAAAATATTGTAAAAAAAATAAACCTTAAATCTTTAAGCCACGTTTAAACATTAGTCATATTATTAAAAATAAAACAATTAGCTCAGTACGTTCTTGTACCTAAATTTCAAAATTAATAGCGAAGTATGGATCCAAATCATCAAAAAAAACTTCAGCGGAAGTTGAAGCTTCGCCAATGTCTCCAGTTCCCATCTTTGGTTTGCCTTTATCGACTTGGTTGACAACATCTTCGGGAATATCATTCGTTGCGCAATTCTTTTTTTTAATCCTTAACTGATTTCTAATCAGAAGAATAGAATTTAAAGTTTTTTCTGATAGCTTGTTTCGCAGTTTGCTTTTAACTACATTCATAGCACCAAATACGTGATCAAATTCTGCAATTGAGTGCGGTAGTCATAATATTACTATTGCAAAATTACATAAATCTTCGAATATGTTTACTCTTGCTGCATTTTTGTATGTCGAAACCTTAGACCGTGGTCTAAAGTCGAAATAGATGAAAGTGAATGAACGACATTGAATTGTTAGTTTATGTTCGGGAATTGTCGTGAAATTATATAATATATACAGTGTTACCAACGGTAGATTACAAAATTGGACATATGATAAATGACTTATTTGAAATGAATTACTTTTTTAAAAAGTCGCCATCTCAAAAGTTCAAATGTCGCTAGAAGTCGCTAAATAATTATTTCTCGCTAAAGCGATTTTTTTATCCGCTTAACATTGTTAAAATCCGCTAGATCTAGCGAGAAAGTCGCTAAAACGGCAACATTGGGCAGTGACTGCACAGGCGTTTACGCAAACATCCGTACGTATTATTTCAGAAATAAGAATATGCGTTTTAAAAAAAATTATTAGTTGGACTAAAAAATTAAAACACTATTACGTTAATATGTTGAATGTATAAAAATCTGACAAAAAATCAGAATGATTGCATGTATACTAGTATGGTTTTTACTCGTTATAAGAAATTTTTAGAGGTATGTTTGTGATTTTTTTCTGTCGTATTAAATTAGTGGTATCATGTTTTCAACACACTATCTAACTAGCATATATCCTGGACAATATCATATATTTTCTGGGTTTGTTTACTGCAGTGGATCATATACTTTGAGGCATTATAAAACTTGCATTTAGCATCATGCCTCGTCTTAACTATGCCCCTCCGATGTCGGCGTTATCAACACTCTAAATATCTTTAAGAACAGCTTTCAAAGATGAAAGATTATTTGAAGGACATACCTATCGTACTTAATAAAAAATATTGGAAGAGAATGAGATAAGTCATAGATTCGTGCGGGCATCGTGCTCTGCGACAAAAATCGAATTTCCATTTATATTGGTGAAATAAGAACGACCACATGGTGAATTTACTGTTGCCGGCGGTACATCCCATCTAGGGACGGATCCCATTTAGGGACGGATGGCAACGGATCTGCAATTCCCCTGGTAATGTAGCTATTATTGAAATAAGTAAATAATAGTAAAAAATATTATTATTATTATGTTTATTATTCATAAAAAAAGTAGTAGCCTTCATATATCCCACGACTGGGCAAAGGTCGCAGAAGGTTATGAGGCAGAAAAGACTCAGCAGGGCTCAGTTCTCGGCCCCTTTCGGTTTCTTGTATATATTAATGACTTACCTTACATAGTAGGGGATAACCATGATATAGTATTATTTGCTCATGACGCTTCATTAATTTTCAAATTAAAACGATAGTTATTAAATTACGACGAAGTAAATAATGCTATAGCTAGGTTATTCAATTGGTTTAATTAATAATTTGAATTTAAATGGAATTATAATTAAATGTAATTTTAAATACTAATGTAATTTTAAATGGGGGGGGGGGGGAGCTGAGTCTTGTTGATACCACTATTTTTCTTGGAATCACATTAGACGCAAAGCTTCAATGGGGCCCCCATATATAAAAACTAGCTAGCAGACTCAGCTCTGTAGCATATGCTGTAAAAAAGATAAGAACTCTTACCAGTGTTAAAGCAGCTAGACTAGTTTACTCTAGCTATTTCCATAGCATGAAGTCTTATGGTATTTTGCTATGGAGACAGGCGACTGACACTGAAATTGTATTTGTTTTACAGGCTATTAGAACAATATATGACTACATAAAGAGTCCCTCAGACAAAAATTTAAGGAAATTGATATATTAACTCTCGATACATTTATAGAAATGTAATTTACCTACACAAAAATAAAAGTAGTTTTGCAAAAATAAGTAATATTAATTCTGTAAAAATATTAGGAACAGACACAAGCTAGTAGTACTAGTTACTCGACCCCACCGAGTCAGTAGGTAATTCAATCTTGGGGCGATGTATATGCTTTTACAACAAAATCCCTGAAAATATACAAAATTTAACATACACAAACTTCAAAAACTTTATTAAACTAAGTTTGTATAAAAGGGTCATTATAATATTAAGGAATTTATGGATTATAATAACCCCTGGGAAGGGTGATCGCTACCATGCTATCTCTAATTTGTTTTGTGTTGTTAATTGATTGACATGATTGTAAGCTCTTATTTAAAATAAATATAGTCCCAATAGGTTTCCTGCTGGTTCTTCCCAGGACATGGTTTTTTTTGCGAACCAGTGGTAATGAAAAAAAGTGACTTTCAATAAGTAATGTTTATAATCCATATTGAATAAAAAAGTTTCTGTTTCTGCTGCGCTCATTCCAACGTAGGATAACCGAATTCACGTAGAAAAAATTGTCCGATATATTTATTAGATATGTAGGTTTCCAGCGATATTTTTCTTCATCTCCGAGAACGTGATATTTCACGTAAAGACAACGTAAGACACGTAACAAATTGCTACGCAAAACAATTTGAGTGGTGTCGGTGTGGATCGAATTTGGTTTGCACACGTACTATGAAATGTACGTTTGGAACGGTTCGATTTCCAATTGCGACAAGCTTTGAGTGTTCATCATCAATCATCATCAATCAAAGGCGACAGGAGATTCCCAAAATTCTAATAGTTCAGTTCTACTCATAGTTTAAACAAAAACAATGCATATTTTAAGTAAAATTAGCTTGTTCATATATATATATATATATATATATATCTTTAATTTCACATTCCTCTTTCATACACGTGACTAATGTCTGCAGTTCTGCTTCTGATGTTGCAATAAGCACTGCATCATCAGCATACAGCAGACAATTTACTTTAATGTCACCCAATTTCACACCCAAACAGCTATTTTTCAGCTTCTGTAAACAGCTGTCGAGATACCGTATGAACAGCCAGGAAGACATGACACAACCCTGTTTTACGCTTGGACGCAAAACATGGGTGACAGGTCATGCCCTACCCGCACACAGGCTTTACAGTCATAGTAAAGTGACTGCACAGCCCTTAACAATCGACCATCCACAATATATTTCGGCAACAGTTCCCACATTTTCTTCCTTATAACCTTATCAAATGCTTTCTCCAGATCTACAAAAGCACACAAAATCCTCTGGTTTACAGTCAGAAGCTTTTCCGTGATCATGCGGAGAGAACACATTTGATCCGTGCATCCTCTTCCAGGTCTAAATCCGCATTGTGACTCCCATAATAATCTTTCCGATTTCTCTTGCATTCTACGTGTCAAAACCTACTTACTTGCTAAACTGGTCAAGCTGATCGCCCGATAGCACCCGCAGTCAAAATGTGAACCTTTACAATTATATAAAGGCAAAATGACCGCGGATCTGCCATGTTCTTTCCACACATTCTTTTCTGCCATCGATGGTGTCAAGCTTTTCGGCTACCCTTGTGTGATATTTGTCCTTAGTATCCACTTCCTGAAGCTTCCAGCTTCGGATGCGACAGACCGACTGTGGTTCTGTTACTGCCGTCTGGTAGCGCCAACCCGCGAACAAACCCCTAAATCTAGTAATTACTAGATAGTGATCCGTTCCCAGGTCAGCACCCCTGAACACTCGTGTCCTGTCCTGTCACCTGTTTTCGCAGTCGGTCATCTACCAGGAACAAATCAATCATACTTCTCTCCTTCTTTCTTTCTCTAGTGTACATATGGATTTTCCTGTGATTAAACATAGTGTTTGTCGCAAGAAGACCCTTTACCTTGCATACAGCCAGTATACGCTTGCCAGCATCATTAACCCTTTTATCGCCAAACTTTCCAAGCACCGACTCGTACCCTGGTCGTACACCCCCTCATCACCAAATACAACAGTTCTTTCATTTCCCTTAACCAAATCTAGAATTTCTCTTACATTCTCCCAAAACTCTTCCAGCTCAGTCCTGGACGACGAAGCTACCGGCGCATTAACAGCCAAAAGGAATAACTTCGTCAGTCCCAGTTTAAAGCGAACCCAGAGAAGTCTTGATTTCGCAACCTTATATTCAGTCATAAGATCGACCAACCGGGACGACAATAGCACCCCCACTCCCTGGCAGGCGTTCTCGCTTTCCGGGACTCCGGACCATACAGCTAACGTCCCGCCAGGGAGCTCTTCAGTATCACTGCCTTTCCGTTTGAAAAATTCTCTTTCTTTCATTATTATCAACTCATTCGTCTTAGCTCTCATGCCCCCTCTAACATTCCACGTGCCAACTCTGCACTCCGTCCTCCACCTTCCGCCGTGTCGGGCTGTGCGTGACGGGTGGCGGTCCCCATCGCCGCTTTGCGCGCTGCATTCCACACCAACGGGGACGAGCTGGTGTGCGTCGCCTTGGGGGGACGCCCTAACCCTCGTTTGCATGGGTGGTGGCTGGCAGGGGTCGCGACGAGCACGCTTCTACAATGACGCCCTCTATCCAATATATATAAATGTATACTCATGAGAGTTATTAAATCTTAATAAATGATATGCCTGTTTTATAAGTCTCATTAAAGCAAAAAAGGGACTCAGTGACTTGCGTGTCAGGGGTTCTCATTTCCATGATTTTTTTAATACTTACATATCTAGATTTCTCCACGAAGTTATTCTTCACCACTTTCCAGATTTCCACCGAAAAAATTGTAAATCAGCACATAAATTACACATAACAGTTTCGTTGTTCCTCATTGGGATTTGCCTCCATGCCATGAAATCTTACGACGACTTTTCGTATTTGCTTCAATAAAATTTATAAAAACTGAAAAGATTGTGGTCCTCATACACTTAGTAATAATTGGTAATCCAACTATGGCAAAATTATTCAACCTTAAAAGATTAATTCACACAGTGCACTTATATTTTATTTTTTCTTTCTGCCAGCTGCTAATGCAAGTCTGGACAGACCAGTATCACTGTGACCTGTAAGGTCTATTGTAATCGCTGCCATGACTGTAGTTCACTGCTAAGCCCTACATATTCAAGGAATTGAGGGAGTTTCTTAGCTGTGAGCAGCTACATTTCTTCTGGGCTAAGTAGTTACCTACGTAGTTGCCCATATGAGTGTTATGTTAACGCATTAGGGGCTACAAATAACAATGGCGAACGCCCATACAAATTTTTATGTCACGTATTCTGGAAGCGTCTTTACATCAAAAATATCAAAAGCGATTCACCATCTTTCCCTGAGATTGTTTGTCTAAGATTTTTTTATCGACAAGGCCGGGAATAATTGTTACGAGGCTTTAAAGATTTGTAGGTTATGTGAAATTATAACACTTAAATGGTTCAAGATTTATTATCAATTTATGAGTTTTTACCTACAGGATTTCAATAATTTAATCTTATATTGATGTTCAATTAATAATTATTCACCATTAGGTATATTACTGTTCCAAAGTTATTTTTGAGTAATCAACTTCTGGAGCAGATTAAACTCTCTATTATGGAATTTATTCGCCTATTAAGGAATTCACTGCTGAGAATTCAGAATAATATGTTTAGCCATAGTACGAGTTCCACTTTAGAACTAGATACCTAAAAAGGGAAGGGCATCCACGACTTTTTCTGCCACCAGAGTGGCGCTACTTACAAATGAGGTGTAATATTTGACAGATTACATAGCGGGAACTCAATTTGTTTGAAAAATGTAAAGGTTAATGTTTCTTTATATGCTATTAGTTATATTTTACATCAATTTGATTAAAACCAAACCACAGATATTCACAAAAGTTGAAAAAGAGAGTTAAAAATGTGCAAAAAATTAAAGAATAAACTCCTGAGGCATTGTTTTCTGTATTAATATAATACTATACAAATTGATAAACTTTTAATTAAACCTAAATTCTCAATTAAATTACATTGTGTAACAAAAAACTTCGCCTGTGTTAACATTACATATATACATATTATTCGACAAAGGTAAATAAAACAAAAAATTAATCATACAACATTTATTCGTCATCATCTTCCCTAATAACTACACCATCCAAAAACTCTGCCGGTGCCGAAATATGTTGCTGATGTCTGGCCCATCCTAAATACCAAACTAAGGTCATTACATGTGCGCAACAGCCTACTGTGCGCCGACCTACTAAACAGCTACAGCAGTACTCTGCGATTCCTGTTCGGCCAGGCATATTATTTTCTAATAATATATATATATATATATATATATATATATATATATATATATATATATATATATATATATATATATATATATATATACACATATAGTTAAAAAGCGATGAATAGCTTTACGTTATAACAATTCTAAAATTAGCCGACACTGTTTTGTAGTGGTTCTAGTATTACTCGTTGAAGTCTAAAATATTTTATTGAGAACGTGAAGTCTAGAAATTGAACTGTGTTCGCAGATAAAAGTTAACTTTGGCGCCTTCTCTGGATTACATAATAGAAAGACTGGCTGGCATAAAAACTATAGCGTTATCTCTATGCCTATAAAATTATTTACTATATAGTGTTAATAAATTAGGACAATTATAAGTAAGCAACATTTTAATGTATTATCTCCTCGTAGCGGCAGCATATTATATAAATTCATTAGCTCAGTCTGTACATGTAAAAAGACGCAACTAGTTTTGAAATAGCCCCGAAGATCATATGCTCTCCGATAGATGGCAGTGTAACCATCTTCTATTTATAACCGGTGAAGCATTGTAAAATACATACCTACCCAGAGTTGAAACGGAGTTCAAATATGGAAAAAACGGCTGTTTTCGTCTCCATCAGCGGCATGGGGCAAGCACACACCGCGTGTGGAGCCTAAAGTAACGTTACTGCCTAATGTAACTTTCCCGTCTAAGCCTTTTTTTGATACTTTTTTTTAATATCCTATATGTAGGTATTTATAATAAAACCATCCAGATACAAACTGTACAACTCAAGAGATTTTTCTTTAATTTTATACAAACAAAATTCGAAGAAACTTTTTCCCAGGCCTTTATGAAAACACTCACATCTAAAGACGATGTCAGTGTTTTCTAAATTAACTGCCTCTATAGGCAATAATGATAGGTCTGATAGCCATTACTGTCTCATAGAGGTACTTAGATGATTTTTATCAGTTTTTATTTCAATATTTAAATTCAAATATTTCAAAAACCCTTCCGGTTACAACTACAACAACTGAAAGAAGTTTTCTTTCAGCTGTTGTAGTTGTAGCCGGAAGGGTATAGAATATGCTATTATTACCTCGGGAAAACTGGTTGCTAGGCTATTGAATTTTATCAGAAATAATGCTATGAGTTCCTTAATGGAATGAATTTTCAGAATTTCGGATTTTAAGCATGTTTTCAAAGTAATTATTTGTTGAGAAAATCGAAAGAAAAGTATACCTAATATCCTAGTTTAGGGACTAATGACCACTTTAAATATTGTGCATGTAATATGTTTATCAAAAAAGATAATTATTTCTTCAAGTACATTATCTTAATTTTCTGTTATCGAGATGTATCGAAAACTACAGAAAATTGGTCAATTTTTGACAGGTCTTCTTCTTTAGGCACGTTGGGCACTATTTGGTGATATGATTTTTTCTCGGGAAGTACGGCCTAAGAGTTTAAGTGAGATTGTGGATAACATTTTAGAAGTTTTTGCTTACAGACGTTCGGGGCCCCTGTAGGCCGGGGACTCTGTATCGTTGATACGGCTGATACGGCGGAAGTTACGCCACTGGGTAACTAATACTATAAGTATATAGGTCGTTAGATACTTATTTCATTAGGTTTATCATATTTATGCCTGTTTCTTTACGCCAACGCAGTCGCTTCTTATTCTTATTACGGTCATTTCCAATTTTAATTTTACGTCGTTTTTGTTACGTAATGTGTATTCTGATCGTAAGCGACACAGCTTTCCCCATAGATAATATACTACATGCCTTCGTGTCCGATACGCGAAGGCCAGAAAAATACGAGCTCTCGGAACCGCCAGCTTTCTTGACTCAGCGGCATATCAGCTCTGTTACTCCGCCGCAGAACAAGTTCCGGCCGTAAGGGGTATGAACAGAGGCCCCTCGCAATACTGATACTCCTCTCCCTCCGTAGCCCCACCACATCATCACCATCAGCGGTGCAGCCCCGCCATAGTCGCGGAGGATAGGGCGAGTGACACATCACCATACCAACACTCTTTGTCCCCCGCGATTCCAGCTTGGCTGCAGCGGTAGGGGGAGACACCGCTCTCACCGTTAGTTTACCATGACTATGATGGACATCATGGTGACCAAGCCACGGTTACTAAGCGATACGACATCACAACAAGGAGAGGTACCCGTTTTTTTTGGGGGGGGGGGGGCAGTGAATGTCCTAATACTAATGCAACAGGTAAAAGCAAATCCTTAGAATAGTTTCCCTTCCCCGTAAATGGCGCTAGTGAAGAACGAAAGGCTTGAATTTTATAGAAATTATTTGTTTTTATGCTAATTTAGAATAAAATAAATTAACTTTAAATGTGACTGTGAAAATATGACAAAGTTTAAGCTTGAGCCGTTGATACGTTGTAGAATCAGATGGAGTGTTCTAAATGCTCGACAGAAAATACCCCCCCAGTCCCATACATGGGAAAATGTCTATACCCCCAAGTATCAGACGCCACAAGATAATCTGGCACTTCTCCAGAATTCCCTCTTGCGACATGATATAATATGGGGTAGAATTAGGTAAGTAATGGATCCTAACACACGGTGGTTACCTCATTCTATAGAAAAATTAAAAAATAATTTTAAATGACGGCCAGAGGAAATGTTAAAGATTATACGTATTTTGTAGTGGCTTGTTTTAAACGGCCTAAAACCGTAAATGTTGTGTAATGTTGGTTCATAATTTGTAGCTTAATTAATTATGATTTTTATGATTTAGCTCTAATTTTCAATTACGTGGCTACCCAGTTATTATTTATTTGGCAAAATATGGTATTAGATTACGAAAGCCTAACTAGGTTTTAATTTACAAAAACCTATCCGTATATAAAATAAGCGGGTCATGGTTATCAGAGACATAAAAAGTAAAACAAAAACTGGCCAAGTGCGTGTCGGGCCATGCTTCATGTAGTGGTTCCGTAGGGTTCCGTAGTTGCCCGTCACATTTTTTTATAGAAGAGGGGGCAAACGAGCATGTGGGTCACCTGATGTTAAGTGACTACCGCCGCCCATGATCAACCGCAACACCAGGGGAATTGCAGGTGCGTTGCCAGCCCTTTAGAAAGGAGTAAGCTCTTTTCTTGAAGGTCAACATACGCGTTCTTGATATGAGCATATTAAGTGAGTTCATGGGAGATTAAGGCAAATCTTCTCGTCAGGCGTACCACAAAACTTCAAAACAAGAAGTTAGAAAAGGACGTAGGAAGAAAATGGTTCCTACCATATAGTATTTTACAAGTTTGCCAAACTCCTTCTTCTCCTTTCTCACTTCGTAAAAGTCTATTGCTGAACTTGAGTCATTCCTCTTATAGGAAGGATATGGCATAATCACCACTATTAGCAGCGGAATCACTGCATGCGTTCGTCGCACTGTCACACATCTTTGAAGCTGCTAGCCGTCGTCGGCTTAAGAGCTTTACTCCTGGCGTAAATGAGATGGCTATACCGCCATCTGCTTTCCTTTTCATTTTATGACCATTTTTATTTGTGATAGTATTTAAGGACCGACTAGGTATAGAAGATAATAATATGTTGTATATGACAAAGTATTGAATATTTCTTGTAATATCAATAGGTACAAGCAATACACGAGCGATGTGGTGCGATCAAACCCTGCCGCAGCGATGAGAGGCACTTATCCATTGGTACGAGGTTTTGTAGGACTTCGTCTCCAAGGTCAGAGCAGCCAGGGCCTAACAGATGGTGTGGTGGATGATAGACCTCTTTGGCCTATGATATAACTATTGTCTGAGAAGTGGAGATGCCAATGCGGCCTTACATTGTATACGACAAAGCAGGGTAAGCTTAATATTAAACTTACCCTGATTTGCAGTTTACATTATATATATATATATATATATATATATATATATATATATATATATATATATACAAGAATTGCTCGTTAAAGGTATAGGATATAATTTTCCTTATATTAAAAATGTAGTTTAGTTCACAGTAACATTACGTTATATATAATACAGCGAGTTTCAGCTCATTTTATATTGTAACGAAGTTTTTAGTTATACAATTGCATTTTATAAGTTGGT
Source organism: Parnassius apollo (assembly GCA_907164705.1). Classification (NCBI taxonomy): domain Eukaryota; kingdom Metazoa; phylum Arthropoda; class Insecta; order Lepidoptera; family Papilionidae; genus Parnassius; species Parnassius apollo. Next base: position 4,318,681 of record CAJQZP010000935.1, read on the forward strand.
CGCTATTTTTTGTTAAAATTTTAACAAAAAATAGCTGTGATAGTTTCCATCTAACTCATTATATGTACTCTATCGTGTATATTTTTCATATTTCAAAAAAGGGGTTTAGTAGGTAGAGTGGTAGGGAAATATTTAGCAAACGGACCTTTGGATCGAAAAAATGTCACTCCACATCCCCAATATTTTTGAAAGACCTTATCCGACGATGGAATAGACGGGTAAAAAAAATCATCCTCCCTTGAGCTCCATGGGAAGTACCCAAAATAAAAAAATTTCAAGATTTCACTAACATTTTAGACGTGAGAAATATCTATACCTATGCCAAATTACAGATTTGGGGCACTTAGGTTTTCTGATTAAAACCGCGGACGGATGTTTACTACGGCACCCTAAAAGCTGTGTAACAGAAACAGAAACATTTATCTTTTTAATTTTGTTGCACTTCTGTAAATAAAGTTACATAGTACGTGAGTAACATACTAACCGTATTTTATTTTTTAATTATAGAATAATGTGTAAATTCCTAAAATAATTCTTTAATTGATTCTAGTCAATATTCACATTTGCTGTTTTTCATTTTGTTCAAAAAATAAGATGTTGTGCTTATGTTGGTGTGCCACGATATCTGTTTTCTAAATGAGAGTAATTTTGTAGTATTAATAATATTAATAATAATTATGTAGTAGTAGTACATGTTCTGTTCTGTAATGTGTACTAGATAAGTAACATTTTGTTCATATTAAGTAAAATTTAATAACTTAACATGGAAAAAATGCAGATAACGTTGCACCATTTTTTGTATTCTATATTAAAAAAATATAATGCGTAAATTATACTAAGTTGCGTTTGTCATATTATTTATAAAAGATTGAAAACTTTTTGAAAAACAAATATTCAAAATTTACCTAAAGACAAGAATTACGTCATAAATTTTATTACGACAAGTACAAGTCGACAAGTTATTTTTGGAAATTAGAGAATTATAATTTCAGTAACAGAGTTGAGCATTAAAAATATTTTTATAGTCTACGATACAAACACTAATAGTTGTATTTTAATGAGCGAAACGAAAATGTATTATTGTTTCGCAACAATTTGTCTGACGGCTCTTTGGGGAGTAATAAAAATAAATTGATAAATCCTACAGTATACGCAATAATAGTTTTTATCGATCAATTACAAGCAAGCGAATAGTATCATCACATCGTATGTTATATAGTATATTTTTGCTTCTAAAAATATAAATACCGAGAGATTTTTAACAGAAAACCAACTCATTTGCAGATTTCTATAACTCGGCGTTGTGTGGGTGCGGTTTAGCCATCTTTTTTAATAAGTAGTAAACGAACCTACAGTTTACCTGTTGTAAGTGGTTAATGCGGAGTCACTGACATACATACTACATACAACCCAACGGATTAGTAAGCTGAAGTGGCAACGAGCCGGCCATATAGCTCGAAGAACCGACAACGGATGGAGAAAATAGGTTCCCGAGTGGTAGGCTCTTACCAGGCGTAGTGTAGGGTGACCCCCCACTAAATAGAGTGACGACCTGGTAAGACATGTAGGAAGTCGATGGATGCAGGTGGCTCTGGACCGTGGTTTGTGGCATTGCTTGGGAGAGGCCTATGTTCAGCAGTGGAATTGTAAAGGGTTGTATTGATGATGATGGTGAATGCAGCATATAAACACCTGCAACCAACTTAAAACTCTTCAGACCGCAACATAGCGTTGCACGCACTGCGGTAACAGGAATATGTAAGAGGGTATTAGAAAAGACGTAGGAAACAAATGGTTCCTCCCATCTAGTATTTTGCAAGTCTGCCAAACTCCTTCTTCTCCTTTCTCACTTCGTAAAAGTCTATTGCTGAACTTGAGTCATTCCTCTTATAGGAAGGATATGGCATAATCACCAGTCTTAGCAGCGGAATCACTGCATGCGTTCGTCGCACTGTTACACATCTTTGAAGCTGCTACCCGTCGTCGGCTTAAGAGCTTTACTCCTGGCGTAAATGAGATGGCTATACTGCCATCTGCCGGAAACCATGAAATTTTTTAAGCAATCTGAACAGTCTCCTTTTACGACTACCTCGGGACGAAAAAAGGTGATGGGTTCCCTTACGACACTTTAACAAGGCATTCCATGTTAGTCCTCAGGGGTGACAATGCATTTGCATTTTGAGTCTTGTTCGAGTATAGATGTGGATATCTATGGGCCCCATAGAATACTATGTATTAAAGTATTCTATGAATGGGCCACAGCATCCGCCTGATGTTAAGTGGAAACTCGTAGTACAAGCTTTCTATAATATGTAAGACAGTTTTAGAGTATGGTAGCGTTCGCTGTGCGACCCCATGCTTGTTGGCGGATATTTTTTTATTTCTCGGACATACCTACATATTCGCCTTAATTAGGAATCAGTACGAGTGCAACGCGGTTGTCTGTGGGCTCCACGTAAAACGACATATAGTCTCACGCTGGAGAGAATACAAAACAAATTTGTTAGGTTTCTATATCTCTAACCTTATGGGGTATATCCTTTTTACCCACTTAAATATCCGACCTTATTCGTTTTTGGTATGGTGGGATATAATGAACTCCGCGTTAGGCGGGACTCTGCACTTGTATCATATATTCTCCAAGTAATAAGAAGAAATATAGACAATCCTTATTTTGAAGGGTATTTGAATGTCCCGGAGCACAATACGTGTGGCGAAGGCGCCGGCCGCGGCTGCTAGCGGTGCCACGCGCCCGCATTAACTTGCTGAGGGAGGCGCCGCGCACTCACGCTACTGGACTCCTTAACCTTATCCACAAGGAGGTTGACATATTCGTATGTTCTATGAGTGAATTCACAAGTGCTGCATTATTTATCATAAAATGTTAAAATAATTAAAATATTGACTGTTTTTCACTAACGCATTACGTTATAAGATCCTGTAATGTTAGTGATAAGTTTGGCTGATAAAATATGTAAAATAAATAAATAATAATATGATAAAATAAATCAATATATTTTATTTATTTATTTATTTATTTTTCCCCAGACTATAGTGATTTATTTATTGGATTTTAACACAGCTGCCATGCTTTGCGGGTGAATTGGAAAATGCAGTTTTTATTTTTGGATTTGATCTCAGGAATTTCCTTCTTTAATTTTTTCTGTCGCTTATTATGACATCAGCGAGATAATATGGGTACGTAGTACCGTAGTACTTTTATTTATTCTTTAGTTTAGGGGATACTCTTACGTTGCGATTTTTTGAAAGCACCCGAAACGTCGGGAATTAAAAATAAGTGGAATTAAATGTGATAAAATAACTAAAAATAGTTTTATTCACAGTGTAGTGTTCGCGTTAATATTTGAAATCAATAATTTCAAACTGATGATTTGTATCTTTTTTATAAATATGAAGCATTTGTTAGGACAGCTGAGATCAAAGTTTTTGTAGAATAAAGGGCAAACGAGCATGCAACTCACCTGATGGTAAGTGACTACCGCCGTCTATGAAATGCAGGTGCGTTGCTGGCCTTTAGTCCCTAAGTCGTTTCAGTCCGAAAAAATCACCCTTGATAAATGATTCCACAGAGAGGTCGTACGAAGAAGAAAACTCCCAGTAAAACGAACAGTAGTGGACCGGCAAACATCTAAATTGTGTGTACTTGACGACGTTACAACGTAACTGGATACTCTAAAAAAAAATAAGTAACAACCCATATGCATTCCACTGATCTTCTGTCCTTTTTTACCTTATCAGAGAAAAACGTCACTGCGTGTTGCCAATTACGCCATAATATGGAGCGGTCCTTCACTGCTCCTGTCGTTGTTGAGGTCTACGCTCAGAGTTTCTCTGAGTGATAAACTTTAAAATGAGGATAGAACCAGACCAGACCACAGTAGAACCAGAGTGACCGACATAGCTCAGCGGATAAGTTACCGGAAGTCACTATGGACCGACCATATAGGTGGAAGAACTGATAACCAATGGGGAAACATGTAGGGCGGATTTCAATAAGAGCTGGAGGAAGTGATGCAGGTAGTTCAGGACGGCGTGGCATAACTTGTGGGAGGTCTAAGTTCAGCAGTGGACTTGTGAAGAGCTGTTAATACGATAAAGATGACGAAAGAAAAAGAAGGATAAAATATTGTCTTACGTCACGCGGTGCATTTTTTCACGATGTTGTCCTTCACTGGGCAGCACGTGGTAAAACAATCGGTAAATAAAATCAGGATAATAGTAAGGTTAGACTGTGACCTTAGAATACAGAAAGAAGCTGTGACCTTTAGTTGTCAAAAAAGAAACTTTTTTTACAGGATAGGGTGACGAACGAGCACACAGTCCACCTGATGCTGAGTGGTTGCTGTGGCCCATAGACATCTACATATATCCTCGATTATGAATCAAAATATAGATGCGTTGTCATCCGTGGGGACTATGATGGAATGCCTCATTTCCAGTAAAATGGTAAAAAAAAAAAGTAAAAAGGTCTTCAGTTCTCTACACTAACCATACGAAACACTGAAAACAGCATTGGGCTGCTATTTTACGTTGGTGTTCTGTGAGAGCGTGATCCTTCCACCCGGGTCGTGCCGACCCACTCGTGCTACAACCATAAATTAGTTGCAGCTGGGCTCTACCACGTAAACCTAATAATTAAATATTAATTGTGCTGTGTGAGAATATAGATAATATTATAGATTTACAAAATATAATGCAGTGCCTTAACAAATGTGTTTTTAATTACATTATTTTTTATTTATATAAGATTTAATGAATAACAATGCGGAATAGGCCACCTAGCTAGTTCAGTATTGTGCAGTGAATAGATTTTAATTTTTGTTATTCAGATAAGCTTCTAAATTAATTGTACGTATGTATGTAAATGTATGATCACGTGTAGATTTAATCCTTAATTATTTTATGCAGGTTTAAGATCGAATGTTATTAATAAATCAAGGTTTAACATTTCAAAACTGGGTTAAAAGGAAACGGGAAATATGTAATTTTTGTTGTCTATAATAGTTAAAATTTTAAACTGATTTAAATATTTTTTATCTTATTTTGTTAATTAAAGATTACCGATAAGCGATAAGGTCAATACATAACGAACACCTTATTTATTAATAATAAACAAAACCGGGTGGCCACAGAAAGCCAGGAGAGACAAACAAGTGTATGTATGTAAATTTGTATCATATTAGTACTCATATTAAAGTCAATTGAAACCTAAGAACAAGATAAGTCAAGTTTTAGTAAACTTATGCATACACTAATAAATTCCTACGCAGTCTCAATTTGATTTTAATACCTTAAAATATTTAATATATTTTAACACGCTTTATGAATGTAATGAAGTTTTATAAATAATTTTCATCGACTTTCGGACGCATTGAATCGTGAGATGTGACGATCCTAATGAAAATGATAGATCATAGTCATGAAATTATTATAATATTGTCATCAGTTCATAATACGTCTGCAAAATTGCGATTAATTCTGACGCCTCGGAGTGAGTGAAAACTAAATAGTAAAATTCTGTTACATTCATACATATTCAACATATACATAAATGTTAATCTAGTCAAACATGTAAAAATGTTAAACGTCATATTTATTTAGATACATAAAAGGATAAAACTTTAAAAAATATTAACGACCCTATCAAAAACAAAATGTACAATCAAAACGTAAAATCAAAAAAAAATTGTATCAAAAACAAAAAGGGGCCAAGTTCGGTACAAGTGACGTTCAGGGTTGTCGGCTCTGTCAATAAAGGTGTATTTTTGTTTCAAACAACTACTGCGAGGTGCATGAATGACAACGAAGACGTTGACCTCAAATTAAGTACGGTTTTGTTAATCTTTGTACGAATATGAATGTGTTTTATTAATGCGAATGAGTTTTATAGAGCTGCTATCAAATACGAGTATCATTTCCTTATTAAACTTAATATTTTATCGCCATAAAACAAATATATTGTGTTAAATATGACCGCAATCGGTCAATTCGTTTGATAGTTACACGATCACCAACAGACGCCTCCAACGATTACAACCTAATAAAGATTTAGTACCAATTTTTCAATCGTCAGATAAAAATTACCAATCGAAAAAATAACTAAAATTTATAACCTTGCTGAATATAAAAGTAGTCCAATTGAGCTATTTTATTAATATAACTGTAATTTTTTATTAGCACTGGTTGTATTTTATCTAGTAAATAATTTTTTAAATGATTATTGAAAAATCGACCATTAGATTTATAGAATTATTTAGTAATATTTTGGATCGTAATGCGCTAATCATCGAAAATATTTTACTAGGATTTACTTGTTTTGATTTACGGCATCCGTGGATGGAGATGGATTGATTTCCTCGCTTCAGGCGCCATTGAACCGCAAGGAGACGACGCTCACTTTTATTTATTTGACCTTTTAATCTTAGCAAAAACCATAAGGTTTTGTGCTTTTCACAAGGATGTGTAAAAGAGGTCGCTTAACGAACTATGGAGAGAGCGATCATCAGAGTTGCTCTGCGTCATAGAATACTATATGTACATACATAATAAATCGGGGGAGTGGGCGGAGCCCGTGTAGCCACTGAAATGTCACTAACACGTCATATCACAGGTATAAATGTCAACACGAATGTGTATTGGAGGTTACAATCGCTTCCAAACTTTCCATGCACATTATTTAGAAAATGCCAAATTGCACGCTATGTGCAAATAAATATGTATTAAAATCTGTCTGTCAACACAGCGAATCGGGTTTGTAGTAGTGATAATACGACGTTATTGCTTGTATGTGTGCTCCCGCTGACGCCGAATCTCGACAGCCATTCTATTGTGTATTATAGTATTCTATGCTCTGCGTTATAGAATTCGAAAGATATGAGTAAGTAGTCGGAAGTGGCAATGGACCGACCAAATAACTTGAAGAACCGACAACCAATGGGGAAGAAAGCAGCCTCTGACCTCCAATAATTCGATGCATGCGATGGCTCAGGACCGTGTTTTGTGGCATTCTTTGAGCTTTTGTTCTGCAGTGGACTTTTTTGTAGCGGTTGTGTGATAATAACAAGTGTGGCAAAATTAAAAAAAAATATTTTCATTCTTTCTAGTATGTGTAAACATGAAAATAATCTGAAAAGAACTCTTAAATTAAATAAAATATGTATTGTGATGTTATAAGTTGAGTGAGTCACAGAACCAGTATTAACACGTTGACCGCAATACCCAAAAAACTATGAATTTTCAATTTTTGAACCTGCGTTTTTTTGTCTTAATTTTCATTGTAATACTATTCCTATAGTAAAATCATTTAGTTTTACCATGATATCCCATTATTTTTCATGTGTGCCAAAAAGAAACACGGGGCCCCTGATAAAGTTTTTACTTAAAAATTTCTTTGCCTTATACTTTTGGAAACACACAGACCAGCGATGGCATTGTCGTTTCGAAGTGGAGGGATAAGAGGATTTCAGTGCTGAATGTTTTGTTGAAACATTCAAGACTGAAAACCGTTGCCAAAAAACGAATCAAGTTATACTAAAGCCGACGAGCAACGTAGATTACGACACAGGAAAATCTAGCATCGACTTGAGTGATCAGTCGGCGTCGTACAGCTCAGCGTTGAGGCGTTGGACAAAATGGTACAGAAAATTATTTTACGAAGTATTGAAGAGTATCAGCATTGTGAATGCTCACTTTTTGTACTCTGAGAATACTCGCAGAAAGGCTCTCAAAAACACGGGGTTTAGGGAGGCAGTTATCAGAGGAATACTTCACAAATACTCACGTCAAGAAGACCAAAGCCCACTAACACCACGACCAACAACAAACAAGCGACACAGACTTGTGTTCAATATCAAGGTAAATCCTCCGCAAAGGATGAAAAGACGTGGTGTCGAAAGCTATAAAATGTATGGAAGGGAAGGAAAAATTGCTCTATTTGCCAAGTTTTGTTATGTACAAATCACTTTGACAAGCTCTACTAACTACCTTTTCGTAAAAACACTACTAACTATACCAGCCTGTTATATTCTATCTATCTATTTAGTGTTGATTTGTGTGTTTCTAAAAGAAATGAGAATAATACAAATAAATGTCATTTCTAAAAATAAGTGTTTTTATTTTTGTCATAATTTTTTTCCTAAAAGACATATAAAAAACCCACTCGGACCGAAACGTTCGTGGAGGCCAGAAGTAAAAGATTCCATAGTAAAATGTATGAACACGTGTTTCCTAGTGAATACACTGGCCTCGAACTAAGGGGTCGACCGTGTATCCAAAAGGAAACACGCGGCCTCAGAAGTTAGCATTTCGTGTTTCCAAAAAGAAACTCATGGCGCTCAACGTGTTAATGTTCTCTAACACTTACTCGCCCCCTTGTTGTCTTTAAATATATGATTAATAGTCAATCGTTACTCGAATTACGCTAGCCTAGAACTGAGAATATAAAACCGGGCTACTAAGAGCGTTTTATAATATATAAATAAGGTTAAAGTGTCCGTGTTTGCTTTAAAAACTTTTATTCGTAAAAATACATCAAATCAGTTAAAAAGTTGTTCTTGTAATTTTTTCTGGAAAAATCCAAATTAGTGTTTTTAATAGTTTCAAAAATCGTGTATTATAATTATTACACAAATTGCCATTTATGTGAAATATATAGGCATTGCGAAACACTTTTTGACAGAAAGAGGGTGATTCCATAAGAGTTTCGTATTGATAATTTTGACCCGGGACACTAATGATGTTAAATAGAAGCAGCAAAAAAAGCTACTTAAATAAAAGTATCTACTAAAAATATGGATAAACTCCGTCTAAATTTAATTATCTAATGATAGTAAAGAAACAGCGTGCCTATACATATAAGAAAATGTTTCCAGAACAAGGATTAGGGTGTAAGATTGTGTATGTAAGCACAGGTGCACTCTCTATTCTCTCACTATCATAGTCCGATGGGACGGCATTTTGACATGACCGTAGCGATCCGTAACACCGTTCGATATTTTCTTTAATATCCAAGCGAACATATTGTGGCAGAGCCATGCTGCGTCTTTATTATGGTGGTAGCACGAACGGATCGACCCGGGAAGGACCACGCTCTTGCGGAATATCAGCGTGAAATATCAACTTAATGGTGTTGTACTTCGTACGGTGAAGGTACAGTGAAGTCGGTGAGGGTGAGTACGTAAGACTATTTTTACTGGAAAAGGCATTCCATCCACGTGCCATTAAGTGGACTGTGTGGTCGTTTATCACTCGTGTTCTATAAAACAAATAAAAATACGAATATAAAAAGTAACTACATTGCGACGGTAAACACAGACGGTAAAGTCGTGTGTAAAAAAAATTCAGTAATTTCTTTGTTATAAGCTTTGTATCCAAAGGCTTGTTATGTAAGACTAAGTCAGTAAAATTAAAATACTTCTAAAATCGCTTTTGTGGAATTTGTTAATAATTTTATTTTAATGTCGGATCGGATCGGATCAAAATAGGTATGTGTATATTTATATACTTATATATAGTGTATAGTGTATACTTCGATTGCGAATTTTTCGGAATTACACCAATCAATTTTATTTTCAGTTTAAAATGAAATTTTATGTGAGTAATATTTGAATCATGTTTAATTTTGATTCGAATGATGGTTAATGGATGCTGTAGTCTATGGACTACAGCATCCATTAACCATCAGCTGAATTGAGGGTTCGATTGTCATCCTTTTTCTATAAAATAAAATAAATAAATATATTTATATATTGAGCTGAGCGTAGGCTGTTTTTACTTTGGCATAGGTGTTGACATGTATCAGTAAGCACCCGGCCACATGTATTCATCAACATAGGAGCATTTCAGCAGGTTGTCATTTCATTTAATGATGTCATCCTATATTGCTCTAGTTAGAACGAGACTGCCATCCAAGTTTTTTTTTATAGAAGTAAGGGCTCATAGATACCTACATCAATTCCCGATTATGAATCAAATATAAATGTTTTGTCGTTACCCTTGATAACTAAAATAAAATGCTCCGTGAACAGGAGCAGTCTTTAGTTATTATACGAAACACAGTAACATTATACTGGTATTTCGCATGGACCTTCCCCAGTCGAGCGGACCCATTTGTGATGCAGCTGTAATACGCTGAAATGTAGGTCTACCACGTAAAAGACCTTTCTCACTCATTATCAAATTTTATTTAAAAAAATACCCCTATCAGGACCTGAAACAATTATTTGTATGCAATAGAAATAGTTGTTCCCTGCGGAATTCGAACCTGCTTTCCACAATTCCGCAACTCATTACGCCACCTTCATGGTAAATGTTAAAAAATGTAATATAATATTCATATATTATAATATTTAATTTATATAAAACGAATAAATATATAATCTCTTCGTTATGCAATAAAATTTTAAAACTCTACTGCTATACTTACTGACTCATATTTGTGTCAAATTGTTCAGAATCTAATCCCTTTCGTGCATTCGGCTAATGAATACAGCATTTTGACCATTTTTATAGTATTCATGGTTAGTTAGCTTCTCTCGATAAGACCAATTATGTATTAGTTTTGGTTGAGAAAGGATGGCGGAGTAATAACCTTGTATTCGCAATCATAAAAAAAGTTAAAGTAGGGAAAGATCACGCTCTTATAGAATACCGCCGTAAAATAGCAACTTAATGCTGATGAGTTTCGTATGGTGAGTGAAGACTGCTTTTGAATTAGAGACCCTTTTTACTGGAATAATAGCCTAATGGCAGGAAGCGGACCGCGAACTCAAAAAGGTCGTGGGTTCGAATCCACCATTCGACTACTGGCGTGAACCACTCCTAACACAAGCAATTTAAGCTTACCAGGAGTAGTTAAAGAAATATTAGTAATGTTTATAGCATTGTTAATATGCTTTATTAAAAAAAATTTGAAAAAAAAACGAGGCATCCGTCGTAGTCCTCAGGGGTGACAAAGCATCTGCATTTTGATACTTAATCGAAAATAAATGTAGATTGTATATGAGCCACAGTATCCACTTGCCATCAAGTGGCCTGTGTGCTCATTTGTCACCAGCATTCTTTAAAAAGTATTGTATATAGGCAGTCACTTAGAAAAGTATATTTTTTACTTCTTCTTGAATTAAAACAGGAGACTTACGGCACCATCGTTTTGATAACATCTGATACAGAGTGTCCCAGAAGTCAACGTCAAGCTGGAATCTGACAGGTCAAGTTATAATAGTTACAAAAAATATGTATAATATTTACAATGTATGTTTAAAATTACAGGCATTTATAAAAAGATCGAGAAAATCTACGCCCTGTGACGGCCTTTTTTAACTCCTGTTGCTACAAAATTAAACTATTTTTATTTTTATTATGTAATGCTTTTGGAAAAATGTTGCTTAAAACTTACAGCCAACTGCTCCAGTTCAGAAGTAAATGTAATTTTTTTCCGAACCAAGTATTCAAAATTAATACTTTTTCCCAGATTTAAACGAGTGTACTGAAAATACTGAAAAATGTACTACACGAGTTTGGTGGGTAACTTAAAGCCGAGTCGAATCGAATCGCAGAAAGTCGCCTCCTATATATTTACTATTAAACTGTGTCTATCGCGGCGCACCGAATTGAATCGACCGCGCGAATTGCTTGACAGGCGAATTTCTTCGCCGATGAGATTCGATTCGATTCGGCGCGCCTCAGTCGACGCGAAGTGGATGCGCAGCAACGTATTTTAATTAATTTTTATTTAGTTTACATAAAAAATTTTTTGTTTAAAAAATATGAATACAGAACTTTTTCATAGGATAAACGAAAGTACTGAAAAATTAAGAGGACCCTTTTCAAATCTGGATAAAAATGATGAAATTCGCTACAGTTATTTCTTTTCATGTTAATGTCGTGTATCCAGTATTTGGGAGCACGCCGTTTCTTTTTTCTATTCTCCTCTGCTTCATCAAAAAGTATTTGAAATAAATCTATCATATATTATATTATCTCTTCATAAGGTCTGTCCATTGCACAAAATGACCTAATTTGATGAAGAGTTTGTGATGAATGAGCGATTCGATTCGATTCTTCAGAGATGAACGCACTAGGAATAAATGCGACTCGCTTCGATTCGACGCGTTTCTACTGTAGTAGACGCCAGGCTTAATAAGTATTCCAAAATGGCTAAGCAGTTATTTACAGCAACATTATTTTCCTTATCAGTCTTATTGGTAAGATCTATACATACTATGTAAAAATTTTAAAGTATAGATATAAATTCGGTCTAGAGTACATTATTATTATAGTTCTAATAAAAAAGTGAAGCCTATGTAGTTTAAGTATAACTTATACAATGTACTGAAATCTATCAGATGCAATGCGGTTTTATATCATAATTCATATATCATGTAGAAGTAAGCGAGCACATTGCTACTGGAACCATCCTTGAAGACTGACATGAAATGCCTTATTACTGGTAAAAAACCGGCCACGAGCGTGTCGGGCCACGCTCAGTGTAGGGTTCCGTAGTTTTCCGTCCGTCACAATAAGTGTTCCGACTTGTGAGTTTAAAGGTGGGTATCCATTATGTTCGCGCTCCAGCAGCGCTCAGCGCTCCTGCAACTGCTCCCGGTAGTGGGTGGGTGTTTCCATCCAAGTTCGAAATGATTTTCCTAGAAAGTCCTTATAAAGTTCTACTTTTCAGAATTTTTTCATATTTTCTAAACTTATGGTTCAAAAGTTAGAGGGGGGGGGGGACACACATTGTTTTTTACTTTTGGAGCGATTATTTCCGAAATTATTGACATTATCAAAAAATGATTTTTGTAAACCCCTTTTAATTTTTAATTACCTTTCCAACAATATATCACACTTTAGGATTGAAATTAAAAAAAATCACTTCTCACTTTACATATAGGGGGGCTACCCTAATAAAACATATTTTTCCAATTTTTATTTTACCACTTTGTCGGCGTGATTGATACCAAATTACAAAATTGGTACCAAATTTCAGCATTCTAGTGCTAACGGTCACAGAGATTAAGCGAGGACGGACAGACGGACAGACAGACATGGCGAAACTATAAGGGTTCCTATTTGACTGCGGAACCCTAAAAAAGAAGTATCAATCTATCACACGTTAGAATTATGCTGCTAACTTCCGCTGGTGTTCTGTGCGAATATGGGCAGAGCCGACGCATTAGTGCAATTTAGTCAATCGCAATAGTGTAGTCATACAGAGGCGCGGCTCTACTACATAAAATATATTATTATTCATACTACTGCAGAAACATCAAACCATGCAGTTTTTGAAAGGTCTTAGAAATTTATTTAGTCTTGTCCTGTGGAATGATGATTAATGAAATTCAGACAATTAAATACTATCGAGGTATGAATAATAGAGATATAATAATAAGAGACCAAAAGATACAGTGATCTGCTAAATCAGACTGGCTACAAGATCATAAATAAAATCACAAAAAAATGTTACACCAGACAAGGACATACAAAAAAGTCTATCCTAGATCATGTAAGCACCAACTTAAAGGAAGAAAACTTTCATATGGTATATGTCAACTCATCTTTTTTCTAATCATAGACAGCTTTACGTGGAAATCAAGAAAACAAAACCGCCCCCAAGAAAATATTATCAATACGAAGCAATAAATTATAAAGAACTTCATAAATCAATGGAGAAAGCAGGAATACAAGAATCCAACGATGACTTCACAAGACTGGAAAAACGAATAAAAAAATGTATGGAAGAAAGCAAAGTAATAAAGACCAAAATTATGAATGAACCACAAAAAGAATGGATAAACAAAAGTATCATAACAGAGATCAATGAAAGAAACTTGATGTGGACAGAACTACAGAACAACCCAGAAAGAGAAGACCTGAGAGAAAAGTTTATCACCAAAAGACATAAAATAATCAAGTTGATACGGGAAACAAAGAAGTCATATTATAAGAAGGAATTCGACAAATACAGTGGAAAGCCCAAAAAGCTATGGAATTTACTCAATACTCTTACAAATAATAAATTTAAACAAAGATGCGCTCCTCCCAAACTTATTGTTAATTCAATAGAAGTTACTGATCCTCATGAGATATGCAATATATTTAATAACTTTTTCGCTACTATAGGGCCATATTTAGCTGACGAAATACCTATTCAGTTCCATGTAAATTATACTCACGCACTACTAAAACCACTTTTACAACATTTGCAAATGAATAGTTTAGAGCCATGCACTGAAGAAGAAATCCTTAATATTATTAATAAACTTGATTCAAACAGTAGTGTCGGTCTAGATGGTATTAGTACAAAGGTTATCAAGTGTGTGAAGGACTTAATAATAAATTCATTAACGAAAAACTTTAACAAACTTTTACAAAACGGATCATTTCCAGACTCACTTAAAATAGCCAAAGTAACACCTATTTACAAATCGGGACCAAAAACAGAACCGGGCAACTATCGACCAATTTCCGTACTGCCAGTATTATCAAAAATTCTCGAAAAAGTCTTACATACACGGCTACAAAACTACTTAGATTCTATAGATTTCTTTTTTGGTAGACAGTACGGATTTCGTTCTAAAAGTAATACACTCACAGCTACAATTGATCTGGTAACTAAAATCAAACAAAACATTGATAAGAAAAACATCGTACTAGGAGTATTCATCGATTTAAAAAAGGCGTTTGACACCGTAAGTCATAAACTGCTCTATAAAAAACCGGAAGTCATTGGTATTACTGGCATAGCCTTAAAAATGTTTGAGTCTTACCTCACGAATAGATCCCAGGTCGTTAAAATAGACAGTAGTTCTAAAGTCCCCCACAACCCATAATCTATGGAGTTCCACAAGGTACAATATTGGGTCCTCTGCTCTTTTTAGTCTATATTAACAATATGCATGAGTTGGGCTTGAATGGCAATATCACACTTTACGCCGATGACACTTGTCTCTTACTTTGGCTCTTCAATTCTTGATCTTGTCTCTCAAGCCCAGCAGGACCTTGACATTCTTCGCGATTGGTTACAATACAATTTACTAACTATCAACATTTCCAAAACTAGCTACATAGTATTAAAAGCCAAAAATAAACCTATACCTAATTTCTCACCTCTTAAAGTAAACAATACACCATTGCAAGAAGAAACTAATGAAAAATATCTTGGCCTTTATTTGGATACCCATTTAACATGGAAAGTTCACATTAAATATTTAATAACCAAATTAATGTCACTTCACGCCTTACTTCGGATTAATTTTCGATACATACCACAGAAACTACGTTTCACAATATATAATGCCCTAGTTAAACCACACCTGTTATATCTCATCGAGGTCTGGGGAAGCGCTGCCAGTACTAGATTAAACAAATTACAAATCCTACAAAATAAAATCATAAAAATGCTATTCAACTACAATTTCCGAACGTCAACTTCAAAAATTTTCCGAGAGACGAATCTGATGAATATCAAACAATTATACATCTACAGCACATGTATCTTTATTCGCAAATCCATGAACAAGAAGGTCCGCACGGATCTGCAATTCACCAAGCGAAAAAAAGTTGGGCGCATCTGCACTCGACGCGCAAGCTTTATTGTTTTGCCCAAAACTCGAACAAAGTACGGCCAGACCACAATTACATGCGAAGGTTCGCGCCTTTTTAATAAGATACCCTCGGAAATAAAAAAATGTAGACTCGTTCAATGTATTCAAAAAGCGACTAGCGAATCATATAATCACAAACATATCTATCTGAGTGAGTTGGACTGGTTTGTTCCTGGTCTTAGTATTGTGGTGCTAAGGTGATAGTGTATACTAGAATTTAACTTTTCTTTTATTTGTATAGATTTTTCCCGTCAATAGCTGTTGATGTTATTTATTTTTTAACAACATAGGTACGACAATGAATTTTGTTATTTAGATTTACTTTTATTTATGTTCTCATGTAAGTGGCGTATAAAATGTCTTTATGAGAATAAATGTCTTTAAACATATGAATCATTTTATGCGGGTGTATTGCGTAGAATATTTCTTATATTATAATTAACGAAAAATTGTACGAATATGTATAATTTCTGTTTACAAAATAAATAGTAAAATTTCATTGGAAGACCATTTTGTTAGGGCTTCGTAGTATCTAAATCTGTATAATTTTGTCAATTATTAATTTACAAGTATATAAATATGTCCCCATACTACACGTTTATTTATCTAAACATAACTTATTTTCAATACAGAATAAGGGTGACGGTAACTCACAGACATTTACATCTAACCTTGATAATTTGGATTAAGAATTAAAATGCAAATGCGTTGTCACCCCTGAGAACTAAGATTGTTGATGTTCGTGTGTGAGAATGTTAGTAATGGAGAGCATGCAGTAGCAGTTAGATGAGCAATAAATAACACTTCTTCAGAGTTTCTTCTTATTTATTTTCTTGATGCTTTATTCTTACATTGCCGGATTTGGAATGTTTTACCACAAAAAACGCCTCTTTTTTATAGGCAGCTGTGACCAATCAGAATTAATAAAATTTGCACACGGCACTAATGAATCCCGTCAACCAATCAGAGCGCAGAACGACACTTTCTAAAGGAAATTTACAAATTTCCTTTCTAAAGGAAATTTACAAATTTCTTTAATATGCGTGGTAAAACATACCTTACAATGTTTTTATACATTCCTGGCAGTAGAGATAACGAGGAGGTACTTTTCAAAACTTGACTATTCCACTTTTTGTGTTTTTGTATAATTTAAAGAAATATAATTTTAAGAGCACAGTTATGTGTTTAATATAAAATGTTGATGAATTATAATATACAACAAAAATAGTGATTATTTTGTATGACTCTCAAATTTTTTGCAGTAACATAATATAGAATAAATCTATAATTTTAAAATGGAATAATCAAGTTTTGACTAGGCTGATTGGAATAATCAAGTTTTGATATGTGCTTTAAAGGAATAATCTAGTTTTGATTCAAACCATTGGGGATTAATCTTATTTTGTTGAAATTAATTTAAAATGGTGTTTTACTTAATAAAATTCTATTTATTTATCTTCTTTATTTATATTTATTTACTTATTTATATTATCATCTTCATTTATATATCATTCTAATATTATATTTAATATTATTTAATAACTTTATCATTTAAACAAAATTGACTATCCTCATTTTCATCTTGAAATAAAATAAATAAAACTAATGTAATTAAAGAATTTTTTTAATTTAAATATACTTAAATTTTAACAGCCGTTTTGTATTCAAGGCAATCACAATTTTCATCATTATCACAAGCATCTTCTTCATCATTTTCAGGATTATTGCATTGGTTTTCTGCCCAGTTTTCACCAAATTGTTTCACAAGCAGGTTTTTTACTACATTTTTCTTTTTTAAATTCAAGTGCTTTTCTAAAAAATATAAAATAGTGGCTGATTTTTGCTTAGGTCGGGGCTTCGTGGGATTTGTTTCACTGTTGCGACGACGAACAGGTTCATATACCGAAATTAATATCGACAAATAAGCATCCTGGTTTTTGTACAATGCCTTACGATTTTTGAAAATATCTCTTCTTACGAATTTGTTGTAATGAAATTTGCTGTTTTCGCTATGATTACAGGGCTTTTCAAATGCAAGTGCACATGGGTCACAGTCCGAATAGTCCCTGAAGCAAAAATATAGACCACGTTAATAAAAAATTACATTGAATTAACTCATAAACGTAGAAGTTTTAAGACAATAGATTTGTAGCTAGGTTTAAGACACAAAAACTTACTTCTTTCGATTTTCGCGTCCGCGCTTTCTACTTCTTGAACCTGTATTTATATCTTGTACTGTTGTTTGAGACTGCATTTCTCAAAATTATTTTGATCCTCGAAATGTCGAAAACACAATTCGCAACGCATAAAAGTTTTATAAACTGCAACTGACCGCGACAGACAAAAATATTTGGAAGATAAAAACAACTACCTTAAAAATATGAGGAAAAAACATGTTTTGTTACAATTTCCAGTGATAAAAAAAATATCTTCTGGATTAATCATGTTTTGTTGCAATTTCTTAAATCCTTATTTTTAACCTTCTTTTTTTTAGGAATAATCTACTTTTGACGAAATCATGCGTTTTTAAATATATTTTTCTAGTTGATCTATCACGTTTTGTCAGGATTTTGTTTTCGATGCATATACATTTCAATGTAATCAACCTAAAAAAATTAAAAAATCTACTTTGGGCGAAAATGGAATAGTCAAGTTTTGAAAAGTACCTCCTCACTTATCTTTATTATTTCGAACATTAAACATTCATAAAACTCTTAATTTACGTTTGTAAAAAATTAAAATAGTGGCGCGGTCTTCCTACGGTTTAGCTCCGTAGTAGCTAAGCTTTTTTCGCTTAACATACAAGTAGCGCCGCCAGGCGGCAGGAATGCACAATGCTTATCATGATAATATTATGTTTAAGAATCTATACAGAATACATTTTAACTTCTTATTAAACTATTTTATAATAAGAAATTAGATTATAAAAGTGAAATATTGACATATTGTCGTTTTAAATTACTTTAAAAGAAAAAGCATTAAACAAATCATTAAATTTACACATAAATGTTAATATTACTAATACAGCTCTTTAAATTATAATAAGAGAAATTTCTAATAAGTAACTAGACTTATATCTCGTTTCTAAGATTCTAATTAAACCTAAATAAGCAATTAGATTCACATTTTCGTTACAGACTTTTGTTATTGACTTTCGTTACTAACTTTCGTTACGTAATTTTAGATTGCAAATAAGAATTAAAGCTAGTATAAGTAATTAATTCACTTAATTTTATTAACACTATCAGTCTTTACACTTAGTTTTATATCACAAATAAGAATAAATTGAAATTAAATAATTAAATTCACTTGTCGTCGCTAACATTCTCCCCCACGGTGCGTAGCACTTCATCTTCCGGAGGCGACGATTCCGCTGGTACCAGCACGATGACACGTCGAGTTGGGCGGCGAAGTATTCCTCCTGATGTCCGCACGTCCAGCACTCTGGTTCTTCCGTCCGGTCCGGGATAGGTCTTGATAACTTCTCCGCGAGGCCATGAGTTTCGTGGTAACGTAGCCTCTACTATCAGCACAATGTCTCCTTCTCTTGGGTCTTTGGTTTCTCTCTTTTCGAGTTTTCTTGGCATCAGGAGAGGTAAATATTCTTTGATCCATCTTTTCCAGAAATGGTCTGCGAGTCTTTGAGTCGTCCTCCAATTTGCCTTTCCGATCAGCTCCGTGTCACTGAATTCTCCCAGCGCCATCGCTCCGCATGATCTTCCTAGCAGAAAATGGTTCGGTGTTAGGCTCTCTTCGTCTTCTGGGTCCATGCTGATCGGGGTGAGGGGTCTCGAATTGACGATGTGTTCAACCTCGGTCATTAGTGTATGGAGTACTTCTTCGGGCGGGCTTCTCTCGTTGAGGACTACTGCTAGCGCCGTCTTGACTGTTCATACAAGTCTCTCCCAGGCACCTCTCATATTGGGGGCTCCCGGGGGATAAACTTCCACTTGATACCTTTTTCTTGTGCGGCCTCTTCTAGTTCCCTTTTGGCTCCGACGAAGTTGGTTCCGTTGTCGCTGAATATAGTTTTCGGGGTCCCTCTTCTGGCTGCCATTCGTCGGAGAGCCATGATCATTGAGCTAGTGCTGAGAGAAGTTACTAGCTCCAGGTGTACTGCTCTAGTAGCGAGGCAAGTGAATAAAGCTCCCCAGCGCTTCTTAGTTCTTCTTCCGATGGTGACTTGCATCGGCCCGAAGTAGTCTACGGCTGTGCAGGAGAACGGAAACTGATGATGCTGTAGTCTCTCGCTCGGTAAGTCTCCCGTCGGGGGTATCTCTGGTGAACTCTTCTTTGTCTTGCACCATTGACAGCTGTGTGCGACCGCCTTCAGAGTTGCTCTTAAGATCCAGAACTTTTGACGAATCTCGTTCAGTGTTTCCGTGAAGGAATTTCTTATGATAGTATTGTATTATTAGACGGGTTATCTTTTGTTTCCCGTCTAAAACGATAGGATTCATTCTTCTTTCGTTTTGGTCGTGGAATTTCATTGTCCTACTTCTTAATTTGATAATTCCATCGTCTTCAGCGTAAACGTCGATTTTCTTGAGTCGACTTGAGTTTTCTAGAGGTTTTTCTGCCTTCAATTTTCTTATGTCTGACACGAAACTGTCGTTCTGGCTTATCTTCATTCATAATTCTTCGGCCCTCTTTAAGTGTTCTTCTTCTAGGGGTAGATATAGCTGCTTATTTTCATTTTTGTTGGCTGATGGGTTTGAGGCGTGTGCTTCTTTCTTCTGGATTTTCTGTTGTGGTTTCCAAGACTCATCCTTCTGGCGCGTGGCGGTGGTAGTCGCTTTACGGCTCTTCTTTAATAGGTAGTATGCAAAGGCAATCACTCTGGCTGCAGTGCGCAGTAGTCGCTCCCAGCTCGAGAATCTTTCTGGATTGAAAAAGATGTCTTCTGCATTGTTGCCAACACCTTTTGTTTGAGCTTTTCTTCTGGCATAATACTCTCTGATTTGAAGTCGTGAAACGGCCATTTTTCTTCTGGTTGACGGAGAAATGACGGGCCCTTGAACCATCTCGCGTTGTGGTCGAATTCGATTGGGATTCCCCTCGTGGCGTCGTCTGCTGGGTTCTCTTTAGTTGGTAACCATCTGCAGTCTTCTGGCTTGGACTTCTCTTCAATCTCTGCAAAAAGTCGGTTGGCCACGAATGTTTTGAATTTTCTTTGTTCCGACTTTATCCACTGCAGTACTGTGCTGGAATCGGTCCAGTAAATCTTTTTCGATATTTCGAGCTCTGACTCTTCTTTAATTGTGGCGGTTAGTCTGCTTCCGAGTAAAACCGCTTGTAGTCCTAGCCTCGGAATTGATACTGGTTTCGTCGGTGTTACCCTTGCTTTGCCGGCGATCATGGAGACCGGATTTCCTCCGGGCTCGACTATTCTCCAGTAGACTACTGCTACGTGTGCTTCTTCACTCGCATCGGTGAATGTATGTAGCTCCCCTTTTTGCCTTTGGGTGAGACGCATCTTGGGATCTTCAGCCTTGCTAATGTTGATACTTCTTCTAAGTATTTCATCCAGGCTTCCTTTTGTTGTTCGTTAATTGGTTCATCCCAGTCTATTTTCTTTCGCCAGATATCTTGGATTAGTTTCTTTCCTTGTATTAGGACTGGTATTGCAAAACCCATTGGATCAAAGGTGGACATCACTGCGCTTGTGACTTCTCTCTTTGTTGGAGTTCTTCAGCTATCTTGCAGATCCTCCGACGTGTTGCGTAGCCCAACGTTGAAAGCTAATGAATCTTATTTTACTAGTCATCTTAGCCCCAGAGTCTTTTCTTCCTTTATCAGTTGCAAGGAGTTCTCTTTATTGGTGTCTTCTACTTCTGATAGTACCCCTGAATTGTTACTGGCCCAACCCTTCAGATGAAAGTTTGCTCTTGCGTGAATATCTTTCACTTCTTTGGATATCTTCTTTGCTTCAGTTGTAGACGCGAAGCTCTGTAGATAGTCGTCCATGGTTTCTTTTAATTGCTTTCACTGCTTCGGGATGAGTGTTCTTAAATTCTTCTGCGTTCTTTTTCATTACGTATATCGCTGTTGCCGGCGATGACGCTGCCCCAAAGATGATTGAAGACATTCTATACTCTTCAGGTTTACCAGTTCTTCGGCTTCCGCGCCACAGGAACCTGAGACTGTCCTCGGTCGTCCTCTCTAATTTTGACTCGGAGGAACATATCTTGTATGTTGGCCATGACGGCCACTGGTCCCTCTCTGAAGCGCAACAGTACTCCAAATAGTAATTGTGACAGGTCTGGGCCCGAGAGCAAGGCGTCATTGAGGCTCTTCCCTCCGTACTTGGCAGCTGCGTCGAACACTATTCTCAGCTTCTTAACTGGGTGCACAACAGCGAAGTGGGGTAAGTAGAATGTTCTTCCTTTGTTGGAGGTTTCTGGAGCTATCTCTGCGTATCTCTTCTCAATTAGACTCAGGATCTGCTCCTCGTAATGCTTTCTTGCTTCTTGGTCTTGATCTAGTTTCTTCTCGATGTTGACCAGGCGTCGGACTGCTTGATTATAATTGTTGGGTAGGGTTTCGTCTTCTTTTTTCCACTGGAGTCCCGTTTCATATTGACCGCTTGGCAGTTTCTTTGTAGTCTTCTCAAGGGTTTCTAATGCTCTTCTATCGTTGTCGTTGGATGGTGACTGGTTCTGGATCCCGAAAGATTCCAACTCAAAGTGTTCTTGGACGATTTCTTCTATGTTTTCTTCGCCAGTGGTCGCTCTGCCATAATGAGTGAAGTTTACTGTGGCAGTTGCTCCTGTTTCACATCCGTGTAACACCCACCCTAAGTTTGTGAGGGAGGCTACAGGATCTGACGGTTTGTCCTTCTTTAGCTTTCTTGTTACTATTAGTCCCGAATTGTCTTGGCCTATCAGTAGCTTGGGTCTTTCGGTGACGTAGAGGGGTTGGCTTTCAATTGCCTTTAGATGCTCGCAGTTTCTCACGGTGTCCTTGTTTATACATTATTCATACAGCTTCAGGTCGTCGATGGTTCTTGCTACGATAGTCCTCTTTTCTCTTCTATGAGCACCTTTTATTTTGAACTCGATCTTTTATGAACTATCTTTTCTCAACACCTTCCCGCCGACTGTTTCAATCGTAAGTTTTTCTTGTTTCCCTTCGACTCCGATCTTCTCAGCGATTGACGCGTCTAAGAGTGTGACCATCGAACCTTCGTCTAATAACGCTAACACGCGAACTTGTCCTTTTGGGCCATAGAGGTTTACTGGGATCATCTTCAGGTAGGCCTTTTCTTCTCCTTTGGCGTTGTGAATTGAGGCGACCTTTTCTTCTGACGTGCTACTGATGTCTTTTTCCCTTGCTTCTCTTTATATTGGTGCTGGTGGTTTGTCAGAATGTAAGATGGTATGATGCCATCTTTTACACAGCTTGCAGACTGGCGCTTTACAGTTGATCCTTGAGTGCTTGAATGCAACCTAAGGCATTTGAAGCATATCTTTGCCTTCTTGGTCATATCCCATTTTCCATTCAGGTTAGCTTCTTTGAGCTTCTTGCATTCTAGTGCGAAGTGTTCCTCTTCACAGAACGGACATGACTTCTTATATTTTTCTTTTGACGCTTCTTGTACCAAATAAATGGGTTTTCTTATTCCTCTTCTTTGCTCTGAGGATGCTTCAGGTGGAGCGAAATCTCCGCACATGTCGGCTTCTGTTTCTAGGAACGCTTCGACGAGTAATAGCTCCTGAATTTCCTCATCTCTTCTGCTTCTGTGGTAGGCGAACCAACGAAACTTCATTGATGTCGGCATCTTGTCTACTATAACTCTCAGTGTTTCAGGTAAACTGAGATACTGTGGTTTCTTCAGGGCTTTGATTGTCTCAACTGCGTTCTTTATTTTTTTCGCAAATATGCATATGTCGCTTGGGTTCTCGCCGACTCTTGGGAGGTTCTTCATTTTTTCTAGTTCTGCTAATGCCAGTGCTCCAGGTCTTCTGAATCTTGCTTCTAGTCCCTTGATTATTTCGCGTGGGTCTTCGGCGGTGAATAGTAGGCTTTGGACGGCTTCTCTAGCTTTTCCTTGGATCGCTATTCTAAGGCGCGCTAGGTTCTGATTGTTACTGAAAGAAGCGGCCATATCCTCGTATGATCTCTTGAAGGCTAACCATTCTTCACAGGTCCCGTTGAAGTGAGGGAGTTCGAGGTGCTTTGGTGAAAGTGTCACGTGATTTTTCGGATAGCTTGAGTATGACTGAAGCTAGTTCCTGGATGTCACTCTTCTTTTCTTTTCTGTCTCTATTGGTTTGTGGTTCTTATTAGGCATGTCTCCAGTCTGGATGAACCACCGCTCGACTTCTCGAGTTCGTTCGAACAGTTCTTCTCCGGCACCATCTTCTTCTTCTGACTCCGCGGTGAGAAGTTCTAGTTCTGCTTGAGCAACTTTTGACAGAGCTTCTGCCAGTTCTAGTTCCCTTAACGCCATTGTCATTTTTGCTTGCGCTTCTGCTCTCTTCCTATGCGATGAGCGAACGGAAAGTGTGTCTGGATCGCGAATCGTCTTCTTAGGGTGAGGCTGCTGCAGATTCTTTTCTCTGAACGTTGGTATGCTTCCCTCGTTCAGACATATCTTCACTGCGATACTTCTTTCTTGAATCTGCGGCGTTGGATGACTCTCTTCTTGGTGAGGAACTGACGCTTCGACGGTGCGGGTCGGGGGGTGGTACGGGTTATGTCCCCCGGTGTTGATTCCTTTCCGGCAATGTTCTTATTAAGAAGTACGGGTTGTAGGACGAGAACGACAACAAAATTTTTTTTTTTAATATTTTTTCCCCAGATAAAAAAAAAAAAAAAAAAAAACAACCCCCCCCCTTTTTCTTCTTTTTTTTTTTTTTTACCACAAAAAACGCCTCTTTTTTATAGGCAGCTGTGACCAATCAGAATTAATAAAATTTGCACACGGCACTAATGAATCCCGTCGACCAATCAGAGCGCAGAACGACCTTTTCTAAAGGAAATTTACAAATTTCTTTAATATGTGTGGTAAAACATACCTTACAATGTTTTTATACATTCCTGGCAGTAGAGATAACTCATCTTTGTTATTTCGAACATTAAACATTATAATATGTACTTATGTATTATACATTTTTATTATCTTAGTTATTTTATTTTTCATTTTATTATAATTAATTTTATCTATTTTTTGCGATGTACCATTTATATCTTATATATTTTATTTTCATGTATTACAATTTTTATTGTTATTTTATCTTAGTATTCGCATATTAACTTTTTATTACACCTACTTCATTCTATCTCTGCATCATCCCAAGGTAGACTGGGAGAGAATGCCTTAGGCATTAAGTCCGCCTACTTTGTATATGAAGTTTTAAATAAATAAATAAACATTCATAAAACTCTTAATTTATGTTTGTAAAAAATAAAAATAGTGGCGCGGTCTTCCTACGGTTTAGCTCCGTAGTAGCTAAGCTTTTTCCGCTTAACATACAAGTAGCGCCGCCAGGCGGCAGGAATGCACAATGCTTATCATGATAATATTATGTTTAAGAATCTATACAGAATACATTTTAACTTCTTATTAAATTAAAATCTATTTTATAATAAGAAATTAGATTATAAAAGTGAAATATTGACATATTGTCGTTTTAAATTACTTTAAAAGAAAAAGAATTAAACAAATCATTAAATTTACACTTAAATGTTAATATTTCTAATACAGCTCTTTAAATTATAATAAGAGAAAGTTCTAATAAGTAACTAGACTTATATCTCGTTTCTAACATCCTAATTAAACCTAAATAAGCAATTAGATTCACATTTTCGTTACAGAATTTTGTTACTGACTCGTTACTAACTTTCGTTACGTAATTTTAGATTGCAAATAAGAATTGAAGCTAGTATAAGTAATTAATTCACTTAATGTTATTAACACTCTCAGTCTTTACACTTAGTTTTATATCACAAATAAGAATAAATTGCAATTAAATAATTAAATTCACTTGTCGTCGCTAACAAAGATGGAATACCTCGTTTCCAATGCGTGGTACTTACTTGATCGAGCAGAACCTTAATATAGCTCAAGCAAGCTCTTATCTCGCAGCAAGGCTCTATCACGTATGTAACCTATTTATCACAACTTGAATTCTACTATTGCGTTTCAGCTTAATTTGTAAGGGATCCAGTATAATTACACCCTGTGTGAGACATGTTTTTTATTCAAGTTTTGGGGGTAACAACCCCTGAGGATAAATTAATTTTCCTATAAATCTGTGGCCATCTGAATATATATATATATATATATCTATATATCTTCTGTTCATGTGCATGTGACTGAAATCCTTCTAAATAGCTCGACGATTATGATGAAATTATGTTTGTGTGATTAAGTTGATTTAAGAATGTTTTAGATTCACAATTGTACCCGGTAGGTGGCGCTGTTGTCGAAATCCTGAAATTATCTGTGCGAAGCCGAAGCCGATCGCTAGTCTTTGTATGAAGTAGATTGAACAAGTAAATGTAGTTCCTTTTTTAATTATCTGTAAGACAATTTTCCTACTATAATCCTATCTCTTGGTAGGTTTTCAAAGGGCACTGATATCGCTTTACCATACCTTGAAGAAATTGACGAGAAAAATAAGGGTAAAGAAGGTAGTCAAACCAATCCGTTTTCAATATCACACTTATGCGAGTAGATAATAATTGGGATGCAGTATCAGAGAAACCAGGATAGTCAGTTTTAAATAATGAATGAAATGACATACGACGAATTTTTTACCAGGTATTTATGAAAAATGTATTTAGTACATATGCTGTTTGTGAATTTGAATCATCTATTAGATACTGTTTATTGACTGTTTCGTTGGTTTAGCTTCGTTTCATCATTACAGCCTATAAAAGTTTAGGTCATCGTGACTTTGGCAAGTTACAGGTCGCAAAGGTGTATAGAATAGCAACTCCACTGCTTAAAATAAGCCCCTTCCCATAGATTGCAACTTAAGTTATCATCATAGTTGCCATACTTAGCAGGTGGGTTGGCAGACTTAGTTTTTATAACTTTGAATTGTTATCAGGAGGTGGCTGCTGACCATTTTTGGGATGATGATGATGATGGGAGTTGAATCCCGCGTCGGGTCAGAGTGTTATTGAGTTTTTCTGTCGAGAAAATCTCAGTATCAGCCCGAAGTCAGGAAGTTTTGTGATGTGTTGTGATGAGTGAAGATTCACACAGTACTGTGTGGAAAGCACTACTTTCGCTAGACGGCCATTAATTGAATGTGCTGGATGGGATCCTTCCAACTGTGCTAAAGACTCTGCTCCAGTGTTGGCACCGATTATACGCGTTTTTTCCGGTACTCCTGCTCTGTAGGGATCGTCTCAAGCTCATGGAAGACAGCCTAACGCTCGACCGCTCAGACCCGAACAATTACAGGCTTATCGCGATTACGCCCTTGTTCTGCAAAATAATGCAATCTATTATTACAGAGCGGCTCGAATCGTCGACGACCGAGTTCATTCTGATCGGCTCGATTTACAGGCGCTGCATCCCTTTGCATTTTCTATCACATCTACCACGGGGAGTGCTCTGAGGAATTTTTCAGATTAATTCCAAGCGCCAAATTTCACGAACGCACATCGCGAAAAAACTTACGATACTATCCACGTCAAAACAGTCTAAAAGTTTTGACTTCAGAGTATCTACTAGCATAGTCTTAAAAACAAAACAAAAGATTATGAACGTCATCATCTCTCCTTTAGAAGATTGTAGCCGTTTTTTTTTAGCTTTTTTATATACAACATAGACAATTCTACTGATGTAACTAAAAAAACCTAATCAATATACTCGTTTTATCTATGGCTCATTAAAATTCAGAATTTGAATAATATTGCTTGAAGGGAAGGCTTGCTGCGGACGAAGAGTTCAGCAGTGGAACGTATAAAATGTTTGATTTTGATTAATTTTTATAAACTTTTTTCAATTTGGCTGAATTTTGTAATTCGGGTCAATTGTACTAAGTTAAAATATACCGTAAAACCCACTAAAGAAGATTCTGTTTGACTGAGACGCTTTTCCATCAGTTTTACATTAGGTAGGTGTGAGCAAAATAACACAAAGTAAAAATACAAATAAAATATTTATTTGCCCTTTACATAGAAAATAAAACCAATTTAAATATGTGTATTTATTATTGAATATTTTTTTGACAATCTTCGCTAATGCATAATTGAAGAAGTTATAACTTGTACGCACCATCACTATTGTGGTCGACGCGTAGGGTATTGTTTTGATTCTGATTGAAAAATTTGATTCTGAAAATAATTAAAAGATCATAATTTTCCTCAAAAAGCGTTATTGCTTTAACGCTCTTAAATTGATGCTTCTTAAGTTGATTGATTAATAGTTTTTGATTATTTTAGAATGTACATTTGTTTGTACACAACTATTTCCTAATTTAAAGTTGTTACATATTTTTTGTAAGTTCTATGCCATCAAAAGATAACTTGTAAAAAACTACTTCATGAATACTAACAACATACCTATCTACACGTATTATTATACTTTTTAATAGCATTGGGTGCGACGAGCACACATTCCACCAGATGGTAACTGGATGCTGTGACCCACAGACATCCACATTAATCCCTAACTAAGGATCAAAATGCAGATGCGTTGTGATCCTTGAGGACTAAAATGAAATGCCTAGATTCCACTAAAAAGGTTATCTGGTACTCTACACTCACTATACGAAACACAGCAGTATCACGTTGCTTTTCTGGTATCCTGTGAAAGCGTGGTTCTGCCCCAGTCGAGCCCACCCATTCGTGCTACAACTATGATATATCTACAGCGTGGCTCTACTACGTAATAAATTTACCGTAATAATTCACTGTTCTTCTTTCTTTTTAACATGGATTGATTTATTTCCTCTCTAGATACTGTACTCTCTGACATACATACAACACAAACGAAGACTTGTAATTACAGGTGACCTTAATATTAACATTACCACCAAAGTAATGCACAACTAGCCTAGTTATACTTAATTGCATCTCATGGTCTATATTCAGCGTTTTCAAAGCCAACTGTAGGAGCCTCATGCCTTGACCAAATCTTCATTAAATCTGACAATATGTCCTCAGGCCTCGTCCGGGAATCATTTATTACGGATCATGACATAACTCTGGCTGAAATTCCTTTGAAAATCTACCGACATATAAGTTAAGTATGCATGCTACGGAAAACACACTGGGAGTCGGTTGCTTCATTTATCATTCATTATCATTAATATAGGTCGCAGAAAGAGCAACATGAAATGCTATATCACCCCTGGTTAATAAAATGCATGAAACACCGGGACAAGTTGCACTTTGAGTGTAAAGCTGATCCGAATAACCAACGTAAATTATTTGTCTACAAACGGTATAGAAACTTTTTTCACATCCTACTTCGGTACATTAAAGCTGAATAAAGGAAATTACTAAAAAGAAAGGCAATGCACGTAACGTTTGGAATCAAATCTATGCTATTGTTACGAGCTTAAGGTTTGTGACAATAAAAACTGCCGATTGAATTACCATAATTAACACTTTAAATATCGAACACCAATTAAAACTTAAAACACACTAATAATTAATCACACTTAACACTTTATATCACTTTCTTTCGTTCCTAAGTCTTCGCTCGTATTACCAATTCAATACTGTCTCGGTCGCGGTCTATAACACCTTTATATAGGACAATTTCCACTGAAACATCCCGAATGTTCAAGCACATACCGGTCCAAACCGACTAAGTGTAAAAATTCTTCCCTAGTTCTGCCACTCGATACTAGATGGCGCTGGAAGTTGAAAGTTCTAGCATAAAATTTTTAGGACATCTCTCTTGAAGCCTGCTACTCGATACTAGATGGTGCTTGTGGCATTTACCGACATCAACTACGGCGCGCAACACTATAATTCTACGTCAGATTACCATCCCATGAATCTCGTTAAAGATCTGAACAACCCAACTTCATCCTAAATTAAAAATTTAATAAACTTAGGCAAGACTTTCTCAAGACTTACTTATCAAGAACCGACATTCAAAATCTAACCCAAACTCTTTCAATCTGCACCCTACAGATGAGCAAGAAGTGAGCCGAATCATTCACAATTTAATTTAATAATTATACCTCTGGTTCACTCACATATTTAACTTAAGCCTAGAAACAGAAGTTATTCCAGAACCCTAAAAAACTGCAGCAGTGTCACCAGTTTTAAAAATGGGTCTCCAACCTTGCCGGAAAATTAGAGACCAATGTTTCTACTTAGCATTATATCGAAAATTCTGGAGAAGATAGTGAACACGCAACTTGCCCGTTTTTCTACATAAACATTGAATAATCGCAAATAAGCAATAAGGTTTTTGACGGGAAAAATCAACCGAGACGTTATAGCAGCATTAACTGACCAGATATCACAACACGTAGAAAATGGGATATGTTGTATAGTTATTTTTTTCGACTTTGTCGCGAACCTTTGACACTGTTTCTGTAGTAGTTACGCTGTACCAGTTCTGGCTCACTGAGTCAGAAGTGGTACAACTTTCGTCGACTTACAATCCTAAAAAAAAAGGTTTTGGCATGCTCTGATCACGAATCTGCGGTCCGTTTTTGCGTAGGATGCACGGTTCCGGAGATGTGCAGATCAATTAACTAATATCTAATTGATATCCGGTGAGGGCCTCCACCGTCATTAGCGTCCCATTGTTATTATCTATTGTCACTGTCTATACTTCCTCGGCGTGTGCGTCAACTTATCAGTGCTATTGTATTATACTTCTTTGTTCCTATCTACAACGCTAATCTGATTCATCAATAAAACACATTACCCAATTTTGTTACAATTTTTATTTACAAAATACAAAATCTTATTACTTATTGTTTATAAAATAGGAGCGAAACATCTCATCCACAAAAATATCGTTGTACAATGTGTTCCCTGTAAATATACTCGTAAAACTATGCATGAACATCCCTGAAACTTATATAGCAAATACATTAAGCAATATTCGCCACAAACTGAAGTCGACTCATTCTGAGTCCTATCAACATTTCAGTTCCATCTTTTACAATTTCTTTTTAAAAACTCTAGATGATATCGTACAGGTGATCGTCCATATGAATCAAAATATTGACCGACGTCTTTCGTATCGATATATAAAGCTTCCCAATGTGACCCTGGTTTATCATCTCTATCCAAATTGCATATTATATACGTTGGTACGTGGATACATGGGCAGTCTATTAGCAGCATAAACATTATTTTCTAGACTGGGGTGAATCTTTTTCAGATGTTGTTGTACATCTAGTGTATCCATGATATTATTGCTATTAGTAGAGCTTATTACAGTACCAATCTACTCAATGACTAACATAGGAATGATCAATTATAGTGATTTCTAAATATTAAATTGCATTCTTTTGTGTTAAACAAATCGTATTTGAGTCATCAATACTTCGGACGAGACGCAATACGAAGGAATGAAAATGTTGAGATAAGCAACAGAATGTGAGATAAGCTTGTTGATGCATAAAGTTACTATCAGTTCCACTGCAGAAATTGTTTAGATTAGAATTATTACTTACTGGTGCTATATAAAACCAGGGCGCTGCAGTCATAGAGTTAGTGTATGGTCATTTGACCGCAGTGGATCTATAAATTCTACATTTGTGTTACTTCAACGCATCAAAGGCCAGAAGAAAGGCAAGACAAACTTACCTTTATTTTCTTACGTGTGTATGATTTAGAGTTAACAAATTATATTTAAATATTATATGTGTATATGATCAAACCGTGGTAGCTCAGATGGTTAGCGCGAGCTATAAATTTCACAGTACGCGACCCGGGTTCGATCCCCGCCGGCACCAATTAAATTGTTAATTGAAATTTATGTGCTGATTTACCACGTGCTCGGCAGTGAAGGAAAATATCGTGAGGAAACCTGCATGTCTGAGAAAATTTTAAAGGCATCTGAAGTTCGCCAACACGCATTGAGGCAGCGCGGCGGACATTTCCTAGCCCTAAAACCCTCTCAGAAATGAGAGGTGGCATATGTTCAGCAGTGGAATTTAATAGGCTGTAACTTTAACTTTTTTAACTTTTATGATTAAGTGTTAACAAATTGATATTAACATGATAACTGTGTTGTTGCAGAAATCATTGAGCTTCGATGAAAATACCTATAAACAATATTACTACTCGCCACTCTCCCTTCAAGAAGAGAGTGATGACATCGTCATTAATAATAACACATGCGATGGTGGAAAAAGAAAATCGCTATCGATTGATCTTTTTTTTTGAAGCTAAATAAAAAACAAAAAAAGGAGGAAACTGTTATCATCAACCGTAGCAAGAGCCGCTAGAGATGGTGTATCATACATTTCTACTAATTCTGACGACGGAGACCAAGCGACGCATCTCATCAAAATTGAAATGTACGATATGAAGAAGCTATACAAGATTCCAACTACTGATAATTGGAAACATGCTTTCACGAGGATTAAATATTACGTAAAGACTAATAAGGATAGAATCTACGACAACACAAACCCCCTCGTATACAATATTACAAAGCTGAATATCCATTCTTCAGTTCAAAATCTAGCCGGTTGCTCAGTTTCGAAAACTGGCCTCTCGTTATGCGACAGAAACCTGAATTTCTTGCAGAAGCCGGTTTCTTTTATACTGGCCATGCAGACAGGACCAAGTGTTTCCATTGTGGTGGTGGTTTAAAAGATTGGGAAGATGATGATGATCCTTGGCAGCAGCATGTTCAGTGGTTTAGTCAGTGTGCTTATGTAAAATTTAAACTCGAACAGAGTTTTGTATTAGATTAAATAGAATATTTATAAAGAAATAAAAAATAATATATTGCATACAATTTGTTTTATTTAATTTTATAACGTTTCACATAGTTACATACACACAAAATGCATTACACATAACTCATAAAATCTAACACACAACACATATTATAACCTTACTACTATAGTCTACAGTAACATTTCTGTTTTTATCTATCTCAATAATATTATCAAACTCAGCATAAACTATACAGTTAATTGTTTGTATTAGTGAGGATTCAAATCGTACTTCTAATCTTACCATGCTTTATGAGATTCCAATGAGCTGATAAGTTGGCTGAAAAATCAGGAGTTAAGTCAAATGCTAATAGACAGTAACCTCTGGCATACTGTTCAAAAGATATTCCATTTCCTTCATTAAGAAAGTTCCCGAGAATAGAGTATGATATACTGATATAAATATACTATTATTAAAAGATGGTTGCAAAGCTTTTGAAGGTATTTGTTGACCATCAATATATAAGCTGAAAGAATTAATACCATAGTTTTCAAAGTTAAATGGATTTTTAGTAAGGGAACCATTAAATGCAGAGTTGTTCACAAATCCAGAATCAACACATCTTTTGGGCGCCTGCCCTAAAAATATATTATCAAGAGTTTTTCCTTGAACACCCGATGGAATTGTTAAAACTTTTACTTCAGCTCGAGTAATAGGATATTTAGCAGTGGTAGAAGCTAAAACTTTTTGATGTGCGAGTAATACACTTGGATTAATTCGTGCTCGTCGAACAATAAGAGTTGCGTCCGTAATGCAAACTTTAAACTTTACATCGTTTGACCCAACAATTAAATTAAAGCTCTCTCTTGATCGAACCAATTTAACACTAATTTCAACACCATTAATTAAAAATTTATCTTGGTTGAAAATGTCACCGTGAAGATGACCAATCATTTCTGTTTCCTTACTTTCACTAATCAATTCCTGTCTTTTAACAAATCCTATGTTTTTACCATCCGTAGAAGCCATTTTTCCTGCTGTATCATCATACCAAAGACTACAAGTAAGATGAGATTGTTTAGCACCCTCTACCGCTGCAGCCGAGGTGGAGTCGCGGAGGAAGAGGAGTGTTGGTATGGCGATGCGCCACTCGCCCTATCCTTCGCGACTCAAACGGGGCCGCACCGTTGATGCGGTGGTGGTGGGGCTGCGGGGGGAGAGGATTGTCGGTATTGCGAGGCGCCGCTCTCCCTACCCTCCGCAGCCGAATCTTGGTTGGCGGCGGAGCCATAGACCAGATCCGCCGATGGGGTCGGGAAGGCTAGTACTTCTAAGTGCTCGTTTTTCCTGGCCCCATGGCCTTTGTGCATCGGACGCGGGGGGCGTCTGTTGCACAGACGTAGTTGGAGGCCGTGGAGGAAGGCGCGCCATGTGTTCTGGTGCGCCTTACCTGGGAAGGAGAACGGGGAGGAATTTTCCTCTCCCGAGGAGGTGCTGCCATGGGGCGGCAGGCGCTAGTAGGGCCGCGGATGTGTGCGAAAGCGTTCCCGTAGCCCTGCCAATATGCGACAAAGGTGGAACACCATGGGGTTTTAGTCGGTGCGAGTCCGACATAACCCGTCCTTGCCCCCCGCGAGGCGGGTATGCGTAGGCATTTCCCCATGCAAAAAAAAAAAAAAAAAAGGAGCATAGTTTAAAAGGGTTTCCATGTGTGCTCGATACGCATAGGTATTATTAGATGGTGATACAAGTTTTTGGTTTAAATAAACATCAAGTTGACTAAAAAGTGAATGCAGCCAATTATTTACAGGTGCTACTATTGTAGTAGATATCAAGTTAGTTGAATCTTGATTTAATACTTTTGCCTTTATGTGGAGTAATGTATGAGACAAATCTATGTAGTCATCGCCTGTCCCAGGAACTTGAAACTCGATAGGTCCATCATCACCAAGAGATGAAATTGGTTTATAATGAATCCATAATCCATTTTCAATGCTAGTTTGTGTAGACGGTAGTGCAAACAAATCCAATTCTGACTAAACGCACTCGCAAGAATGATTATGAAGGAAAGACATATTTAATTTGAAAATATATCTTTGATATTTTTTGGTTTTAGACCAAGTTTTTTCGCAGCTTTCACTTTAGCAGTTAATGGTGGAATGAACGAGGTCAAACGTTTTCTTTTAGTTTTATACCCAGATCCTGTCATGTTAAAATGATCAATTTTCTCATCAGCCTTTCGTTTTAAATAAGTACTAACTTGACGATCTTTTATTGAGGCTTCCATAGGACGCGCTTGAACCATATCCGATAAAAGTCCTACTCCAGCGCTTAATGCCTCCTTACCAATCACTCGAGCAACACTTGAAAGTAAAGGTAAAACTGATCTAAATAACCCACCTAAGAAACTCCCAATACCATGACCGCGTTGGTATGGTGAACCCTTATAAATTACTCCAACTCCTGACTCAGCTTGATGTGTATAATAATTTTCATATGGACATTTATGATGATCACGAAGAGAATTCATTACTATAATTTTCGGAAATTTAGTTTAATACACACGGTTCCAAACTGGAATGATATTTTTTGTCCTGTGCTCGAGCTAATAACTGTTTCCAGCGTATCGAACTCTCTTCGCATAACAGGTAAGTAGTGAGGTTGAGAGAAAACGTGCATTTTATTTGCACCATAAATGTATTTTGCAGGATCTAATGAAATGACTCTTAGTAAAGGAGTCATAACATCACCCACAATCTGTGGATCGATAATGTCGCAATATATAAATAGTTGAGATGGTAACCTTAAGTGTAAATTAGTAGAACACTTTCCAAAATTTCTCTCTAGGAGATTTTATTTGGTTCATAACCTAGTTGTAAACTTAATTTTGGTGATAATGTTACGGATGTTATATTTTTATCCAAAACAGAAATAGACACAAATTTTGTTATTTCATTATAGCGAAATTTCAAGTTCTCTCCGATACCATTTAACACTCTTAAAATATGCTCAACGTTATCATAGTTGGTAGCTGGAATATGTTTTTTGTAGTACACTATGGATGGTTTATCTTCATTAGGCGTTAACATAGATTTTGTAATGTATATAACACTTTCATGATCTTGAACAGTAAACATGGTACATGGATAGTAGAAACTCGACAACTCCAACCGACCATTCACCTTCTAATTTCATAGCTTTCGGTAATTTCGTTGAAAAATTTGTAGTCCTGTTATCAGAAAAGTATTCCATTGAACTATTGCTGAGCAAAGTTAAATAAAAACTTTCTTTATTCATATTTCTTTTAAACTAGAAGCTAAAATCCAACTGTTAAATTTATCTGGGTAACCTTTCCACTTCACTAATACTGAGGTGGGGTTGTAAGTGATTTTCTGTAATTCTCTTTCATAAAAAGTACCAACTATTGGTTCATTTAGTAAATCTGTTATTGTATAAAAATCCCATGGAGATCTATCAATTATTGAAGATATAATAAATATTTCATCACTCCAATTTGATTCATATCCTTTTTGGAAAACATTATATTTAGTTATTCGAACATAATCACCCACATTGAAATTTGGTTTAGGATTTTCTAAAGAAAGTTTGTTTGACCGTCTATCATGAAGATTAGTCCAAACTGTCATAATATTGTTGGAATTTACATCACATGGGCACATTTTAATACTAGAGTGAATGCTGTGATTATAAAAGTGTATTAAATCTTGTAAAACATCTATATATCTATAAGTATTATTATGAGCGAAATAACGCCACATTTTCATTTTTAGTGTTCTTTGAAATCGTTCAACAATACTGGCCTTAATTTCAGGATTGTTAGTGGTATAGTAATTAATATTTTAGATTTAAATTATTTTTGTACATCTTTTTAAACAAATCCTGTACCTTTATCAGATATGTGAGTAGGCGTTAAATTACTTTCAGTAAATATACCTTCAAAACATTATTTAGTTGTTTCTGAGTTTTCTTTTTCATTGATCTTGCAAAAGCATATTTACTAAATACATCAATAACACAAAGTATATACTTGAAACCATCATTGTATTGAGAATAAGTTCGCATATCACTTAAATCAGCTTACCACAGCTCATTAGTAATTGATAGAATGTACCTATTACGCGGGAATTTTTTCGAATGGGTTTATGTAATGTGTATGTTTCTTGTGATTTTAACCATTCCTTTACTTGCTTTTTATTTATTTTACCCTCCATGGCTCTTGATAATTTATCAATACTACCAAAACCAGCGGGATTAGATGGATCATAATAAATCCAGTTAATTTCTTCTAGTACGGGGTCCATTTTTCCCACTCAGTCCTTTTACGTATTTTAGTTGCAGACTTTTTATCTCTACTGCTCGGCGTAGAAAAAATTCTATTTAGGTATAGATTTTGTATCTCTACTGTTCGGTGTAGAAAACTCTTGAACTTCAACCTCAGAGGATTTGTTCAGATCTTTTGCTTGAAGTTGGTTAATAAACTCACATCTCTTAGGATTTACAATATAAGTAAATGGTACTTTAATATCTTTTAATGCTTCAGCAAATCTTTCCCACCCTACTGGATTACTTCTTTTTAAGGGTCTTAGTAAATCATTTATTAAATCAACAATATTACTTCCATCCAGAACTTTTTTTCATTATCAATTATAACTGTACCTTCATTATCCCAATGTATTTTACTTTTACTTGTTTCAACTAAGTTTGATAACTGTCCTTTTTTATTATAAGTTTTTGGTGACAAACTGAGTATTTGAACTGGTGTGTAAAGTGGATTTTCATCATTTTTTTCACTTTTAATGGATCGATTCTCTTCCAACAAAGATTCAGCATGAACTGAAGTTTTAGATCTCTATCTTTATTTTTAAAACCAATTTTAGACTCATTTGAATCTTCATTAGATATATCAGAATAAATTGGTAATCTGAGTGGTTGACGATCCTCTTCGGTAAAATGAAGGTATCTTTGCAGTGTTTGTAAATATAACATCCATTTATTTCGGACTTTCGTCTTACTATTCACCTTATTTTCTTGTTTTAATTTTTTAATCAATCCAGGTTCGATATGTATCATTTTCTTTGCGTTTTCCATGTTAACTGGCTAGTCCACTCACTAATCCACTCAATATTGCACCTAATATTATTGGTAAGAAAGCGCCTCCTTTTTGTATAATTATATTTTTTCTTAGTTTATGTTTACACTTACGCACTAGTTTACGGAGTATATTTTTGTGTTTATTCAATTTTTGTTTATCTTGATCTTTAAGAGGTACTTTTCCTTGTAAAACGTTATGAATACACTCACAAATACGGTTAATTTCTTCTTCATCACACGTTTTAAGTTCCGTCAAACCTTACAACTTTGCCCTTGGGG
Source organism: Parnassius apollo (assembly GCA_907164705.1). Taxonomy (NCBI): domain Eukaryota; kingdom Metazoa; phylum Arthropoda; class Insecta; order Lepidoptera; family Papilionidae; genus Parnassius; species Parnassius apollo. The sequence goes on from CAJQZP010000935.1 coordinate 4,356,525, forward strand.
GCCATCTTTGCCCAAACACGAAAATTAACTAAAACTACCGATAGACATTTTATTTTAACAAATATCAACTTTGTATGGTGTCTAAGGAAAACTAGCGTATCTGTTTGACAGCACTGACTACTACAATAACAGCTAACTATATTCAGGCATCTGTCAGCAACCGTCAAAGCGACGGCGTCGAAGGTGGTGTAAAAACATTGTTGCAGTTTTGTATTCATTGCCAAGAAACGCTGCGCAGGAAATGTAGCATTAATTATTGCTGCTTTTAATCAAGGTCTCTTTCTTACACTTGTCTTAGTTAGAGAGAAAATTGTGAGGGTAATGTTATAAGCAATTTTATAAACTGAGGTCGACAACATTGCCCAGCTCAAAAATGTTATTAGGGTTGACACTATTGAAAAAAAAACAAGGAAACATGTACCTAGGTATAATAAATAAAAATAATATACAGGGTGTCCGGTAATGAATGGATAACCTTGAAATGTCTTATAGTACAACTTATGGCCGTCCTGAAAAAAATACGAAAAATAATATATCACAAGTAGTACCTTTGATATATTTTTTTTAAAGAAAAGTCGATTCTTTTCTATCTTATTTTACTGTCTTGAACACTATGACCAAAATGAATGATTTCTATTGGTTTTTTGTTATATTATTATTATACACTAACTGTGCTTATAGGTAAAATGTAAACAATATGAATAGCTTTTGCAGTTTTTATTTAAAAAATTCGCAAATCAATTTATTTCTGAAAAACATGCAAAAATAATTATTTAAGCGAAGTTCAAACCTCTTGGGTATGAAAAAAATGTATGAATGTATGGGTGACCAATAATTTTACAATAATATCGGTTTTGTGTAGATTTTATAATGGTATAATTCATAAATGTATCTTCCATAAATAGTGACTTATTGCCATTAATGTAGAAAAGGAGAAAATTTGACTAAGTAACAAAATTTGTAATATGGGAACATTTTTTAAATTGAATTGTCTCTGATCATTGGGAATTAATAAAAACACATCAGGAGTTGATCATACATGAAAACAGCTATTTTTAAACAAATTGAAACCAAATTAAGTATTAGAAATTAACTTATTTAAATGTAATAAAATAACCAATTTAAATCTTGAAATGGTTACTTTACTAGCGTGAAATGGGTCGTGTGACCTTCATATTTGCTACCTGCTGCCTTTTGTGTTAGACAAAGAGAGGTCTGAATTGGGTAAGTGGGAGAGAGAAGAGCTAAATGTAAAAGAGAACTTAGTGCGTCACACGACCTGCTCGACTTCGCATGTATTTATTTTGTCTCCTTTGCAATTATTTAAATCAGTGTTAAAACGACCACTTGGCTATTTTGCCGGACTATTTGTTTTTCTTATTGATTTGGACTTGTTTTGCGTTTGGTGATATTTGCGACGATTTGGCTTGTTTCTGGACTAAACTGGACTTTTGTGTACCTATCAAAATGCCACGTCATCAGTACACGGCACAAGAATATGCAAACATGCATTTTATTTATGGAGAATGCAGAGGCAACGCAAATGCAGCCGCAGCTCTTTATAGGGAGAGGTACCCTAATACTCGCCACCCAGACTGGCGTGTATTTATAAGAGTCCACGGTTGTTACTCTGAAGGAAGAATGCCGGGTAGTGGTGTCGGTGGTGCTAGCGCTGGAAGAATCGTTCGTCCTGATGTAGAAGACGTGGTGCTTGAGAATATTGAAAACGATCCTTCAACCTCTACGCGAGCAATAGCTCAACGCACAGGTATTGGAAAATCGACCGTACACGATATTTTAAAGAAAAACGAATTCCAACCACGTTACACGCGTGCAAACTCTCCAACCAAGAGATTATCTCTCAAGAGTGCGTTTTTGCCGGCAAATGCTGGCAAAGATAAAAGAAGACCCGCAATTTTTTAATAAAATTTTGTGGAGCGATGAGTCAACGCTTAAAAGAGACGGTTACTTAAATTTACACAATTTACATAGTTGGGAACTAGAAAATCCCCATCTTATGCGTGAAGACAGGTCACAATACGAATTTAAAATAAATTATTGGACCGGAATATTAAATGGTATGATAATTGGCCCATTTGAATTACCGGGGGAATTTAACGGGGCAAAGTTATTTGGAGTTTCTTCAAAATGATCTCCCCAATTTATTACAAGAGGTTCCCGAGGAGCTGAGGGAATCGTATTGGCTGCAAAATGACGGTTGTCCTGCGCATTATGCTGTTCCGGTTCGTGCATATTTAAATAGCAGATACCCAAATAGATGGATCGGACGTCTAGGGCCAGTTTTGTGGCCTCCACGTTCACCGGATCTAAATCCATTGGATTTTTCTTTACTGGGGCTGTCTGAAAGAGGAAGTATACTGTAAGCCCGTGCGGTCTTTGGACGAACTACGCAGTCGTGTCAGAGAAGCCGCATCAAAAATATGCGAGCGACGGTACACTAGACTGCTCAGAAGATCATTTATCCGAAGATGTAGGGCATGCATAAGAGTGTCAGGCAAACAATTTGAACATTTGTTGTAAATTAACGAAAAATAAAATATTTTAATTTTAAATGTTGTTTTTTATTAATCCCCAATGATCAGACACAATTCAATTTAATAAATGTTCCCATATTACAAATTTTGTTACTTAGTCAAATTTTCTCCTTTTCTACATTAATGGCAATAAGTCACTATTTATGGAAGCTACATTTATGAATTATACCATTATAAAATCTACACAAAACCGATATTATTGTAAAATTATTAGTCACCCATACATTCATACATTTTTTTCATACGCAAGAGGTTTGAACTTCGCTTAAATAATATTTTTTGCATGTTTTTCAGAAATAAATTGATTTGCAAATTTTTTAAATAAAAACTGCAAAAGCTATTCATACTGTTTACATTTTACCTATAAGCACAGTTAGTGTACAATAATAAAACAACAGAAAAACCAATAGAAATCATTCATTTTTGGTCATAGTTTTCAAGACAGTAAAATAAGATCAGAAAATCGACTTTTCTTTAAAAAAATATATATATCAAAGGTACTACTTGTGATATATTATTTTTTCTATTTTTTTCAGAACGGCCATAAGTTATACTATAAGACATTTCAAGGTTATCCATTCATTACCGGACACCCGATATATATAATAAAATGTAAATATATAGGTATACTTAATAAAATAAATAAATGTATATAGGTATATAAAAAACTGTATAACAATAACTACTGTTAACTGCAAACTAAACTACTGTTCTTATAACTATATAGGTAACTAATACTGTTCTATATATTATTTTAAATATTATAAATAGGTATATATTTGTGGGGAATTTCTGTCAGAAACCGCTAGTTCCCCAAAAGAGAGAGCTTAAATGTTCTCAGATTCAAGCTAAAGTTTTTAAATAAGATTTATGCGGCAATTCGTTTGCAAAAAAAAAGTCAACGACAGACATTAACGGTCGCAAACAAAAATGGCCGACAAAATGGATTGGTACGCACAGTAGGTGAACCACGCACATCAGTGGTAACAAAATCAGTATAAGCTGGCCTCGTATTCTATTAAATAAGTATCATCGCTGTCTATTTTCCTTATCTCAACTATCAGGGTTAATTTCTGAAACAACTTTCTGGAACTTTCCTACCTAAACATTGATTTTCTTGATTTTTTTGTTGTTCAGTTAGTTTTTGTTTTTAATTTTTAAAATAAAATATACATTATTGCCTTAAAATCAGTTTATTATTTTCCTTTCATCTGATGCACAGCCCTAGCACCTCAAATCTCTTAGTATGAAAGTGTGACTAAATGTGGTGATGACATTGCCCACCGCCATTAAAACTTAAAATGGACTTCTATTTATTGGAAAATGTAATGGTATACCATTTTGCCGGTTTGCTAACAATATATCTTAAAATCAAAGTCATAGAACTAATAGTTGCTGAGAAATTTAGATTGAGCAAAGATGTAAGAAAGTGGAGATAACTTTGCCCGCGTCTGTTTTTGTTTTTTTCTCAGCATCTGTTAGGAATTATGTCTCCTGGTTTCTGGACAGTTTATTTGTTGCATATAGTGTCGTTTAAAGCAACCATCAAAATAAAGTAGCTATTTTTTGAAAAAAGTAATAAAAACCGTAATATGTGGGCAAAGATGTAAGGTTTCACCCTAATGCTCTTTGATATTTTAGTTTAAGCGTATGCAAAGCGTTAAGCAAATGTTTATGCGTTGTGAGTCGACGATGCATCATTTAGCAATGATTTGAATTGTTTGATTCTTGGTGTATTTAAACTCTTTTGTGGGGTCGTAGACTGTACAGAAACCATTAAATGGGAAGACATTTGTCTTGATACGACAAAAATAATTGGTATTCTGTTTTAAATCTACCATTAAATATCCACGCACCTCTAGAGTTGCATCCTGTAGGCATCTTCAAAGAATTTTGGGTTATCTGGTGACACTTGTCGCGCTAAATATCTTATTTGAGTTTTATCTCGAGGGTTTTTAAAATATATTATATAACTTGAGTTTAAAGATATGTCTCTTTGCCCTTTACCCTGATGAAATAAATTTCGTGTTAAATAAAATACACTAAGATTCCTGTCATGACTACCTTTTGTAAATATATCCACAATTCTTCCATCGGAATCTCTCATTAGATCATCAATAATAACAAGATGTGGGTTTTCGCCATCAAACATACTAACATTTGGAATTCCTTGATGGTAGTTAACATTTGGTAAATTATATAAAGGTTGCATTTCATCAAAGCACCATGTGATCTGATTAAAATCACAATTACATATTTCTGTAACTGATTTTATGAAATTTGTTACAAAATTTGACTTCCCACATCCACTTGGCCCTGCCACAATAGCAGTAAACTGATGGATAAAGTGAAACATTACACACGTCTAAAGTTCTAAGCGATGAAATAAAAAATTAAAGTGTTGGTGTAAACAATTAATATATATTGCAAAAATTATATAGAACAGAATGATCTGTATACTATTTCTAACACAATTAGTACATCATAATTTTGCAATCAACTCAACCTCAAATAAATAACACACACACACACACACACACACACACACACACACACACACACACACACACACACACACGCAAAATATAAACAACAATTAACTTAAATTATTTACAATAAAACAATGATTAAATATGTAATAAACTCTACGTCATATTATACTTTTATCATTATTTTACAATCAATACAAATTTTATTTACATGCAGACATAAAATTAAAAACTATCAACACTTAGCGCAGTTTATAATGACTCCAAGCTAATGTTTCAATATTATTATCTAAAATATGCCTCTTTGTGTCATTATATGATAAAGCAATCTTATTTAATTTTTGTGTAAAAATTGTGTGTTTAATCGATTTAAATCTAAGCATACAATAATATTGCACTTTTTTTATTAAATAGAGAAGACTTATAACTATTCATTGTCATCTTTTTAGTGACACATTTATTTACCCCTTTTGCCTTGGTTATAGTCTTATTCTGTAAGTAATCTAACATTATCTAACATTTTGGATCGTACCCACCCACAAATTCTTTCGTGATTTTACCATTATTTTCATCTTTTAAAAAACCTAATTTCTTTTTATTTAATTTTGGATATTCAAAAATATTATTTGTATCATAATCTGAGGTATCAAAGTATGATGAAAGGACAGGTTTTATATCAGTGTAAAAATCATCTGTAAATATATGATATATTAAACTATCCTTATCTGTATACAATAATTTGATTTTACTAAACTTTTTAATCATATAGTTGTAATTGAAAATCATAAATAAATTGGTTTGTTATATATAAGTTTACGGAAAATACTGAAAGACTATGAAATTTTGGTTTAGCGATTAGATCTTGAGCACCTGAAAATTTGCCCTGGTTCTCCCAGTGTGTGACTAATTTTATGTTAACCCTTTTTTCAATATTCTCCATAGTCTTACCGAATACTGAATTATTCATTAATTTATAAAAATCCTTTTCAAAATCTGATTTTGCTAACGTTCTTAATTTTGTGTTTATGTCTATGTACATTTTCAACTAGGGAGACTGTTTAAATTTTAAAACTCTATGAATTTTAGTTAATTTAACCCCCATTTCTATGCACTGCTTTAAATTTCTGTAATGAATTACATATTTATCTTTATTATTTAAATTTGAGACTAGTTTATTCTCATTAATATTGCCTACACAAATGTTTTCTGGACATAAAGGAAAGTCCAAATGTAAATCATGAAGTTCATATGGATATTCCAAATCAACTTCTAAAATAAAACCGAAGTCCGATTAACACATTAAATTCTGTATTCGGATTTACCCATTCGAATCCACCAGTAGGAAGAGACATAGCTCAACCATATAAATTGTTGGCATCAAAATATGTGATATATGAATTTGGTTTCCCTGCATCATAATCCCCTCTGTATTTATTATTAGCTCTAGCATAACGATTACTACATTGAGATACACCACCCCTGATACCTGATCTAATAAATGCAATTTTCTCATAATCTGTTAAAAGTTCTAATTCTATTTTTGTATATTTTAACATTGCATCCCAACTTAAACCGGGTGCTGTGTAATAATGGGCAGGGTCTAAATCATAAGTATTAATACATAACTTTCTAAAGTTTTCAAATACATCGGATAAAAGTAAAACGTCTGTTTTTAAATACAGGTTTGAATAATCTAGTATATTTTATAACACCCAAAGTGTTCCCAAACATATTTAGCATGATTGTAATCATCATTTGAAATATGGGAATCTGTGAGCGAGCTTTAAAAAAAATTGTGCAGGGAGCGATGTTAGGCTTAAACTATCATAATTAGTCATAAGTTCATATGGATAAACGCCTTTCCGTTTTAAACGAAAGAAATCTTCATCATTAGGGGAATTTCTACGTAATTCTTGAAATTGATCATTACTGAGATTTTTGGCCAATTCTTCTAATTTACATGATAAAAACTTAAATGAATCTATGAATCTTAATATAATTTCGTGGTTATTCATTTTTAATTTTTCAGAAAAGGATATATATTTTTCTTTATTTTGAGGGATAACTTCGACTTCACCATCACAAAAGTTTAACTCGTGAACAATAAAATGAGCATCATAGTGACTAAGGTTGTCTAAAAATATTTGTATATAAGGAGGTGTTCTGAACTTCGAGCTACATGATTCATGAGCAACACCTATAAAACTAACAGTGTACCAATCAAACTCATAAAAATGTTCTGCTAACTCTGTTTCATAAATATGACAAATGGTTGCATTTCGAAATTTGGTTTTTGTCTTCATTTGTTAGCGGAAGTGGAGGATATTTTTGAAATCTATTTATTTCTTTTAGATTGTTAGATAAACTTTCTATAAACACTTGTGCACAGTTGGGTCCGCAATATGTTACATATTTTGATAATTTATCATCATATGAACATTTTATATAATAACCAAACCTATGTACTTCATGTTTCTGAATATTATGTGTGAAAGGTTTGGAAGGATCGTTAAAATATGATTCTATTGGTTTTAAAAATGCTTCAAAATCAGCATAAACTACGAATGGTTTATTTAACTTTTTTTCATAACTATCAAATTTAATTTTATCATTTGAAATAGGTTGACCAAACCAATTCTTTTTTCAAGTTTCACTGTTTGGTAATTCTGTACAAATGTGGGTTGTTCATGGTTATTTAACCTTTCTTGAGATGTAAAATGAAGTAGACATGCTTCGCAAATGTACATGATGTGACCGTCTTTTGAAATTTGTTTACTAACTAACCGCCATAAATTTTTTATGTAACAATAATGATTTTTTATATCCTTGGAAAAAATAATAAATTGATATGTCTATCTTTACGACACTTTGTTAAAAATAATGGACCTACTTAATAGTATTTTATAATTACATCGTTTTTCTTTATTATATTCTTACCCAAAACATTAATACTAATATCATTTAATTTCTCTACTTATGCTATGTCAGAAATTTTAACTGGAAAGCAAATACCATCAAATTTAAGTTTATTTGCATTTTTAACGTACGATAATACCCGATCCGCGTTTTTGTTTACGGGATATAACGCCGAGAGTAAAGCCCATTTAAAACAAAAATAATCCTTGCTTTTTACATTTATAACAGCCTTTTTTAATTTTATGTCACGACGAAGACGTACGTTACGAACCGCGTAGGGGGTTACATTTATTAACATTCATATCTATAGATTTTATGTTTTTTAGACTCCATCCACTATCTTTTTTTTCAAATGCACTAATTTTAGTAGTAATTGTATCATTTAAAGATGAAAAAAAATATTTAAGTCATCTCCTTGACAAATAATATAGTTAAGCGTTTGAAAATCGAACGTATCATGAATATCTTTAGTTTGTTGAACAAAATCAGCATGCAATATGAAGTTTACTTTAAAAATTATGCATTGATGAATACACTCTTGTATTAAAAATAAAATATCATCTTTAATAGAATTTAAAAATAGTTCAGGAGTTTCAAAATTTACCAATGTCGAACTATCTACTCTACTCTTGATTTTATAAGTTAAAATCCTATTTCCAAAAGCAGATTCAATAACACTAACGTTTGATAAAGAATTATGTAAATTTAAAAGATTATTTTTGTGAACATTACTTTTAAAATGATTAGCTAAATACCGTTTCTTGATAAATATATGACACGTTAGACATTCCACTTGATCATCGTTACTGATACTGTTCCCTACAGTGGTAGGCGCTTCTGCTTCCGTTGTTGGTTTTTTGATGATCTTGGGTTCTTTGCTGCTCGTTCGCTTCGTTCCTCTTCCAAGTTGTAGTGGTTAACTACTAAAATTTTTAAATTTATTAAAGACTGTATAAGACAATGTGTAAATTATGATCGAAATGAATGTTTATTTTACTTAAACTGTGTTTCAACCATCGCACAGTGATTATACAACTCATCATCATACGATGAATCGAACAGTTGATCCTTCTCCACACAAACTTTAGACAACTCCTGATTTAATTCGCTGGTGAATAGTTCCGTATTCTCTTCCATGGTTGTGGACAAGAAAGCACTGGTGCACACTTCACTGAAGTTTGCCATCCTTATAGTAAAGAAGAAAAATGGGTAGCAGAGTAAGTAACAGTTCAGTGTTGGTAGACGAACTAGTAACCAAATTTCAAATAATGTCCGATATTTATAGTCTAGCAAAGGATTAGAAATAGAATATAATGAGTACACAGAAGTAATTTAAGTAAACAGAATCACATTCACTAATGATTAGCTAATGACTGTCATTGTTAAAAAAAGTATTTTTTAACTTTTTCACTTTCTGCTATTTTCTTTGTAATATTGTATACGAGGGCGTTTGTGTTGTCGTAGATGCTATCCTTATTATTCTTTACGTAATATTTAATCCTCGTGGAAGCATGTTTCCAATGATCAGTAGTTGGAATCATGGATAGCTCCTTCATATCGTACATTTCAATTTTGATAAGATGCGTCGCTTTGTCTCCGTCGTCAGAATTAGTAGAAATGTATGGTATACCATCTCTAGCGGCTCGTGCTACGGTTGATGATAACAGCTTCCTCTTTTTTATTTTTGATTCAGCGTCCTAGTACGGCCAGCAGTGAAGGACCACGTCTTAGATCCGTAAGTCATCACTGGCAACACGCAATGGTTATACACTTTAGTTTTCAGAGATTGAGGTATACCTGACGAGAAGATGTGTCGTTATTTCCCGAACGCCGCCCAGCCGAGTTGAATCCGTCGATTGACCTCTCGGTCGAAGTTGGACTTACCTAGTCAGACTATTTTTCCCAGGTAAACATACTCGTCAACAACTTCGAACGTAGTGCTCCCAACAACTACCGGCATAGGTGTGACATAGACATTAAACGTGATCTTTGTTTTGTCCATGTTCATCTTAAGACATATCCGTTAGGAGACACCATTGAGGTCATTGAGCATAGTGCTAAGGTCGTCCAGCGATTCTGCCATAAGGACTATATCGTCGGCAAATCGAAGGTGAGTGATGTACTCGCCATTGATGTTAATACCGTATCCTTTCCAGTCCAGTAGCTTGAAAACGTCTGCCAACGCAGCGGTGAAGAGTTTCGGGGATATAACATCACCCTGTCTTAAACCTCTCTGCAGTTGGATAGGTTTCGCACTCTGGTTCTGTACTCGGACAGCCATCATAGCCATACTGTACAAATACTTCAGTACTTCGATATACCGACAGTCAACTTGGCACCACTGAAGGGACTGTAGCACCGCCCAAATTTCGAGGGAATCAAAGGCTTTCTCATAGTCGACATATGCCGGGCAAAGTGGCAGATTGTACTTTTCGGTCTTCTGTACAATCTGCCGCAGGGTATGTATGTGGTCTATGGTACTGACGCCTTTTCGGAAACCGGCTTGTTCGGGTGGCTGGAAGTCGTCGAGTCTGCGTGCGAGACGATTCGTAATAACTCTCGAAAACAGAACTTAGACGCAGCTCAGAAGGGAAATCGGTCTGTAGTTCTTCAAGAGAGCGTTGTCGCCTTTCTTAAAGAACAAGACCACCGCGCTTCTGCTCCACGCCTCCGGAGTAGTGCCACCATGGAGGACGGAATTGAAGAGCTTCTGAAGGACTTCAAGTACCGGTGTTGCACCCGCTTTCAGAAGCTCCGCTGTATATCCATCCTCGCCCGGGGCCTTGCCGTTTTTAAGGTGGTGGAGAGTCATTCTAATCTCGCTCATATTGATGTCCGGGATATCATCGGAATAGTATCGGATAAGACTTGTTCTTGGATCGTTACTCACACTTGCGTGTGGCTCCAACGATGATGTGTACAGCTGCCTATAGAACCTCTCAATCTCACTCAGAATCTCAGGTGTCCCGGAAACGATGTTGCCACACTCAGTCTTCAGCTTTGACAGTTGGCTTTTTCTGGCAGACAGATCTCTGGCAAAGATTTTGGAGCCCTGGTTCCGCTCGATCGCTTCCTTAATACGAGCAGTATTAAAGTTGCGTAAGTCTCGCCGCATGCATTCGGAGATCTGTCTGTTCCGTTGCCTGTATGCTGTCAAATCTGTTGACGATTGCAGCCTCATCTCCCATCTAACAGCCGTGAGATTAAGAGTGTGATCGGAGAGTTTTTGTGTTCTTCTGCGGCGGGTCTTGCAGAACTTAGCTCCGACCGCATGGACAGTTTCCACGAGCTTGTCATTCATATCGTCCACTGCATTGCAATCTTCTAGGCACTGAAAGCGGTTACGTAACTGGAGCTGAAAGGTTTCGGGATTCTGGATTAGAGCACGAGGGGGACGGAGCGTTGACTTCATTAGACGAGACCTCTCCAACTTAACGTTTAGGTTCAGTGTGCCTCTAACCATTCGGTGATCGCTGCCAGTTTTCACCCTTGCGATCACTGAGACATAACTGAACAGTTGGCGTCTGGTCGTCATAATGAAGTCAATCTCATTTTTTGTCGAACCGTCATGGCTCGACCAGGTCCACTTCTTGTGGGGCCGCTTCTGGAAGAAAGAGTTCATCATAAAGAGTCCCTCTTTCTCCATAAAGTCGGCCAGCTGCTGGTCGCTTCGGTTCCGTTGCCCTACTCCAAATTTCCCTTCCATTAGCTCACCGCTTTCTCTTGTGCCTAGCTTTGCGTTGAAGTCTCCCATCAACACCATGTAATGGGTTTTGGAGGAATGCATGGCTCTGGAAATATCCTCATACATTTCCTCCACCTCCTCATCGGGATGTGCCGTAGTTGGTGCGTAAATGTGTATGACCTTCAGCGAATACCGTTTGGTGATTCTGAGTATCAGTTACGCGACCCTCGTCGACACACTCCCAATCTTTACAACGTTGTTGACGAGAGACTTGTGGACGATAAATCCGACACCTCCTTGGAACAGATGGTCGCCCTCCCGGAGATAGAACACGTTGCCGGACTCGAGAATTGCCGTGTCCTCCTCCTCTCTTCGGACCTCGGATAATCCAATAATATGCCAGTGCAACTTGTCTACCTCTTCTTCCAGCTCCAGTATCTTCTCGTCAGTCCTCAGGGTGCGTGCGTTATATGTTGCCAGGTCGAGTCGTCGTAGGTGGCAACCGAACCTCCACCGGAGATTCTTAGTACCCCCTGCCCCACCGTTACCATGGTGGCCACCGTAGCCAGGAATAGCGGGGTCGCCGAGGACTGGGGGCCGTTTGTTTGCGTCGTTATTCATGTAATATCCCCCATATTTGCCATAGTTGCAAGCATCAGTTTTCTGTCAAAATATGCATTAATTAAGCTAAATCTTTCATGCGCCTGCTAAACATGTGAAATTTGGTGTAATTTAATAATTATCATTTTATCATGGTTTTAGAAGTAGCACAGCGTTAGTGATAATTATTTTAGAGCTTTAAGATCTACTGTCACGGAACTATGAAGTATTTTTACTAATTTTGAGTTACAAAAGCACATAAAAGCCTTTTTACAATCGAAAAAATTTTGGGTCAATTTGTGAATTAATTTTATTAACACAGACAAAACAAAATAATTAAAGATTCGTGAAATTATTAAAGGTCTTGTACGTAGCTTACTGTATTAATGGTAATGACTGCCTCATGGTCTAGTGGCTGTAGTGGTGCGACTGCCGATTATGAGGTCCTGGGTTCGAATCCCGAGTCGGGCCAAAAAATTAATTATTGAGTTTTTACGTCAAGAAAACCTCAATAGTTGCCTGGAGTCAGGAAGTCGGCGGCATCTCAACCCCGTGCCTCGGAAAGCCGTTGGTCCTGCGCCTGATCTCTCTCCGGTCGTGTTGGTTTACCGTCCCATCGGATTATGAGAGTGAGGGAATAGGGAGTGCACCTGTGCTTGCGCATACACTTGGGCACTAAAATCCTGTCCCGCGCCGATGGCTAGCCTTCGTTGAGGCAGGCCGCCGTGGCCGGAATTCGCTCTGGAGGACATTATTATTATTAATTATAATTATTGAGATTTTCATATATCTATTGTAAAGTTGTAGACTACATAGTACTATTTAGTATTATCTTGAATGGTATACGCAATATTTATAATTTAATTGAAGCACTTTTATTATCGTCCTCTTTTAGATCTCATAGTGTTAATAAGTATTTTTATAACTCGACTTTATGTCCAACGCCTATACAAGATCTCCTTTTTTATCACCAAAGCCATTAACGTCGCTACTAAACTACTTTATCACTCTAATTTTTAAGAAATGTAAGAATCTGTTTTATACAGATTAAGAAAGGTACAAAATTCATTAAACAGCTGTTATACAGCAATAGAGCGATACAGTGTCTGCTTACCCTGCTTGTGCTACTTGGCGGTACCTATACGCACAGTGAATCATAATTAAAGCAAGCAAAATTTAATTGCAAAAATATGCTTACAAAATTGCTTCAACTGTTTGTTATATGTGAAATCTGCACTAATTAAGAATCATTAAAATAAATTTACGTAATAAATTTCATTTTATTTCCTAACTAGCTGTTACCCGCGGCTTCCATAACTATCAATTGCTTTTTAAATTGAAAGAAAACTGAGTTTTATAGATTTGTCAGAGATGCAGCCTTTTAATGGCTAAAACTGAAAACTGAGCAAAATTGATTCCTCAGCCTATTTAAATGTTTTGAAACGCAGCGTATAGGAAAGCATGAAAATAGCCTGTTTATTCCAAATGGAAATGGGATTTTTTTTAATTAAAGGAAACTGAGCATAATTATCCGTCAGGGATGCCGACTTTTGAAAAGAAACTGAGCTAAATTGATTCGTCAGAGTTGCAGTTTTCTGAATTGAAAGGAGAGCCAAATAAAAGTTCCGTCAGAGATGCAGCCTTTTGAGTTGAAAGGAAACTGAGCTTAATAGGTCCGTCAGAGGTGCAGCATTAGGAATTGAAAAGAAACTAAGCTAAATAGATTGAGCTAAAGAGATTCTGGGCATTTGATACACGCGAACATGCTACATACAGCTGACCATGAGAGAAGCACGGTTTTTCTAAGTTGACCCCCGCTACCTGTAACGTTTGCCCTTGCGCTTTATTAATTGTCATTGCAAAACTGAGCTTAATAGTTAGAGAACTTAGAGAACTGCAACCTTTTGAATTGAAAAGGAAGATCTGTGGGAATTATAGGAATCCGTGGTATAATAACATTTTCACCTTTTCCTACGCCTGTCAAAATTGTAGCACCGATTATGTTCCGTCCAAGGTGTGTCACACGCAGCCTTGTCCCGTTACGTAACGGAGGAGCATTTAAATTTCGCATTAGCATGACTGGGACGTCTAATTTTAATTGAAGCTTATGTGAGGGCACACCTGACAACTCTAGAAAATTTACAAACTTTGCGGGGTATGAAGTGCTCTGTTCTGTGCCCATAACTGTGTCTACTGACAAATACTCTGTTATTTCTCCTGCTACTTCGCTTAATATATCTGAATTTATTTTGTTAACGCTCTCATTTTTTGGTGCAAGAATCGCCCTTTCACATAACCATTTGTCTTCATGCATGTTGTTCGTTAAATCTGATTAAACATATTAATTGAGATTCGCGAGTGGGTGATAAATAAGTGCATACGTGTTCGTCTTACTTTAATTACTAATCATTTAATAATATAATAATAATAATAAACTATTTACTTACATTTAATTTAGGGACGTTATTACGTATTAAAACACGTAAATTATTTTAAAGTAAAGCAAATCGGTAATGCAATAGATTTTTTTTCCATTGCACTACACTGCTGAAGCACATTTTGTTTCTATAATCACTTTGTGAATTTTGTTCATCACTATGGCCACAACTGCTGACATTGCCGTAACTCAGAGGTCCCTGGAAGCGTTAATCACTCGTAAGATGGAAGAGTTTGAGAAGCAGCTCGGTTCCAATTCTTCCAAGGCTGTTGCCGTTGAGAAGGTTGGTCAGGATTTTACTTCTTTTCGGGACTTTGTTCAAGACATGTTCCATGACCTGCTTCGCCAACAAATAGCAGAGATTAGTCCGTCAGTTGACTCCATTGAGACAAGACACCGCAGAAAATATCTTTTGTTAAGTGGTGTTCCGGAAAAAGCTAATGAAGATGTGCCTAATGTTGTTGTAGACATTCTTCAGAAACACCTGAGCATGACGAATCTCTCATCATCGTCTATCCGGATGGCTCATAGACTCGGTATGGCAAAGACGGGTCACAACCGACCGATACTTTTTCGCTTTGCTGATTTCTCGATGCGTTCTGCTGCCTGGCACAAGAAGACTATGCTGAAGGGATCATCGTTTACGTTATCCGAGTTTCTCACAAAATATCGGCAGAATTTATTCATGCAAGCTCGAAAACAATTTGGGATAAAAAAGGTTTGGTCTTCAAATGGCTTCATCAGCGTCAGGTTGCCGGATGGTTCCCGCCAGTGTATTCAATACAATGAGTATCTCAACCGGCTGGTACGTGAACATAGCAAGGCAAGATGTGATCAGGAACCTCAACCGGTGATGGAACAAACCAGAGTTTCGAGGGAGCCTGGAAACACGCGCAGCGAAGTACAAGTACGTAAAGAAACACTAATACCAAATATTTGTTTCGATAATTTGTTTGATCATTATACATAGAAGGTCATATGGTTACTGGTTGTTCAACATAAATAGCGCAGGCCACTTTTTTCTGTACTGTGAATGCATTGAATTGTTCTCATTCGCTGGCCGCTCAGAGTTGGTAAACAACTTTTAGTTTAAGTAATTATCAACCATATGTGTGTATATCTAAGGTTACGTTAAGCGTTATGAATATTTTTATTGGTGGTGTTTCATTATTTTATATTTTTGTTTTATAACATCATAGGTGCATAAGAACAACTTTTGTTGCATTTTATATTTAACTTTTTCTGATAGTTTTATGACCAAAGTGATTTGGTTTTTTTAATTCTCTTTATTTTTGATTTGATCTCATTTTTTTTATTCTTTTTTATTATTAAGGGTACATTAGTCGCTTATTCTTCCATACAAACGTAGTCCGGCGATTACTCCACTGTTTGATGGTGTACGTTCAAAATAAAAAATGATTTCAATTTGTCTCATCATTATCTAGCCCTGTATGGAAACAAAAAAGTAAAAAAAGAGTATGTTTAGAAGTTATAAGCGTCGAAAATTCCGAATTTCAACACTAGTTTTAACACATCTTTGTGCGGAAATAAATACCATAAGAAGAACGAAAATTGCAAAACAGTTACCATACAGGGATAGATTAGTTGTTCAAAAATGCAAATAATTTCATTTTGAACAGATATTATTATGAAAAATTGCTTCCTTTTGTTCGTGTCCATTGCTGAAGCCGGGATGAATATAGCTGCTAAAATGTGCCCATAAGTTTGTTGAAGCACATTTAGTTAAAATTGAAAACAGGTAGGTACATAATAATGAACTTTCGATACAGGTAGTACATTAGATACTTAACTATTTTAATTTGCTAACTAACGAAAACATCTCATAGATAAGCACGATTTTCGAAAATCTTAAAATTATCTATTAATTTAATTAAAATAGGTAATTTTTAGATATTCGATAATCGTGCTTACGTATAGGAATCTCATATCCTAATATACCTAATGTAATTTATGTATGTACGAGTACATAATAATCTAAGAAGGGCAGTCAATGATAAATAAAATGTGTTTTGTAAGTTGTTTTTTTTAAAAACACTTTAAACAACAAAAACATGAAACTGAGAAGAAGCACCCGATCTGCCGAAACAAACTCAGAGAGGTCAGTCCAGGTATTATATTGGTTAAGTCATGCGAGAACCAGGCTAATATGGTCCTTTGAAGAAAGAATCATACAGATGTGAGTAGACAACTTAGTACTTTTTAGGATTCCGCACGCGAAGGGTAACCAGCAGGGCCCTATTACGGAGCCTCCGCTGTCCGTGTGTCTGTCTGTCAGCGGGCTGCATCTCATAATCCGTAATAGGTAGATGGTTGTAATTTTCACAGAACGTGTATTTCCGTTGCTGCTATAACAGCAAGTGGTAAAAATAAATTTGAAATTAAAGGATTTTCTACTAGAAAAAGAAACGTGTATTTTTGGCTTTTTTTGATCGATAGTAATATGTAATCTCGGAACTCTGATTCGCACTTAGCAAAATATTTGTTTATATTTAACCTTACCTCAGACATACTCATATTTTTTTATAAACAATTTACTATAGGTACTACTATATAAGCTACTACTAAATAAAATAGTAGTAGCTTTGCTATGGTATTATAGTATATTTTGGATTAGATTTAATTTATTACAGAATAATACGAACTATATAAAAACTAAGGAGCGCATCAACCTACCTTAGATATTGGGTTATGAAAACAGATAAGTACACATATGATTTAGTTTCTAAGTTGTACCTACATATTTTATAGCCTTCGTTATGAATAGCATAAACAGGCCAAGCCCCCTAGCCTACAAACGTTTCGTAACGAATCACTTTTTACAATCGCGCCTTTTATTTGTTTGGACTGACCACCTGACTCGTTTGGTGATGCCATTCCCATACAGTATTTAGTTTTCAACTAGCGTTATCTATCATAAAATAAATAAAAAATGTATTCATATTTCGCTAATTGTGTCTGTACTGTGAATTTGATTTACAATCGATCTCTAAATTGTAGTTTTCTTCTAATTACTTACCTTCTGTAAGGAAGTCTGTGCTGTTAGTATTCCGTTTATATACGTTACTATTTTGATAGACGTTTGTGCTTGTCCCTGCAGTGACACAATGCCTATTGTTGATAACTTTCTAAGTACTAAGAGAATATTTCAAATCGCTATTGAACACAAACAATCAATAAACAATTAACAAACTAACATTTTTTATTTATTTAATTAACCTATATAAAAGCCCCACTCACATCAAAATCGCGCTGTCGAAAAAAGCAGTTACCCTGACACTGGCTGACATGTACTTCGGGGAGTTGCCTGTGGGCTATTATAGCTAACTAGCTATGGAAAGTAAATACCTATTTAGAATACATAGTACCAACAGTAATATTTGCATTACCTACAGTAAAATACAAAAACATAAAGAAAACATAATTATGTTACACTTTTTGTGTTTGTTTTAGAAATTGTTATATTTTTTTCAAAAAAAGTTTTTTATGTTACCGTTTTTAGTTGAGAGTTATGTCCCTTTAGTGGGTACAGGGGTGATATTATATTGTGCGATTGCGTAAAGAATGCATAGATAGGCGATAGCAGCAATAGCGGTTGATTTGCTGTCATTTATTGAAGAGTGCCCCCGATTTCTCCAAGATCCCATCATCAGATCCTGATCTGACCATCATAGATTACCATGGGATTATCTGGAAAATATATCCTTTCAAACAAAAAAATAATTTTTCAAATCGGTTCAGGCTTCAGGCATATTCGAGAAATCGGGGGACAGACCATACATAAACAAAAACCAATGAATTGAGAACCACCTCCTTTTTTCGAAATCGGTTAAAAAGTAGGTAAAAACAAATCAATTGAATTATTATATAATAACAACATCTAATTAAGTTCACATAAGAACTTTCATAATAACAACAAAGTACATAAATTGGGTTCATAATAATTACGTTCGAGCAGTTCACGTGGAGCAGTTTACGTGGAGCCACGAGCAAGGCATCGTTCAAACGCTTGCTATGGAATCATTTTCTGGCGTTGCAGGAGTAGTTTGTCGATTAACATTTTTTATATTCTTAAATTCTAACTGTTCCCTTTTCCTGTTTTTATTTCAAATATTTCATAGGTGTTTGAATCAGAAACAGCTATATTTAATTATGTATGTACTTATATATATAGCATATTAGGGCAGCATTAAACATATATATGTATATATTTATATATCTTGTATGTATATCCATATAATAATATATATATCTATAATTATGTTTATAACATGTAATGCAATATGTAATGTGTATATCTACTCAAAGATGTTTTAACTCAGTTGCACTTTGCACCCAAAATATCTTCTCTGCTTAACCTGGAGGTAGACTGGTAGAGAATGCCTTGTTGCATTAAGTCCGCCTTTTTGTACTCGGTGTGCAAATAAAGCATAAATAAATAAATAAACGCTGCGAGCGTTAAATAAACGACTTGAAGCATGCTTTAATTTCTTCTGCTGGTGTGCCCTTTTGAATGACAGGTAAAGTTTGGCGAAAGTCAGCAGCCAGTAAAACCACCATTCGTCCCATTACATCGGTATTGCTGCGCAAATCCTGGAGCGTTCGATTTAGTGCTTCTACAGCTTTTTTTATGCGACATTGTACTTTCGTCCCACACTAAAAGTTTGCATTGTCGTAGCATTATACCTCGTGCACTATTTTTGCTAAAGTTGCAGATCGGCGATTCTTCCTGGGCTAGATTTGGAGGGAGTTTTAAAACAGAATGTGCAGTGCGGCCCCCGCTTAGCAGCGTGGCGGCTATACCGGAGGAAGCTACGGCCACAGCAATGTTTTTATCTTTCCGTACTTGCGCTAATAATAAATTTAACAAAAATGTCTTCCCAGTTCCTCCAGAGACATCTAAAAAAGAAAAGTGCACCATTTCCAGATTCAATTTGTCCTAATACTTTGTCAAAAACTCGTTTTTGTTCGGGAAGCAAGCGGGGTACAAATTCGGCTACTTGCTGCTGCAAAGCTGGTATATTGTAGTTTATTTCACCTATAATTTCATCACTTAGTTCATTTTCGGTTCTTTGCTGAGGGCTTATCATTCCAAAGTCGCTTAATTTTTTGCCTACCATTGCCATTACTTTATCTTCAATTTTTCCAAGTGCTTCATTATAAATGTGTTCATTGTATGTCATGTTCGAGTGTGTCTGCTGTAACCTTCGCAAAATATCTTCCGCCATGTACTCTTTATATTTGTCCCACAATTCATGTGCATTAGATAGCCCGCAAGATGATATGAGATTTGCATAAAGATCCCTAATTTTGGCTGGTGACTGGCACTACACAGCTTCCTCCATGGTTTCATCCCAGTGATTATCGTTTTCTAAAAGATGCAGAGCTTCACATGCTTCTCTATTCCTGAACGTTGACAGTTTTAAGGTCTTTATATCCTGTAGGACCCCGAACATGGTGCAGCAGCAATCGTAAACAGAAACATTCAAAATTAGTTACATGGACGGTATACACACGACCAAGGGCATCTGATGACTTTACACCGGGCCAATTTGCAACAGGCGCGCCTTGAATACGGCTTTTTCACTCCTTCCTAGATGTGTTCCAAGTATAATAGCGGGGGAATTCAGAATATAACAACGTTTTTGCAAAGGGGTCGGTTTGACAAAGTTGAAAGAAGGCAGGTTAGCGTAGTTTTTGGCGGTGATGCAATTCTTTCTTGGAAATTTCTTTCGGTGAAATATACACGCTCTCCATTTTCTAAGTGCACAGCAAGATGAGTAACTGTTGGGTGCCTTCCGTGTAAAGGGAAGCCAAGGAGACGCCACGCTGCCTCGTTACTGCTGCCATAACGCCCTGCTTGAAAGGTCTGTCCTTCATTACCGGGATTTGCCCCACCTTCACTCCTGAGATTAAATATTGCTTGGTCGCTTCCTTTATTTATGTACTTACAGATATACTTGATTGCGCAGACAGAACTACATGCTTCTACATTGATGTGGGCATTAAACATTTTTCATAGAATGGGCGAATACGGGACAATCCAGATGTTATCTAAGGTTTCGTACGCTCCAGAGCGAGATTTGATTGTAACTTGCCTACCACCATCTTCGGGAGCTCTGCGTCTGTATAAAAAGGTAGCTATTGTCATTATGCACTGTTTCTTTTAATAGCTGTTTAGGGAATTTCTTTGTACATTTTCCTTCTTTCATATTGAATTTCGTGCTCCACATGGACCGTGAATCATATTTCGGACGATGGTATCATACAAATCTTTATCTTGCTCAGGATCCGGAATCTCGGCGCTTATTATGTCGTCTATTAGGCTGGGCCGCAACTTCTCTTTAAGCCAAATTAGAATGTGGGCATGCGGTAATCCTCTTTTTTTGCCATTCAATTGAATACATGAAGCACTGCACCTCTCCGAAAATTTTCCCTTTGTTAATTACATACATTAATTTTTGTACTTTTAATCTAAATACTCTAGCAACTAAATCGTGTCTGTCAGTACTTTTTGGCCCGGCATTAGCTCCTCGGTTAATATGTTCCATGTAGGATTGCAAGTAAAAGTAACAAAAAGATCAGGTCATCCGTAAGTTCGTACATAGGCGAATGCGTCTTGTGTGTACTCATGTAGGTATCGGGGACTGTTAACGAATGATGAGGGCAGAATTACCATTTTACCTAAATCTCTGGGGTTCACATTGGCGTCGCTAGAAACTGCATCTTGTAAATGTATATAATTCTCAACGCGCAGTTTTTTTTGATTTAAAGATATATAATGGAGACGTTCACTTTCTACCTTCACATATATGTCTACCAAAAATTGATGAAATAATTGTCTACACGGGGCTAAGAGGTTAAAATCATTTTCTCGCAACATCATATGATACGCATAAAAATCCATACATGATACTTTTTTGTTCGGAGTAGGATCCTTTGTGACCGGGTTAATGAGTGGAATTTGAAAATGATAACCCTCTTGTCCTTTGCAATAAATCAAGGGGTATTGCAGAGCGTTATAATCCTTGTGTGTATCGGCTACCCATTGCAACGTGTCATCACGTGCTCGCAAGACAATTTCTCGTGAAGAAAATTGATCACCACTAATTACGGCTGCTATTTCGTTTATCAAAGGTACATTGTAGCGCCTTTCATGCTCTCCTCGAGGGGTCCGATCTGCGTGAATGACGACTTTATAATCCTCTTCAGGTAGGTTTTCTAAAGCAGTTTTAAATGTTTTGACTAAAATGTTACGTTCGTGCAAGAATCTTTGAATTTTGAACACTTTGTCTCTCTCAACTCCCTGGATAAATAGGCAGCAACGGTCTATCTCAATCATAATTATTCGTCACCCATAAAGTATGCTTGTAAAAATTTATGATGTTCGTTTTCAGCTGGAAAAAGTGAACCTATTCTATGATAAATTTGCACCGTAAATGTAGGCGAAAATCACGGCATTATTATTTCCCGGTCAACTCCGAAGGACGTTATTTGAAAGCATGAGTTATATTTCCGGATCCTGTTTAAAAAGCGCCGTTACTCATTAGCATCATATAGAAAGAGAGTTTTCAAAGGTTCTTCTGGTTCCCCAAGTAACGGAAGAGACACTTTGCCATTGGAACAGCACATGCCTGCGGTCTCATCTTTCCATTTTAAAACGCTGCAAAATCGACACGCCTTGTCCATCAGTCCGATAACAACTAACCTGTGATTTTTATAATCAATCAACGGATTATAATTGAATGCTGCGTCATTAAAAACCGACCAATTGTTTCTTTGAAAATTTTGTCGACGTTCAGCTTGGAGCTGTGCATTTGCATCTCTTCGCGCCTGTGTCTGTTCTGGTGTTTCAGATGCCCTTATAGTAGATTGACGTTCAGCTTGCTCTATGAGTCTGTGTTGAGTTTCATCAGGTGTTTCCGCGGCTCGTAAGGCGGCCTAACGTTCCGCTTGTTCGAATAGCCTTTGCTGACTTTGAGCAGGTGTTTCAATAGCTCTTAAAGTAGATTGACGCTCTGCCTGTTCAAGACGCCTTTGCTGACTTTGATCCGGTGTTTCAGTAGCTCTAAAAGTAGCTTGACGCTCTGCCTGTTCAAGACGCCTTTGCTGACTTTGAGCAGGTGTTTCAGTAGCTCTTAAAGTAGCTTGACGCTCTGCCTATTCAAGACGTCTTCGCTGACTTTGAGAAGGTGTTTCAGAAGCTCTTAAAGTAACTTGAAGCTCTGCCTGTTCAAGACGCCTTTCCTGACTTTGAGAAGGTGTTTCGGAAGCTCTTAAAGCAGCCTGACACTCTGTCTGTTCAAGACGCCTTTGCTGACGTTGAGAAGGTGTCTCAAATGCTCTAAAAGCAGCCTAACGTTCTGCTTGTTCTTGCCTTCTCAGTTCAGCATCTTCTAAAGATTTTAGCGATCGAGCTAATCTTTTCGCTTGTCTTTGAGAAGATACTCTTGAAAGGCTGTACTTACATTTGCGAGGCATTATGAACTTCATAATGTTACTTCATAATATGAAGTAAGAAAAAACCTTTTTATAAAAAAAACGTTAAAATACCTAAAAGGAATTAAATTTCCTTTTAAATATTTTTTTAAAAGCAAATCCAAAATATCTAAAAGGAATAAATATTCCTTTTAAATATTTTTTAAAATCAAAACAACAAAACCAATTCAAGACATAACACGAATCCGAAAACGATAGCCAAAAAAAATCGAATAAACTGAAACCAAATCACCAAACAAATCGCAAAAAACCGAAATCTTAAGCAGTAGTCAATATAAATATAACCAACGAAAAAAGAAGTAAGTGTATAGGTACAGTATACACTATCTATACTATTAATATTCCTTTGAAATATTGTTAAACAACCTAAAACAACGAAAACCAATTCACGATTCTAAATAAACAAAATCCAAAATCAAAGCCAGAGTCTAAAAGAATACCAACCAAATCAACAAAACCGATCCAAGAAAATACACAAATCCGAAATTGAAAGCCAATATAAATCCATTCAACCTTAACCAAATCACACAGCAAATAACAAATAACCGAAATCGAAAGCAGGTAGTCGTATAAGCTACGAAATAGAAACAATTTAAGCGTATAGGTACCGTATGCACTATAAGTTGACGCGCGGCACAACGGCGGGAGTTAAGTACATGTCAGGAAACATTTCGTTACCGCGTTTTAAAAACCTAGTAACGACATCTAGCGGAATCAATTTAAACTATGTATACGTTTGTTAATAAGAACTCTCAAAAATATTTTTCTTATAATTTTGCACAATTTTTCTTATTGTAATACCGATTCATTCATAACCAAATATAAGTACTGTATTCATTTCCGTTCAATAAATATTACTAAGGCTTATTAATAAGGCTTACTAAGAACTGTTTCTACCACAGTTAAGTAATAGTTAAGAGTGAAAGCGTGACAGGTGGTGATAGTATTTCTGATCCATACTTATAATCACGTCTGTAACCCTTGCGGGGTAGGCAGAGCATCAACGGATTACTTAATATCGTCTGCGAGGTTAATCGCCTATTCTGTGAATTACAATGCACCAAAACGTTTGAAGAAAATCAGCTGGTGCATTTTATGTTTTTATCGCTCTCTTTCCGGTCCTGCGTGGAAAAATACAGATCCATACATTTTTTATCCTATTTTTGGTAAAAAGACATAATAATCCAGATATTCTGACCTTCTGTGTTCGTCCATCGTACCGTCGTCCGTCTTGTAGAATCACGGTGGAGCCGCCTAGCTGAATTTAATTTTGCAACATATTCGATTTTCCCACAGGAATGATATGTTTTTCCGTTGAAAAAAGTAGCCTATGTCACTCTACAGCCACCTAACTATCCACATACAAAAATTCATGCCATGCCGACGCTCTGTTGCGACGTGAAAGAAGGACAAACTTTTTCAACATATTCTATTTTCCCACGGGAATCGAACTTTTTTCCGCGGAAAAACATCTCATTCCTGTTAAAATATAATATTTCCCACGACGGAGATGTTTTTCCGCGGAAAAAAGTAACCTATGTCACTCTACAGCCACCGAACTATCCCCATACCAAAATTCATGCCATGCCGACGCTCTGTTGCGACGTGAAAGAAGGACAAACTTTTGCAACATATTCTATTTTCCCTCGGGAATGAGATGTTTTTCCGCGGAAAAAGTAACCTATGTCACTCTACAGCCGCCAAACTATCCCCATACCAAAATTCATGCCATGCCGACGCTCTGTTGCGACGTGAAAGAAGGACAAACTTTTGCAACATATTCTATTTTCCCTCGGGAATGAGATGTTTTTCCGCGGAAAAAGTAACCTATGTCACTCTACAGCCGCCAAACTATCCCCATACCAAAATTCATGCCATGCCGACGCTCTGTTGCGACGTGAAAGAAGGACAAACTTTTGCAACATATTCTATTTTCCCACGGGAATGAGATGTTTTTCCGCGGAAAAAGTAACCTATGTCACTCTACAGCCGCCGAACAATCCCCATACCAAAATTCATGCCATGCCGACGCTCTGTTGCGACGTGAAAGAAGGACAAACTTTTGCAACATATTCTATTTTCCCACGGGAATGAGATGTTTTTCCGCGGAAAAAGTAACCTATGTCACTCTACAGCCGCCGAACTATCCCCATACCAAAATTCATGCCATGCCGACGCTCTGTTGCGACGTGAAAGAAGGACAAACAAACAAACGAACACACTTTCGCATTTATAACATTAGTATGGATTTTAATAGCCCTGAGATACAGGGTTCTAAACTAAAAAACCTCTCGTTTAACCGTGATTATTGCAAAAGAGTGTAATCGGCAATGACTAATCAGAAGATAAGGGGTCCTTCTATACTACAGGGCTCATAAAAGTTTTAAATTATGATTTTTTTCAGACGATTACGGGACAAGGCACGAGGCACACCACGAGGCACAGAGTTCAAGGGTCCCCAATTCTCATCACTCACTAATCATTTTACTATATGATAAAACAAAGCAGAATTGTGCTGATATTTTTCGCTGACATTCTGTGTTAGTGTATAGTTCTTCCTTGGACAAGCCGACACATTGTTTCTGCTGTAAGACTCGTTTATACAATTGTGAAGAAGGCTAAATATGATAACGATTTTGAGATTTGAGGTCCTAGAGCTTTATATGGAAACCACAATGCAACTGTGGCCGAGCGTGAGAATTTACGGTATATGTTCTTACATTGAAAAGTCACGTGTACAACAAAATAATTTTGCTGGATGGTGAATAATGAATATTTTGTAGAATGAAAAAAGGCGAACATAATATATATGTGCAACATTTTGAATTACGTTATATTCTCATCTGAAGATATTATTTTGTGTAGTTTTTCGTATTTATATGTTGGTTACTATGTTACTATGGTTTATATGTTAATTGACACTTGTTTTTGTACGTGTTTAGTTTGCAAGTTAGAATAAGTTATAAGTTATTATAAGCTAGAAAAAGTTACATCCTATATATGTCCCACTGCTGGACACACGTCTTTCATTTCTGGGAGGGGCTTAGGCCAAGGAAGTAACCGCCGCGCTGTTCCAATGCGTGTTGGCGAACTTCACATGTCCTAGA
Organism: Parnassius apollo; assembly: GCA_907164705.1. Classification (NCBI taxonomy): domain Eukaryota; kingdom Metazoa; phylum Arthropoda; class Insecta; order Lepidoptera; family Papilionidae; genus Parnassius; species Parnassius apollo. The sequence goes on from CAJQZP010000935.1 coordinate 4,382,831, forward strand.
ATTTTTTTTCTTCTTTCTCAGACATGCAGGTTTCCTCACGATGTTTTCCTTCAACGCTGAGCACGTGGTAAATCAGCACTTAAAATTGCAATTAACAATTTCATTGGTGCCGGCGGGGATCGAACCCGGGTTGCTCGTGTACTGTGAAATTTACAGCGAGAGCTAACCATCTGAGTTACCACGCCTCCTATCTAGTTTGTATTGTTTTACAGATATAAAATATAGATAACAAAGAACATAATGTAATGAAATACTAGTCAATAATAAATTTATGGAATGATTAACAGGCAGCGATAATTGTTTGCTATTAATCATTGATATAACGAACACCTCGACACGGCGACACAATTCTCACCCTCTCTTATCTAATGAATAAGTTATGCTAATGCGAAAAGGTTTTGATACAGTGAAAAGGTACAGCATTATGATAAATAATACTACGCCTAAAGCAATTATGAAGCCGTAAAGGAATCCATCATTCAGTATCGTCCCATGGGTTCAAGTATAATGAAGTTAAAAACAATAATGTTCATTTTTGCCTCCAATAGATGGCAGTATAATTATTTTGTATGTGTATACCGCTACTGCTATAGCTCATCTAAAGTTAACTGTTAAGTATAGGCAGATAGTCTCGTATAGAATTCGGTGTCATTTTATGTATATGTTTATGGAAATTTTGTCATAATTGTTAAGGTTGGCAAGTGGAATAGAAGTTTTTTTAATTATGAAATAACGTGACAAGCGAGCACATAATCCACCTGATGGTAAGTGGTTTCTACATGTCTATGAGCTACAGAAACTACCCTCGATAGCGAATCAATATGCAGATGCGTTGTCATCCGTGAGGACTAATATAGAATGCCTCGTTTCCAGTAAAAAGGATCTCCGGTTCTCTACATTCACCATACGAAGCAGCGTTAAGCTACTATTTCACGCTGGTGTTCTGTGAGAGCGTGGTCCTTCCCCCAACACTATACTACTAATATAGCTACAACTATACTACTAATATAGCTGTAGCAAGTCTCCAAACGTCGGAGTGTTAAATTATTATTACAGTACGTTTGCACTGAGAAACATCCAATAGTAATGTTTCGAAACAAATCGCATAAAATAAATCACACAACATGTTTTGTTGATGGCCGCGTTCGCACTCACAAAAACTGTCTAAAATTTTCAACAAATATTCAAACTTATCTTTCAACATGACAATATGTTTACAAATTTATTTTCAAACACTTTGTTTCTGTACTTATAAAGATATAATATAGTTAAAATATGTAATGTACAATAAACTGTCGAACATATTTCACTACAACATGTTCTTTGACTATGCAAACGCTTTTTGATACATTGACAGAAGACAGTGTTTAAAACATGTTTTGTCGTGAAAATCGCGTCAGTGCAAACTCACGGTTACGATACTGCTAACCCAACTCCTGATTTGTTTCTCTGGCGCCTCTTACGACATCCACAGGACGTCATAGGATAGTGGATACTCTTGCACTAACACGACACGATCAGTCACTACACGGTCAGTGACTACACGGTCATTTCGTATTTATATATCAGATGTAAAATACCCAGACCGGCGACTAGGAGCTGTGTTAAGGGTGCGAGACGTCTAGTATGGCAAACGCCACTTTGCCTGCTAAGTGTTGGCAAATTCTCCTTAGCATAGGAGGCCCATGTACAGCAGAGGTAACGTAACGTGTAGCGTAACCTTTATAGCCTGTTAAAGTCCACTGCTGAATATAGGCCTCCCCCATACTCCATGCTTCAACTCATAGGGGGATATTCGCCATAGTTGCCTCGCTTTTTTATTTTTAGGCGTTATTTCGTGGTAGAGCCATACTGCAGTTATATTATGGTTGTAGTACGCATGAATTGGCTCGACCGGGGAAGAACTACGCTCTCACAGAATACCAACGTGACATATCAATTTATGCTGCTATTTGTGCTGTGTAGCGAACCGGAAATCCTTTTTACTGGAAACGAGACATTCCATCTTAGACCTTAGTGGTGACAACGCATCTGAATTTTGATTCTTAATCGAGGATAGATATAGATGTCTATGGGTCACAGCATCCACTGACCATTAGGTGGACTGTGTGCTTGATTGTTACTCTTATACTATAAAAAAACGCTACTGCTCATCATTTATTTCACTTTATCTCTGTCGCCTCTTACAACACCCACAGTTTAATAATTATGAAGTAGTGGATATTCTTACACGACCACTACACGGTAACGTGTTGATAAAGAAGAAGATTAGATGCTGGTAACCTTAAAATAAACGCTCTATTCGACGTTGATTGATACTTTCTACAACACCAATTAATCGATGGCATCGATCGATTGTGGAACGGCACGGTAATTAACCACAGGGGGTCTATTCGACGTTGGTCGATAGTATCTATCACACCGACCGATCGATGGTGGAATGGATTGATTGATGTCGATCGAGTTGCTTGATTATTCGACCGCATATTAAAAGATAATGATAATGAGTCCACAACCATACCCATTAATTGTCGATCAATGGTTGAACAACGTTTTATCGACCAGTATCCGTCGATCAGCTAAAGATACCACACCAATCAATCGACATCAATCGACGTCGATCAAAGGCATTGATCGAGGATCATTCGATTCGTGTGATAACACCCAAATAGCGTTTATCGCTTTTTCACGCAACGCTGGCGAAGTCATAAAATAAGCATATGTGGTCCTAATAAAAATAAACGATATTTTTATAGGGCTCATTATAATCAATCAATAACATTATATATCGGATTTGTTGTTCAATATACCAAAATACTAAATGTATGTTGTTCAATATACTAAAATATCAAAATAAATCTTCTTTATCTTTTTTTATTAACTAGCTGTTAATAAAGATAACGAATGCGTGGAATTTATTACTGTTGGTTTCATGGGTTTTGATTTTTTTTCGCTGAACCCTAATTGTTTTTCCCAAATCAAAATAGTCTTAGATACTCCTTATACCTCCTACGATCCTTCAATTTCGGGGATTAGCCGAAAGAAACAGATGTCTGTTTCTTTCGGCTAATCCCAACGGACGGACAAACAAAAATGTTTTCAATTATAAGTACCGTATATACTTTCATATGCATTTAGTAAAAATTGTTATTATGAAATTACAGATACTTCAATTTAATATATATGTGTAGATTTATTAAATCTTTATTGTAAGACACAACTTAAAGTAAGGTTTACTGATGAGCGGACTTAATGCCTTTTAGTATTCGCTACCAGTCAACCCCAGGAGAAATAGATAAATAAAAGTCGGCAGTTATAAAAACTTATGTTAAAAATATGTAATATCTTTTTTCTCCAGCAGCCCGTACGAGTTCATTGCTGCACATCGGGCTCTCCCCAATAACAAGGTTTTCCTTTAGTCGAATCAGCAGGCGGAATGCCAATTGCATTACTCGATGCTGATCCTCATCGCTGGTCTCATTATTTTTCGTCTGGCGTAAACGAATAGCTGTAATAACATTTCATCATCATCATCGTCATCATCAAGCCCTTCACAAGACAACTCTGAACATAGACCTCCCCCAAGGAATGCCACAAAGCACGGTCCTGAGACACTTGCATCCATCGACTTCCTGCATGTCTTACCAGGTCGTCACTCCATCTAGTGGGGGATCGCCCTACACTACGCCTACCGGTACGAGGCTGCCACTCGAGAATCGTTTTCCCCATCGGTTGTCGATTCTTCGAACTATATGGCCGGCCCATTGCCACTTCAGCTTACTAATCCGTTAGGCTACGTCGGTCACTCTGGTTCCACTGCGGTTATTCTCATATCTAAGTTTATCACGCAGAGAAACTCCGAGCATAGCCCTTTCCATAGCTTGCTGAGCAACCTTGAGCGTCCTCACACGGCCAGCAGTGAAGGACCGCGTCTCAGATCCGTAAGTCATCACTGGCAACACGCAGTGGTTGTACAACATTTATCGAAACGCGTAATAACGTTTATCGAAAGTCAATTGATTTTCCGGTATTTCCTATAGTAGCCTTTTTCGATATTCACGGAATGGAAAAGGAGAATAGATTCTCTGGTGCTTCTATTAGTATAGGCTCTAATGTAACATGTGAACGGAGTAGAAGTTTTTATTTTTAGTAAAATTTCAGTGCCATAGGCTTCTACTCCGTTCACGTGTTACACTCTATTTTTCCAGACGGTAAAAAGGTCGTCCAGTGTATATATATATATATATATATATATATATATATATATATATATATATATTCTCGGCGCAGCTTGACAACAATAAATTTAAAGTGGCGGCAGCTGCTTTTGGGTTTATTTCACAGCTAACTATATTATTGTTGCATTTTTAATTGGTTACGACTTTCGCTAGTTAAGTGCCCCGTCTCTATCGTTTATATTTAACCAAGTGTCTGCAAAATGTGAATGCTAAAGTTGTATACGCAAAGTACGGTAAATAAATGTCAGTGTTTGCAACTTTATTAAGAGAGCAATATTTTTCTTGCATATTTTAATAACTTTTGTTGGATTAAAATAATGCGTTTCATACAACAAATTTAAATTGTAGTTTCTTTTTTTAAAACTATTTCTAAATAGCAGAACAAAACACCATTTTATAGTTCATGACCACTCTTTATGTATCGGTCACGCTTGAAGAATAACATATAACTTGCGTAGTAAGATAGTGTCGATATGGGAATTAAGATAGGTTACTTTACTTCAAGATTCAGTGTGCCAAAGTCGCCCGCGCAGTCGACTACGCGACACAGTAGTGTCCGCGCGCAGCTTTTAATCATTTTCTTTTTTCGCACATCGAGGGTGAGCTTTTAATTGCATTATTTTTAATGGCGTTTGAATGGTTTTTTTTTCTCTAACTTTTGGTTTTATTTTATATTTAGTTATTTATGATCATCGTCTTAGTTTGGTGAGTTAGTAGAAACAATATACGCATATTTTTTTAAATTAAAATCCAAACATTCAAAACGGCTTTACTCCTTAATGTTCTGTATTTATTTTTCTGGTAATCACTTGTGACACTTTTATTAGTGTGAATTAATTTTGACAGATTAAATTTTATTCTCTCTTTTCGTTCGTTGTCGTCCGTAATTCCTTAAGTAAAATAACAAATGTTAATTATGAGTTCTGTATGTATAATAATAAATATTCAAGATACTAAAAGAAACAATCTCTTTCTCTTTCAAGATTTATATATAAACCCAGTTAAATTTAGTTATACTGAAGTAGTAGCTTGTATGATTAAACAATGCGTTTGGTTTAATACATTGGTGCTCGTGTTACTCGACTTTTATGAAAAAATTAAAGAAAAGTGATACACCATCTCATCATTCTTGTAACATTGAAGAGAAAATGAGCTTACTTGGTGTTTACTGCATTCAACGTCAAATAAAGACGGTCACTAGGACTAAGATGGACGTCTCATATACCTATACATCTTTTTAACTGATGAATGGACTTCGACAAATAAGTGAATTACTTGTAGAACACAAAAGCACACAGGGGAACTGTTGGCAAGTCAATGTTTTCGCTACTACATCTGTCCTCGTTTAAGAATCAATATGCAGATGTTTTCAAAGGTTAGATATTTTCACCCCTCAGGACTAAGATGGAATTATTATCACTTAACAGAAAAAATGTCTCTGGTACTCATCTGTTATTCACCATACACACCAAAATTTAATTTTGTTTCAGTCTATATTATTAACAGTTTGCCTATCCGCGAAAAAACAAAATGGTTAAACAATTGTAATGTTTATATATGACTCACGTGACAATGAAATGGTTAATATTTTTTATAATCGCCTCAAAATGCAACACCTAGTCTCCTCTCTACTCACTATACAGAGCATTAACTATATCGTAAATATTACTACTTCATCCAAATACCAGAAAAATGTCATAAAATGTCATGGCTTCCGATGATGGCGTTATAACTACATATATGGTTTTCTCCAGACCTACAATACTGTCAAGCAGGTATGTCAAAGGTACGAGACGTCTGGCACTGCGATTGTGAATACGCCTGCTAAGTTTGACGTATATGGCATATTCACGCTACGACAAAGGAAAAGCCTAATTTTTATGTTGCATGCTTTCATTTTTATGAATCAGTCTTTCACATGCTAATGAAAAAAGAATTTTATATGAGGTTGCAAGAATAAATATTTAAACTGGCATTTATGTGAACGAAGTCGTATACACAATAATATGTAAAATGTGTCCAAATTAAAACAAATAAAATTAGATTCTCTGAAGTGTGTGGTAACAAACGATTACTCAATTTTATTATACAAATATAAAGGACCTGTGTGGCCAATTCTTTGTTTCAAACAGATACCAAATTACCAAATCAGGAGTTTTATAATTGAACGGATATGTGCATGATATGGTGTATCATTAATTATATCATAAAATCTGTAATAAAAATAGTTACCGATGCACTTAATTTAAAAAAAATAGGAAATAAATGAGTGTTTTGCAATGTTTTTGGAGAACATTATATAAAGACGCTGATTTTCTTAAACATTTGGTATGTACTTATGTGTATTTATTAGATGAACCCTTATATTATTATATACTAAGCCGAGGTTGAAAAGTTGATTATTGCCATTTTAAGTGCTTATTTATCAGGTGCTCGTTGGTGAAGGAAAACATCGTAAGAACACCTAAAATGTTTAAGTATTAAAAAATGACATGCGAAGTACGCCAATAAGTATTGGGAATAGAGACCGCTTTTCCGTTCCAGGATCCCCTCAGTATGAGATCAGACTTTAGCTCAGCAGTAGCCTCCGCTGAGCTGCAGCCTGCCCTGTTACATATTATTATTATTATTTAAAAAGAAGGTAGTTTAAAAAATTTAAAAAAAAAACAAAGCATTTCTCTTAGTTTGAAATACTTTTTTCTTTATATACCAACTCTCCGGCACCCAATTGTACCAACTTTTTCATCAAGTATGTACAAAGATGACCTGTACACAGGAACACTGTAGAAAACCGATTGTTGGTGGTAAATCTGTCGAAATGTACGAACCCATTATCACAAACTGGAATAGTGTAATGTTACCACTGCGAGTGTCTTGGCTCTGAGTTTATCAACTCGGCCAGTCCATGATGAATATCGCCCATATAGCGAATTATGTCGCTTGGCCTTGGAAAGATTAGCAGTGCATTAGATGCAAAGAAGAATAACGGAACGGAAAACTTTCTTAGAAAGACTTGATCCATATTAATTTATAAATTATTAAATTCTTAGCGGCTCGGTATCGCAGTGGCTAAGCTGCCGCGCTGCGGCGCTGCGGTATCCGAGTTTGTGTCCCGCAAGAAACAAGATATATATATATATATATATATATATATATAAAAAAAAATATCATTATACTAGCTATCTATATATATTTAGACGTTTAGACGTTAGCCTCTCTTTTTGTAATGATAAGTAGGTTGGACTTATGTAGGTAGTTTACTGCTAAATCAAATACCGACAGACTCTTGAGTGTTTTCAAAGTATACATTTTATCCTGAATAAATGCTGATAACAATAATTTATGTTGGTATAGTGTGAGAACGTGCGCCTTCACCGGTCATAGATAAGCTAAATAATATATATATATATATATATATATATATATATATATATATATATATATATATATATATATATATATATATATATATATATATATATATATATATAATAAGCCACCAAAATTCAGCTGCAGCGTGGCTCCACCACGTTATTTTTTTGAACTTTATCTTAATTGTTTAAGGAAAAATAATTGCAGAAAACAAGTTAAAATATTCGTTTCTACGTAAAAATAACGTAAAGTTAGTTTAACAACCTTCGTAAAACAAGAAAAGCTTGAATTTTAATGAGCATCGTAGGTACTTAGGTACTAACCTATTATTGTAAAGTTATTTATGTTTAAAAAATACAATCCCGCTGGGTTCGTTGCTGGTAGTTCCCAGGACAGAGGTATTTTCCGAACCAGTGGAAAATAAAAATAAACTGATAAGTATTAGATATATTGAATCAAAATTATTCTATTCTATTCTATTACTACACCCTAACGAACAAAAATACAAATGGCGCTCGAACAAATTTTTGAATGATCAGTCAGTACTTTTTTTTCTATATTGATACCATTTTACTGTTATGTCGTATTTTCCTTACATCAAAATATCCGGTCTAAATACTGATTTAAAAATTTAAATTAATTTGTAGTATGCAGCGCGATCGTTGACAAGCGTTTTGCCGTGTCGATTTTGACCTTGGTGTCGGTTACTCATTTACACATTCTGGAAACAAGTCGTCCATCCACTAACATAGAGTAATTTACCTAAAAATACATAATATACATTATATTACAATTTGGTTTTTTTACTAGGCTTTTCTGTACTTCTGTAAATAATATAATATATACTAAAAATATAAATATAACTAAAAATACTTATGGCATTAGTATAATTCAAAGCAGGTTCGATTTTTTAACTCTAAATTGTTATTAAATAATGTAAAAATATACCTATATAATATAAATTTTTCGCTAATTATACTCACTCGTCGAGCTGACCTTATTTACTTTATTCATGTGGTAGAACCGCATTTCAGTTGCAGGACGAATGCATTGGCTCGACCGGGGAAGGAGCACGCTAGCACATCATTAGCAGCAATGATTGATAGTGTATAGAGATGAAAAACGAAGACTCTTTTACAGGCATTCCATCTTAGGGAGCAGGTGCGATAACACATTTGAATTTTGATTCTTAGTGAAGGCTGGAGGAGGTGTCTAGGCAAAAGCAGATACTTGCCATTAAGTGAACTGCGTGCTCGTTTGTTACCTTTATTTTTCAAAAATATTTGATCCGTTCGGTTATTCACAAATGTATCATTAAATTTGTGTCTTAGTCTAATTTAAGATTTTGTTTGGATGATGATGCTTAAGATCATTACAAAGCCTGAATTTAAAACTGGGCCTTCAGTTCAATTATCAGCCAAAGTCAATTTTAAGCAACATACAGAGTTAAGGATTTTGGGCAAAATATATTATTGATCGTTGCGGTGGCTTTGACACTATATGACGACCTTTCACTGTGTGTAGGTTTGACAAACAGAAGTAATGACCAGTTATTTCCTGTTTTGTTGCTCAACTTATAAACGATTACGCTATACTTATTTGGCATAAATTAAACATCTTCATCATCACCATTACATCCCATCAGAAGTCCACTTTTGTACATAAGATTTCTTTCTTGCTTTTCATCTTATCACTGCCACAATCTAGATCCTATGTCACCGGCATCGATCAACTTCCCTAAAAGAATATATTAAACGAGTTTACTGTCTTAGTAACTGATAATTAGATAATTAAACACATGTTACATGTAGTAGGGATTATGTAAATATAAAAAGGTAGTATTCGCTAAAAGCGCAGCTAACTATAGCAAACACCACGACATTGCACCATGCTTATGAATTTAAACGATCATGTCTAAGTTGTATGTCACTAAATATCAAAGATAGTTGGAAAGAATACGTTTAAAGTTGTTGACGAATATTATATATACCTAGAACATGCAGATCCAAATTTGACCAAGTTTTGGATCCAATATACAAATTTAACTCAGTTGGTTCTGGAAACTGCGAAACACCTCGCTATGTTTATTTCATGATTATAATCGTAATTATTTGATTGTGGTGACTTACTGAACGAAAAGGTGCTTGATTGCTGCTGATAGTTCATCATAGTGCTTAGAGTCGCTTAACGATCAATGGAGAAGGCTAAGCTCAGGATTTCTTTATGCTTAAAATATTTGTATTGAAAAGATTAGCGTATTTTTAGAGATTATCGTCACACGTTACAAAAATACGAGGATAAAAATATTATATTCCATTCTTAAATAGTGAAGAGTTTTTAAAATATATAAACAACTTAAGATCTATATTAAAAAATTGAATTAATCAGAAATAACACAAACGTCATCTGCAACTATAGTTGTTTTTTTTTTCGGAATCAATATGATGCTAATAGATTAAAGCAAAAACGTGATCAAATGCTATACGAAGAAGCTATACGAACTACATTATTTTAGCAGTTATTTTTGTTAAATGTTCTTCCCAGAATTCATTCAATTTATTATATTTAACTAGACGCTAAAGGACATGTGTATATATTATATTAAAATATTATACAAAAACGTATTACGACTTATTCAATGAGTTTAAAAAAACAAACCATTAATTTTATTATACATTTGATAAAGAATTTTCGATATAGAGCTTATCTATCATGATAGTGACCAATAATCAATAATAATGGAAGGTTATAGTCAGATAACCTTTATTTTACGGTTGGTGAATATAATTAAGAAAAACAAAACAGTCAGATATTATATTTATTTCTGAGATGAATGTTTATTTTTCGTAAACCTTTTGTTATTATAACTCTTAACCAGTTTTTAAGTACCTACCTAACACATGATTATTGCTACCTATTTTATACCATGAAATAATAATTAAAGTTGCCTCAAACAAAAACAACAAAATACATAAAAAACGAACGCTGTACAAAATAATGGTAAGAATAGAAAAGAATAACAACAATAAAAATACATAAAAAAGAATAATATATAAGAATATTACAAAAAATCTAACAAAGTTAATTTATTTAAAAATTGATTATCTGTAGAATACCAGCACGAAATTACTCCATCTTAGTTTGGAGGAGTGACAATGCATTCTACATTTGATTATTAAAAGACTGTATACGACGATACAAGGACGAGTACAAGTCCATGACCCTTGACTCAGACTCCATCTAATTACAGACGGATTGGAGCAACTAAGTTTTTGATCGTCAACTTAGATCCGCAATCTTGATTTTTTTTATCGCCAATGGTTGACCCTTGTCGGCATTAAGCTTGTCGGTCCCTACAATGTTTGTTCGAGCACCACCAAACTATGTATTACTCGTTCGTTCTCTCGTAAGTACTAATCTCATTTCAATTTCGCTGATCTCTGTATCGCTGTCTGAGTAGTCATCATTGTCATCAATATCATCACTGCTGCTTTCCCTTATAAAAATAGAGCATGAATTTATGTAGGTGTTTAAAATATTCCACCTTCTAGTATCAAAAATTTAAATTAATGTATAAAAATAATTCTGACTTCAATAGATCTGGTAATATTAAGACTCATTTAAATAAAGCGGAAAAAGTTTTATTAGTAGGCAAATTTTTTTTCTTTGCAAGCCGTACTTTTCAAGTGACAGTTGACATCGCGATCATTCGAGGCCATTAACGTTACTATTGTTACTTGCACTCTTATTACACTCCCATAATATGGGTATCAAATGAAAGAGTTTGGTGAAGAGAATGAAAAAAGCGAAGTAACTCTGCATCTAATATGGTGGACTCCCAAATATGGCGGAGTATGTTTTTTTATTTACCCCCATGAAAAGATATCAAATGAAAAGTTTCGCTGAGAATAATACAAAAAACTTGACGTCCGTGTTTAGCTTTTCATAGATGGTGTGCTCGACTAAACCGTAAGACTTAGCGGGTCGTGTCTTAACTATTATCGGCAAATTCTAGCGGTGCTGAAAAAATTCAAATTCGCGGAAAACAAAATGATTTATAACTCGGCAAAGTTAAGGATAGTTTGGTTGTGCTCGAACGAATATTGTAGGGACCGATAAGGGTCAAATACTGGAGATAAAAAATCAAGATGGCGGAATTAGATGGCGATCAAAAACCAACAATGACGCAATAAATTAAATAAACAGTCTTAGAAACACGCCCAGTGACAACTAAAAATATAAAATAAATTAATAGCAAATACATTTTCTAAAATGCTCTAAAAGAATTAAATAAATTTTACTTTTTTTTTAGATTACACAATTTATATGACATAAAAGCTTGTCACGAAATTTACTTGTGTATTTATATACATATATGTAATACAAATAATGTCTCCGACCGAATTTTCTCAGCCAGTCTCAGGAGACTGTTAAGGACAAGATTTTAGTGCCCGAGTGTATAATCAAACTCTCCATTCCATCGCTCACATAGTCCGATGGGACTGCAATCTGAAACGACGAGGGAGAGAATAGGCGCAGGACTAACGGTTTTACGAGGGTGAATACCAGCAACTTCTTGACGCGAGCTGCTAATGATAATATCTAGGCAGAACGACCGCAATAGACCCACAAGACAAACAAATAGTAGTTTTTATATGATCTTGTATAATAATTCTGAATTTCGAAGTGCATTGTGTGAATGTATTGCTTCCTGTGTATAATTTAACCTTGTAAAAATTAAAAGTCGTTGTATTTTACAGTAATTATCGCAAAATGAAGGATTTTTTTACTTTTAATATTTATCGTTTTAAACGCATATATTGTAATTTATTTACTTACATCGTTTATTTTATTATTAATTAACTCATGCGCTCTTTTTATCATTTTATTAAATTTTCTTAAAGGAATTTTATAAAGAAAATGCTGTTAAAATTTTGGTTTCTTTATAAATGAACTGGAATTCAAACATGCCTTTGTTCTTTTGACAAACGGTCGATAATGTTTTTGACCACTAAAATTTACTTCTAACTCATTGATTACGAGTATCTCCTACTGTTTTACAATGCGAAGTGATTGTGTAACTCTTTTGGGAACAGAGGTTGGCTTCATTTTGACGTTTGAAGTTTTTATTTCGTAGTACTGTGTAATTCTACTCGTATCAATATTTATTATAAGTCAATTTCCCTTTTTATATGACAAAGTGATATGGTAATGAAAAAACATAACGCAATTACGGAATGATTATCACTAGAATAACACATTCGCACTGCTCTTCTGACATTCTTCTACTTATTGAATATTAAACAAAAAGTCACAATGGCGCTTATTATAGTATATTAAATAAAAGTGCTTAAATAACGTAAGCATACTCGTCCTCATATTTTTTGTAGAAATCTTCTGGTCCATGTACGAATACACATGTAGAGCCTTTTTTAAATCTATTGAGTTTGCTGGGCCTTATTAAAAAGGTTTGTAGTCTGATACACAGTAGGTGTTAAAAATAACTGGTCAGTACGCTGTGAAATATTTAATAAAATAATTTTTCTAAAGAATATTTATATACTAAGAATGCAGTTAATTATATCCCATGTGTCAGAAGTGGTTTAACATAGTATGAAATAGAGCTGATTAACTTATTAGATTTATTTCAGCTTTCTTTTACAATTAACTATTCTATGCTCTGAATTTTTTATTTAATTTAATCAGTAATGTGTGCTATAGAATAATAGATCATTGTTGTTTGACAATTAAGTGAATTGGACTCTAACTTACGACTTTTACGTTAACGTTTCCATTAGGCTACTGCGCCCTTAGACCTTGGGCACAGTATAAACTATGCCTTGAGTCAACTGTCGCGTTGTTTAGGGGTCGATTGTCGATTTTCGCCACCAGTCACACTGACTCGTAAATGTTTTTTTCTTCTAGGTGGCATCGAATTTTCCTATCATGTCTTGATAACCAATCTAGCTGACGGTCTTTTCATTCACCAATAAGATTATGAGGTAATTAAGACGCCTAAGGAGAGAAAGTTGATCGTCCAGAATGATTTGCTTTGCTGCCGATTCGATACCTATCCTAGTTTACGCTCAAGCTTTACAAGTGTAATTCGTCGGTTTTCTTGAATAAGTTCTTACAGACGGCTTGATTATTTCTTTAATGCCTGACTGAGACTGACTGAGATGTTAGACTTTGGGCTCAGTATAAACTGCGCCTTGGGTTTAATGGTCTAAGACTGTGCCTCAATAAGAAGTAAATGATCTTAGGGTGGCAACTATATCTCGTGAATCCTTTTCTTTCATAGTACTAAAGTCAGATATTATGTTATTATCAAAGAACTCAAAATTTTATAATAAAATAATATTAGGTATTTTATTTAAAAAATTAACAAGTCTTACTGAATACTTTAACTATCGTCGCTTGGGTCATGAACTTGCATTTTTTTATTTTCTTTTATACGAAGTTGCATGTATCAGTGTGAATATGATGACTCAATGGCAAGGTTATTTTCAACACGCATTCTGGATTATCAAAAAGTAGCCAAGTCAGGCAACTGATTTGTCCTTTAAAAAATCTGTATTTAAGCCAAATTAGTGAGCTCACCTTTAATCATGGCCAAGCTCTCGTTTGTGATGGTTGTCGACATCGTGACTCAAAAGTAGTTTCCAATCTTAGATGGAGTAGGTCTGTAATTGTTAGGCTGCGTTGTCCGTTGGTTGCAAGGCCCAGAAGGATAACATTTTGGGTGACGTTAGGATATATATAATTTTTGTAGAAGAGCAATTTTGCAGCTATATTAATGGTATAGTTGTAACACAAATGTGTCGGCTAGACCGGGGAAGGACACTCAGAATACCAGCTCTCACAGAATACCAGCGTCAAATAGCGTCTCCACATTGCTGTGTTTCGTATGGTACGCGTAGAAAACCGTAGGCCCATTTTACTGGAAACGAGGCATTCCATCTTAGGTATTCCTCACGGGTGACAACGCATCTGCATATTGATGCGCAGTCGAGCAACCACTTACCATCTGGTGGACTGTGTGATCGTTTGTCACCCTTATCCTATAAAAAAATTGGTTGACCCTGCAGGCCATCCCTGGAACTTCCCGCTAATTTCAAATGCAAAGCACTCCAAACTTCAAAAATTATGCAGCGAAATCTCGAAGTTATGTTAAAAAAACGTTTTTTTTTTACGAACGAATTTTTACTTTCCAAACGGCATTCGATGTAATTTTTTGAGGTTAAGAGCTGATTAGTTTTTGAAATCGATCGGTAAAGCCGTTTAAAAGTTATAAAAAAAAAACAGTTTTTCAAAATTTTTACTTTTAATAGTAATTTATGTTTTATTAATAAAAATTTATGTTTAATAGTATTTAGTTAAAATTATCACCAAATCTATTCCACATTGAGATCTTTAGAACGCCGCAAACCGCATCTCAATCGATCAAGACGTTCAAAAGTTATGAAAGGTTTACATACTTACACACACACACGTACATACATCCGTACGGACGTCCACGTGAAGTTAGTCAGAATAGCTTCCTGGGATCTCAAAACGTCGAGACCTGATGAAAACTTGATTTTCGAATATCCAAGTGAAACCAATAACTTCCCTATTTTTGAATTTTTTTAATTTTCTTAGAGGGAAGTTAAAAATAAAAATATATGATTGTCGAATATGAATACCCAGTCTACTATATTTGGCATAAAAAATACAGTTTATTTACATCCCACTGCTGAACACAGGTCCCCCCTTATTTCTGGGAATGTTTAAGGAGAAGGAAATGTCCGTTGCGCTGCCCCCATGCGCGCGCACTTTACATGGCTTTGATTTATTTTTAATTTATCAAACCACACGATGTTTTTCTTTAACGACCAGTACATGGTAAATCTGTACTTCATTGTTGCTGGCGGTGATCGAACCCAGGTTCCACACATTTAAAGCGATAGAAATAGTGATAACAGTAAAGTTCAACGAAATAGAGAAGTATTTACATTAGTACTGCAGCGATGCTACATATCCTATTTCTATCCTAGTCACGATAACATGTTTTTTTTATAAAATTATTATAACCAATTTATAAAAAGCTATTAAGTTAAGATGGCTAGCGAGCACAACGTTTACCTGATGATAAGTGAATAGTACGGTTAATAGAAAACTATTTAAAAAGAAAACTTATTTTGCATTTGTAAGTAAAAGTTAATGGCTAAGTAAAGCATTAAAAACACGTGTCGAATTTTTCCAAGTGTAATCTTGGGTAGTGATGTTGCGTTGAGTGGTGACAGTGATTTAGTACACGCTATTGTGGGCGGGAGGTAGGCGCTCTTCAAACTAGGTATGGCAACACCCTTTTTTTTTTGAACGCAGATCTTAGCTATTTAAAATTTTTGCATATTTAATAATAAGTTCATTTAAATAATATAACTCGTGCAAGCAGAGGTATCATTAGAGGTGACCGAGGGAACAGGGGCATTAACATCTTTCTAATAACCACTCTAAATAATAAAAAAACGACTTTATCACCACCTACCTACATCAGGTATAGTATCAATCAGTAATCAAGCACTGGCTTAGAAGAGTTAAAAAAGTGTGTGTGCAGAGTTAAAATAAGATGAAGAGATGACCTGGTAGGACATATATGACACTAACATCCATCAACTTCTTATATTCATAAGAAGTTGATGGATGTTAGTGGCTCAGGGCTGTGGTTTGAGTCATTATGTGTACGAGGCTTTTGTTCTGAAGTGGACATGCGCAGGGCTGTTATAATGCATCATTCATTCATTCTTTTATCCAATCGAAGTTCATTGCTGAACGTAGCCTCCCCCCCCCCCCTAATATATTGCTTATACAGGGAATTTTTCTTATCGTGGCCATGCTTGGCAGGTATAAAACCCAACCAGGTTTTATTTTTTAGTTGTTATTAGCATAGCGCTGCTGCTCATCTCCTGATTCGTTTCTTGTGCCGCCTGTTACAACCCCCACAGGATGATATAGGGTAGAGGATATTCTTATTTCTTAGTATATTCTTCCACCGCCACTTCTTATACGTTCAGTGATTAATGATAATTTTTGACGTGACAACGTCTAGTGAATCGATAAAGTGATAATTCAATAACAATGATTCAATTTTATTCATAAAAGCATTAAATCAATTCATCAATGTTTTGTTATGACGTTGTCACGTTAGACTATCGTCTATCTATACACGTTACTAGGCTGCACTAAAAGTATCGGGAATGGAATATTTCCACTGTTCCTGTCATATTAAAATCTTTTTAACTGAAAACTCCTTGGTTTTAAAAATCGAATACCATTTATTTATTTAAAAAAAGATTCTCGGTCTTGTCACAAGGTTTTGTCAAACTTGTTTATAGTTCATAAAAGATAGCTTGATCTCTGCGATAGCTATCAGTAAAAATGACGGGGATCATCACTGAGCTTGACACGTCCACGTTAAAATTCAGTAAACCAGCGATAAATTGTGGTTTTGGATGGGGCTTCATCACCAAATGCAGAAATCATCCGGTCAACACACTGTTTTTGTGTTAAACCACTTCGAGAGTCATAATAAATCATCGCTCTTGAATTTTCTCGAGTCAATTCTATTTTCTCAACGACTTTAGTTCATAAAAGATCGCTTGATCTCTGCGACAGCTGTCAGTAAAAATCACGCCTATGAAGTCCTGAATTTCTTAGTAGTACAGACAGGACCTTTTAATGTCATGCTTTATGGGCATGCCGACCTAATTAGTGGACTTTATAGACGTGATTTTTACTGACAGCTGTCGCAGAGATCAAGCTATCTTTCATGAACTAAAGTCGTGGAGAAAATAGAATTGACTCGAGAAAATTCAATGATTTATTATGACTTTCGAAGTGGTTTAACACAAAAACAGTGTGTTGACCGGATGATTTCTGCATTTGGTGATGAAGCCCCATCCAAAACCACAATTTATCGCTGGTTTGCTGAATTTCAACGTGGACGTGTCAAGCTCAGTGATGATCCCCGTCAAGGTCGTCCAAAAACAGCAGTTACCCAAGAAAACGTTGATGCTGTGCGTAAGCTAATTGAGGAAGATCGACATGTGACATACCGCAAAATTCAAGCAACTTTAGACATTGGCATGAGTCAAATACAAATAATCTTGCATTAACAATTAGGTGTAAAAAAGTTGTTTTCCCGATGGATACCGCATTCGCTCTGTGAAGAGCAAAAAACGGCTCGCGTTACTTGGTGCGTCAGAACTCTGGAAAGATTCCACGCAGGATCCTCAAATGCTATATACAACATCGTATCAGATGACGGATTCTGAGTATACGCGTACGAACCCGAAACAAAAAACCAGTCACGAGTTTGGGTGTTCGAAAATGAGTTAAAGCCAACAAAAATTGATCGTTCACGGAGTGTTGCAAAAAAAATGGTGGCCACGTTTGTCTCCAAAATCGGCCATGTTACGACTATTCCTCTTGAGGGATAAAGAACGGTTAATTCAGAATGGTATGCTAACATTTGTTTGCCATAGGTCGTTTCTGAACTACGTAAAGAGAACTGCAACCGCCGCATCATCACGACAATGCGAGTTCTCACACCGCATACAGAACAAAAGAGTTTTTAGAGCAAGAAAACATAGAAATTATTAGACCATCCGCCGTACAGCCCCGACCTAAGCCCTAATGATTTCTATACTTTCCCTAAAATAAAGAATAAATTGCGTGGACAGAGATTTTCATCACCTGAAGAAGCTGTGGACGCCTACAAAACGGCCATTCTGGAGACCCCAACTTCCGAATGGAATGGTTGCTTCAATGATTGGTTCCATCGTATGGAAAAATGTGTCAAATTTCGCGGAGAATACTTCGAAAAGCAATATATACATTTTTAAATAGTAATGTTGTGTCACTTCCCTGATTCCCGAAATTTTCAGTGCCGCCCTCGTAAACTATCGACTACTAACTTTAACAAATATTATGAGCAGGATGTGATATTATACACTTACAATGTATGACCAATTTACACTTTGTATAACGAGTTTAACAACATTCAACATTGTTGTATTACGTCAATTTACTTTATAATTAACAAACAAGTAACAAATAATCAAGATTACCATGATGTACGTGTATAAAATCATTGCTTTTGTACCAGAAATACTCGTAATAACTATTACTACTCATATAATATGTCCGTTTTAATCACTCTAAGATTCGATAAGTGATTTAAGAGTGATTTATTAATTTAGTATATCAGATAAATTATTAATTGACTGCCTCGTTGGTCTAGTTGTCGTAAACGTTCATACGTGGTGGAGCCATGTTGCAGTTATATTTGTAGTATAGTTGTAGCACGAATGGGTCGGCTCGACCGGGGAAGGACCACGCCCTCACAGAATAACAGCACAAAATAGTAGCTTAATGCCGCTGTGTTTCGTATGATGAGTGTAGAGAACCGGAGACCCTTTTTACTGGAAAGGAGGCATTTCATCTTAGTCCTCACGGGTGACAACGCGTCTGCATTTTGATTCGTAATCGAGGATCGATGTAGATGTCTATGGGTCGCAACATACACTTATCATCAGGTGGACTGTGTGCTCCTTTGTCATCCTATCCTATAAAAAAACGTGGTTACTGATCATGAGGTCCCGTATTCGAATCCTAGGTCGGGCCGAAATCTGTTTTATCTGTCAAGAAATTCTCAGTCGCAGCCTCGGAAGGTGGCTGTGTTTCGATCCCAACTTAGACAACCAATTACAAAACCTTCGCTATTTTTTCAACTACATTAGTATTTAATTTTATTTAATTCAATAAGAGCGGGCTTATATCTAAGTATTTAATCGCGTACATTAACTAAATCGTATTTGGTGTTGTTTGCGATACAAGTGTCAGCTAATTGGAGATGTTGACTGTGACCTCAAAAGTCCTGCTTGTTTATATCAGCCCGATTCAAGGCGAGCAGCTTTAATAAGGAATCGCTATTGAACTGCTATTAGTACGCTATGTTATTTTATTATATTTAGAGCTGTGATGTCACAGACGTTCATTATATAACGTTACATGTTTATTTATATTATAAGTTAGACCATTATCTTTGACTGTTTGACTTTTAATCACTAATAAGAACTTCCGTTTAGTCGTTATTTGGGTCAAAGATTGTTATTATTATCTAATTAACACTTATATTATTATATTTATCTATTAAATATGAAAATCTAGATGGTTTAATTACCTAAATATAATTTATTTATAGATAGCGATATATAATAAACATATATACGTATATTTATATATGTAAATATATACACATATGTATATGATATATATATATATATATATATATATAGTGAGAGAGAGAGAGAGAGAGAGAATATGACTGGTTTGTTCAGATTGCAATTAATTTTCCATATATTCGTTTGTAATAAATAAAATTGTTTTGTAATTTAGGTACTGTGGACTATAACGAACTAAAAATTTAAACATATTAGTAAAAACGATCGGTAAAGGAGTTTATTCTTTATGATATTTATAGCGTTTTCTTAAGTTCTTAGTTAGTTAGGTACTTAATGATTTTATTTCTTTAATTTCTCACCTTCTTGACAAATGAATTAAAATGTGTTTACAGTAACACATACCACTACAGTAAATATTATTATTGCAACTATTTTAAATAAATTATTTTTTACTAACAAGTTTATTACGTAACAAATGCACGTACAGATTTCCAGGACTGCTTTCGAAATGCCTATATTAAACATATTTTATATTTATTAAAATTCTAAGTACATAACTTTCAGAATAAATAAAAAAATTGATTTCAAAATGTTTACGCTATAAGAGTAACAGACCCCTAAATTCACTCATTGAAGAGATATTTGCCTTAGATGCCACGCTTAGTAGTTGGATTATATCGGCAGTTTTAATATACTAATTGTTACTAGGAAATTAGGAAGCCGCTTCTGCCGACCTATTGATTTGATTGCCTCTGTCTCCCTTAGGACACCCGCGAGACGATGTAAGCTAGTAGATATCTAACGCCCTTTGAGTATTAAACCAACCTAACACCATATCTATACGGTCGAATAATATAGAGTAATGGCGTGGCATTACAATATTACAAGGTTGATATATATATATATATATATATATATATATATATATATAAATACATGACATGTATTATATATATGCCATAAAAATAAGTTTCGCGATCAACGGCGGATAACATAACCAAAATTGATAGAATGAAAAACGAACAGAATTCGTAATATACCTTACATATATTCAAAAACGTTGAAAATATCTTTGCATGTTTCAAAGTCCGATGCGATTACATTGTACCTATAAGCTTTCTAACTATCAGCTAACCGTCCGTGGCATCTACAACCGGCTTTTGTATACCAGTAGACATATATGGTTTATTATGTGCACTTGAATGCTATGAAGATATTGAAAGATAAAAGAACTGAATTAGAAATGCTGATATTTTCTCAAAGTCAAGGATATGTGCAACAGATTCGTAACTCTTGAGTGAATATAGGGATATACATAATACTTATTTGCAATTGTTATTATTTAATACGGATATTAACCATCATTATCATCCTACAGCCTTTCTTCACTAGTCTACTGCTGAACATAGGCCTTCTCCAAGGCCACAAGCGATAGATTCTTAACGAGGACTTTGCTCGGAATTCTTTGCAAGATAAAATTAGAAATAAGGATATCCGCAGCAGAACCAGAGTAACTGACATAGCCCAGCAGATCAGTAAGCTGAAGTGGCTATGGGCCTACCGAGTAGTTCAAAGAAATGACAACGGATGAAGAAGAAAGGCTCTTAAGGAAAAGCCTCTTACAGTTAAGCGAAGTTTAGGGCGGCCCCACAGAAATCTAAATAATAAGGCAATATTATTTAGATTTCTGAGGGCGGTCCCAAGCCAAATAAAGTGACGACCGGGTAAAAAATAGCAGTAAGTCGATGAATGCAGGTGATTCAGGACCGTGCTTTATGGCATTCCTTGGGGAAGGCCTAGGTGGTTATTGCTAATTAAAATTAATTGTGTTTGGTAGAGCCTTACATTTTGTAAAATGCGAATTCGATCCCCTAAGATGGAGGCAAACATCGTAAGGAAACTTTCATAGAAATTCTTTTTTTTTAAGACTCTTTTTAAATAGAAAGACGCTATTTCTTACATTTTCTCCTATATCGTAGAGGCACTTAACATATATAAATTACACACGCACAATCAAACAGGCCTGTAACAATAATAGTTATTTGTATGCCATAAAATACTTCATAGTTGCGAGATTAGAACCCGCGGCTCCGCATCGCGACTGCCGAACTCTATGGCGCAGTGACTAAGCACTGCGCCATAGAGCTGTGCGTTATATGCCTTCTACATATTTCAAGAATATGTAACTATACAGGACCACACGCATAAGGCAACGAGCAATGACACAGGCAGCGTGTTAAACTTTTCTATGCTTCAAAAACAATAATTAGCAGTTGTATAATTTTTTTAATAAAACCGATTAAATAGTTATTGTTTTAATGAATTACTCAACTACAATAATTTAAATATATATATATAATAGTATGTTATGGAGATGCGAACTCATTTTATAAGATTAAGTAATTATAAAAGTCCTTGCCACCTTAACGCAAACAAGAGGCGTAAATTAACCTAATTTTGAGTCGTAACATTACCTAAGTCTATTAATATTTCGCAATGCTATTGTTTTTTATATGTTATGTACTAATTTCATATTTAATTACTTTTAACGTTCTTTTGTAATACTATTCACTCATAACAATAACGCATTTATTTTTGTAGTAGGTTGTAAGTTCGAATATATTATTTTGAACAACACACAAATATTAGTTAGCGATTTTGAGTATATTTTCACATTTCGAGTTTCATCGGCACTCGTATGAAAATTCGACGACAAATGAGTTGTCAAAGAAATATTTGAAAAGACTTCTTATTTTAAGATAGGACAGTTGAAGACTGATAAAAGTTAAGGAAGAGAAAATTCATTACGGTATAAAATTAATAAATTAAGTGGGTAATTACTATAAATTAGACAAGTCTATAGATAGGGAGTATATTTCCTTAGAATCGGTTACCCTGCACTTTGTTTTTCGTTCAATACAACGGATTGCCATACGACACGTATCTTATTAGAATTGGGAATAAGAACATCGTTATTTTAATTTTAAGTCAGTTTTTCTCAATCTCCTGATATATTAAAAGCCCTATAACATTGTCTCGATATCATCGTCATTATCGGATACAACTCTGCTGGTCGGCGTTCGAGATAATACAAACACAAATTCTCGAAGATATCATGGCATATAAAGATTCATGCTACGCATGCGAGTTTTCCATTTGAAGAAAGAGTTAACAACTCGTTAATGCATATATATAAGCGTTTCTGCGCATCCTGCCGCAGCTTCAACTCTCATATGGTGCAATTTGTATGGCCTATGAATCACTAGTCTGGGTTTGGGTGTGTACTCATATTCAATTTCTACAATTCCTTATATGTTTTCAGCAATTCCACTACCACGAAACCGGAGAAACTTCCTGTGTGGAGTAAAAGAAATGGAAAAGGGAAAAAATTACGGAAGAGATTTCACTACAAAATGTCGTTCCGTGGGTGTTGTAAGAGATGACAGAGGGAAATTGAAATCAAAGATATGTAAAAGCATCATCATGACCACAACTCATAACAAAAAACTGCGGTTGTCAACCCGCTAGCCGAAGCGTGGTCACTGTGGCAAAATCCCCCTTTAAGGCAATCTAAGGAGAAAGCCAGTGCCAGCAGTGGATTTTTAATGGGATTTAATGCAAGGAATGGATGACAAAGTGTTTTAATAGCTTTTCTGTCGGGGAACCCGTCTGGGATTGTACCAGTCTACCACTGCTTTTTTCGAGCTATATGACCGGTCAATTGCCACTCAGCTTACTAATCCGTTGGGCTACGTAAGTCACTCTGGTTATACTGCGGATATCCTCATTTCTAAGTTTATCACCCATATTGGCCATATATCTCGAAGAACCGACAACCGATGGGGAAGAAAGTTCTTGAGCGGCAGCCTCGTACCGGCAGGCGCAGTGTAGGGCGACCCCCCACTAGATGGAGTGATGACCTAGTAAGACATGCAGAAAGTCGATGGATGCAGGTGACTCAGGACCGTACACTGTGGCATTCCTTGGGGGAGGCATATGTTCAGCAGTGGACTTATGGAGGGCTGTGATGATGATGATGATGATTGCTGTTTCCTGTCGTCAAGCAACAGTGCATTCATTGTGTCGATTTGAAACCAATATTCATAATTACTAGCTACGATTACATCTTAGTACCCATAACTGACAACGCATCTGTAATAAGTTACTGTGTTAGGCTGGAAGTGTCCATGGCTTCAGTAGCCATTTACATGGCTTGATTGCTTGTTCAAAAACATTAATACTTAAAGAGAGTGGATATATTTTCTCTTATACAACGTATCATATTAAAAGTGTACAATTATGCTAACTTCCATTCATTGGATTTCTATAATAGCTAGTCTCGATTATCATTAACGTCCTGCAACCAAGGAAAGTTCTCCCACGCTTATAATAGATGTCGTGACTGGTCTATGTACTGAGAGCTAGTTCCTTGCTAACCGGTGGCTTATCTATGAATTTCGCTTACTTTCTCTATGGCCCTGATACCTATGACAGGCGATGGGGCGGCTTAGTGTACCTACCTTACTAGAAATCGTAGGTGTTGAGTTGAAAATCCATAGCTGCGGTTTAAAATGTTTGTACTTGTTTTATTTTTAAAACAACAGGTGGTGGGGGGATTCCATTTCTCCATAAGAGTCCATCTGGGTAGGTACCACGCGTAGGTCAGAAAGTGTTTTTTTCCTTAAAAAAGAATATTAACAATGCTATAAACATTACTAATATTCCCCTTAACCACTCGTGGTAAGCTTAAATTGCTTGTTTTACGAGTGGTTCACGCCAGTAGTCGAATGGCGGATTCGAACCCACGACCTTTTTGAGTTAGCGGTCCGCGCCCTGCCATTAGGCTACTGTCTCTTGTGTGATTGTGACGTGCCGGTATGGCTCTGTTATAGTGTACACAACGTATTTATGATTAAATTCTTAAATAATTTACAGATAATACGTATAACTTTCTGCCTAAAACTCCGTCTGGGTCACACTTTGATTGCTATTTTGCCATTAACAAGCAATGAAACTACTGTTCTGATCTGAAGGTTATAGGGAACCGATTTCATTAAAAACTGTGAGGCATTGTATTGTTTTTCTCGGAGTTGACATGATCTCTAGCATTCGTATGTTTAGGTTAGTCGCTGGTTGTATTCGTAGACTCACCATAATGGGGACTGTAAACTCTAAACAAATGAAATGTTGGATCGCGTCGATTTAGGGATCGAGGTAAATACTACCTACTGTTTGGCACAAAAAAAGTTAAATTTATTAAACGCGATACCTTTATTATTAAAAAAAAATTATCGCTATAAACACATACTTAACAAACATGATAATTTTACGGCTTTTAATGCTCAACTTAGAGAGCTGATCGTAATTAGTGAGTGTGAACCAACTAATATTAAGGCATGTCGTAGATTATAGAGTGCAATCAGCAAAACAAACTACAAAATTCTATTACCCACACTCTAATGACCATTAAAAAAAATTCTGGCCTCTAATTTTATGACTGTAATTTTTATTCTAAATAACTTATGAAGACATTTTGTTAATCAACGCCAAAAATATTTTTTGTATGTTTTTTTATTATGATATTAACTACCAAATAATTTTAAAAACTAATATTTCTTTTAGTAAATTCGGAATTGTTAAGTATACGATTTCCTATCGAAAGTTAGTCACATATGGAATTTTTATTCTGCATAATGTATAGCAATCCTTAGTTACAAAGTGTTTTAACGAAAATGAATTATTTGTTATTTTCCGAAGCGTTGGTAGCATCTACGTTTATGATTTCCCCTTTACGCAAAAAGTAAGTATCGATATTATCTATTAACATTTCTTCTGATCGGTACACAGTTCGCACATGGTTAGTGGTAAATTGTAGTAGTTTCCATTATTGTATTTCTATTGATATGCGTACCTCGTAATTCTGCTTTTAGTTCATTTTGAGCTATATTAGACTTAAACATGCCTTGACTAGGCTTGTGGCAAATTTGTACACGAATATAAACACCGACAAGGCACGAATTTCCTTGTAGCAGCGGGAATAAGAGCTCTTCTTAAAAAATTAAAGAAAAAATTAGGCCCTTTTAGAACAGTGAAATAAATACTAACCACAACTTCTATTAAGTTTTTTACGCTCTCAGAAATGACGGTGTCTCAAATTGGAAACAGTGATTAGTTTGTTTTTGATGTTTGTGTTAGGTAATTGGACTAGATTTTTATTACGCCAATAGTTTGAACAGAGATCTATTAAAAGTCTGGTTTATCATACCGGACGGAGTGCTCGTTTGTCATTCTTACTATACTACAAAAAAAAATTCGGAATCGACAATCGAAGCGAAGCAGACGTGGCCTTATACGAGTTTTATTCTAAGTAAGGTATAGAAATGACTATCAATAAGTATTATACAATAATCTATATTGAATTAAAAAATCCTTCATTTCGTTCCGAACAAGACGTATATGATAAGGGACAGTGTAAATATAAAGTAATTAAAAAAAAACCAACTTCAATAAGTAATATTTTTTGATTGCTAAGAAATGAAAAAATGTATAAGGAAAATATACACAACTAATGATATTTAAAAATATTTATACTTAACCAAATTTAGAGTCGGTGCCAGTCGGTTAAATAGGTATCTAGTACGGTTAACTCTTACAATTTTTGTTAAACAATTTCTAATATATATTATATTCTCTATTTTGTCTTGTTTTAATCTAAATTTATTTAAAAAAAGTATTTCGTAAGTTTATTTTTGTTTTTAGTGCCTTAGCTGGCACCGACTCCGTAAATAACAGTATTTGTGTATATTTTCCTTATACATTTTTACAATTCTTAGCAATCAGAAAACGTTATTTTCAAGTTTTTAGTAGTGAGGGCAAAGTTTTAAGGCCGATTTTTGCTTATTTGAAGAATAAAATTACTTTATTTTTCATATTTTAGTGTTAAGCTTAGAGTCTCAAGTACTTGCTTAAATATAAGGTGTTAAGTGTTATTGTTAATTTGGATATGCCTTCTAAACGCGATGCTCTGTATAAGACAGCGACGGTCGGAGAAAACATAAGATGAAATGAAAGATCATTTGAGAAAAAATAAGGAGATAAATTTAATAAGTATTCCACAAGAGAGTGATAATCAGCGTGCTCATAGACTTTCAAAAATGAGAGCTTAAGCGAATTCTACCAGATGTAATGAAAGTCTAAAACATTGTGCTGAGCAATTCTTTCTGATACACGAGCACTCATTAAACGCAATGAAGAAGAAAGGCTGCATGCATCGGCTGGGCTTGAAACGCGAGCGCTTATCAAACAAAACTTAAAAGCAAAGATCTCACGGACTCCACTTGATAAACGAGCGTTTATGAGAGGAAACTGAAAAGTGACGTTCACACCGACTCCATTTGATACACGAGCGTTTGTAAACGAAACTGAAGAATAACGTTTTTACAGACTCGGCTTGATACTCGAGCATTTATGAAACACTAAACACACTTTAAAACTGAAAAGCGACGTTTTCACCGACTACGCATGTGTTACACGAGCGTTTGTCAAACGAAACTGAAAAGTGACGTTCTCACCGGCTCTGCTTGATACACTAGCGTTTATCGTTTATTCAAAACTGAAGAACAACTTTCTAACCGAGATAAGCGTTTATCAAACGAAATTAGGATTGATTCGATTAGATGGTATGGAGTCGCAATTACGAATGTGTATCTAGTAAAATGATTATAAAAGATCTATTTATATTTTCGCAGATTTCCCATAGTACTGTTTGTAATAAAGTGTTATATATCCATAATGCGGCACAATTTACAAGCTGCAAAATTTCGTCCAAATCGTCGGAATCGTATCCGAGGAAGTATTAAAAAATTATTTATGGTGTATTTATATAAAAAATATATATTTGAATTAATAAATATTAGAGTAAAATAAGTAATAAAAATAAATAAATATTTTATCAGACTTTTAGTTGAAACCCAAAGAGGTTTAAAGTGCTCGTCTAGACAAATCACAAGAACCGGAACACGCTAAAAACTTTGTCGTGGAATTCCCCTCGACTGCCTTCAGTTCCTATTACTAGATCAGCTTAAGGCTACCATAGTATTGTCAGGTAATGTAAACTACACTTATCTGCAAAATAAAATTAGAATCAGAATTAGGTGAAAATCAAAAATTACTTAAAGAGGAGTCCAATATGGTGTCCCCTATTTTCCACTCTTATGGCCAGATTTTTTTTACAAAACTTAATGGGACTACCTTGGAGGTAAAGCCAATTTAATAAAAAAAAATCATTGAAATAGGTTCACAATCTGCGAAGATATCATGCAAAATTTCTTAAAATAAAAGTCCAATATTAAATTTTTCGCGTATTTTTCTCCCTTAGGGGCGTAATATTTTCTTCAAAATATAATGGGATCACCCTTGAGCTAAACCCTATTTAATAAAAAAATATACAATCGGTTCACAATCTGCGAAGATATCGCGTAACATACAAACAAAAAAACAACATACACTCGAATTGAGAACCTCCTACTTTTTGAAGTCAGTTAAAAATCACAATTTGATAGTCAATAGAACTATTAAATTTATACTATGTGTCTTTTGAAAATAACAATAAAAATAAAAAATTTAAACGATTTCCAAACTCCAAGGACAAAAAGGACAATATTATGAATTAGTTTCGATCTGTCTTCGAATTTATCACAGAAGTAGCTGCCATTTCCTATTTATGAAGTGCAAACTTCATGCGCCTAACTTCTGTACTGATTACACTGAATCCAATATTTTGCTGGCGGTTCAGTGTATTTATCAGCTTACACTAAACAATAAAACTGGTTTCAGGTTATTGTATTGTTGTTTTACGGAGGGTCTTTTAAAGCTTGAGTTCCTCCAAATCCTCTGATTTTTCCCTTTTTTTTTGCTATCAGTTTTGCCCACATCTATCCAATGAGCCAATACAGCGGACCCTCGGTAATCCGGCACCTGGCTAATCAGTCCCCCCCTTGTCAATCACAAAATCAATCAAATCAAAAATCAATCAAAAGTCCAATGTCTTTAATTTGTAGGAGATTTGAGTCCCGCTATGACGCGTATTGTCTCAGTTCAAATGTAAGTAGTGTGTAATGTAACTTTTTTATATAGGATAGGATGACAAACGAGCACACAGTCCATCCTCGATTACGAACCAAAATGCAGATGCACTGTCAATCGTGAGGACTAAGATGGAATGCCGTGTTTCCAGTAAAAGTCTCCACGAGCTACAGTAATAATATTATGAAAAATATAATTTATGGCAATTGTATGCAAATACAATGAAATTGTTTTATCCTGTTGCAATGGTTAGTTAAACCATTCCATCGATTACCTAGGTACCTTATTTCTTATCGTGTCGTAAAATTCAGACAACAGATAGGTTAATAAAACCCTGTAGCTTACTGCATTTAAAGATAATGGACCTTCGATAGTAACCATCTATGGACCTTAGGTAGTAAACATCTAAATGTTTGTTATTTGCTGATATTGGTAATGATCGAACGTCTGAAAATCATACCATACACACACACACACACACAGATATATATATATATATATATATATATATATATATATATATATATATATATATATATATATATATATTACTGGATGACCTTTTTTACCGTCTGGAAAAAATAGGGTGTAACATGTGAACAGAGTAGAAGCCTATGGCACTGATATTTTACAACTTTATATTGAAGAAATAAATAAATTAAAATCTATCAAAAATCAAATCAGAATAAAAACCTACTTTACGTTTTTTAATTTACAAATATCTTCAATATTGAACTGTAACATATTTACTTACTGACATTGAATTAAATATGTTCAATGTCAGTTGTACTGTTACATTACACTTTGATGATTGAATTAAAGTAAACAAAACTCTTGAAGGTTCTTGGCCATT
Source organism: Parnassius apollo (assembly GCA_907164705.1). Lineage (NCBI taxonomy): Eukaryota > Metazoa > Arthropoda > Insecta > Lepidoptera > Papilionidae > Parnassius > Parnassius apollo. The sequence continues at coordinate 4,412,605 of CAJQZP010000935.1, forward strand.
TTGATTACATTTACCACTATTTTAATGAAACACGCGTAAATAACTGGCATAAAAGTTTTTGAAATGTTAATTTGTAAATATCCCAGTATATTTGAAAGTATTAGTAGGACACCTACTTGCATCGAAAATTATTTGTAAATGCCAAAATATAAAGTTTTTACCTACACATAGTACCAATGAAAGACGCAGTCGATTAAAACCAGAATTACATACAAGTGAAACAAACTATTAGGTATCTCCAAATATAATCTCAAAACGTACCTTTTCGTTGGTTGTGGTCATACGTTCATGACAAAATTACAATAATCAACCAACCAACATAATATAGACAAATAAGCCTACATATTTGTTATTAACTAGAAAAGCCCGGAACTAGAGTTTTTTAAATTATTAGAAACATTTGGGAACTAATGAATTTTTCATTTTTTTGTTTGTAATATGAACAAAAAAGATTTAACTACTACTTACAATAGTACCTCCAACACTACTTATTTTAAGAAAACTTTTACCTTTTACCACAGAATAAATACCTAATAGTTTTAGTACCTAGTAGCCGGCTAAAAAGTCAAGAGTGTACGAATTAAATCATAAAGCGCAAAGTAGGTAATTATGGTTTATTTCTTATAAATTAAAAGGTTTACTTAAAATATGAGAAATATTAAGTTTACCTATACCTATAGCCTATACCATAGAATACTATAAAACACAATAGAATGTCTGGCAACTTTATTTTTTACGAGGATTGGCGTCGCCAAACCCGATTCGCTGTGTTGACAGACGGAGTAAATTTACAAATTATAGACTTTTGATTAATGTTCAAGATCATCATTAAATTTTAATACATATTTATTTGTAAAAGGGTGCAATTTGGCATTTTCTAAATAATTATGCGAAATTTGAAAACGATTGTAACGTCAAAACACATCTCGTGTTGACATTTATACGTGTGAATTGACGTGTTAGTGACATTTTAGTGGCTACGCGGGCTCCGCCCACTCCCCCGTTCTATTATGTGTGTATTATAGTATTCTATGGCCTATACACTGGCGTACACACATAGCGCACGGGCTCGCGCAAAGCCTCGCAAGCCGAATGCCTCGGCAGGTGTGGACGTGTCTCGGGCTGCCTCGGGCGCACGTTGCCTCGACCGTGCGCCGCTCGACCCCGAGCCATACGTTGTCAGTAAACTGGACGTGCTCAAAGGTACCTCAGTGTTCGCTGTTCGTTTGGTGTGACCCCATCTCCTATACATAGGTATTATCTATGGTGTGTACGGTGGTATTTTGGCTCGCGAGGTGGTACGATAGTGTTTGTTTTAGTTTTACTAAAAGTTACTTTAATAAAATAATATAATAGATTTGAAAGATATCACTGAATGGTAACTAAAATATACATCGATCTTTAAATTTAAACAAATATTTACTTTCAATTTACCTTTAGATAATCACTCGAGGCCTCAATAATAGCGTCACAAACTTCTGGAATTATACTAGAGATACTCTGCTACGATACTCGAAATAAACATTGCAAGCTGCTATAAAAATATCCGGTTGCTAAAAATCTTAGTTATTAAAACTCCTTCACTAACAGTGAATGCCTCTCTATATTTTGTCTTTTTAATTTTATTAGACAACAATGAGCACAAATTTTCAAATTCTTGTAGGGACATTCGTGTAAAATTATCTTCAATCTTATCATATGTTAAATCTTTAAGTAATTTATATCCATATTGGTTGCGACGCTCATAATTTTTTCTAATCCAGACGCGTCCATGTATTTTATTAAAACGTGACTGTTTTCTTTTTTTTAAACAATAAGCAACTAAGAAAGTAACTGCAGCTGCAATTGCACAACTGTCCATTTCAGATGCTCGAGGACCATAGAATAGAGTAATATATATCGAGGACTTATAATGGCTTAGTCTACCTCGCGAGGACTACCTCGGAGTTCCGGACAAAACTACTGAGGCCGCCTCGTGAGCCTTTGCTCGCAAGCCGCACACCGAGGCTGCCGTGCGAGCCTGTGCACTAGGTGTGTACGCAGCTTATTACAGTTCAAACCATGACAAACACTGACCTCTATATATACAAGTATATATATGTAGAGGTCAGTGATGACAAACCATTCAACTATTTTGTTAGTAATGTTAAAACGAAACAGAGTATTTTTCACACTCCTCTATCTAATGTATGGTATAGCTATGTTTGCAAAAACTATGTTTTCTAATGCGTCTTATTCAATGATTTCAAAAGGAAGGATAGGCCCATCTAAATATTTTACTCATAACATTTTCATACAAGAATAAAATCGGCCTAAAACGTGTCGGGCCACGCTCAGTGTAGGGTTCCGTAGTTTCCCGTCCGTCACAATAAGTGTTCCCACTTATGAGTTTAAAGGTGGGTATCCATTATGTTCGCGCTCCAGCAGCGCTCCGCGCTCCTGCAACTGCTCCCGGTAGTGGGTACTGTTGTTTCCATCCAAGTTCAAAATGATTTTCCTAGAAAGTCCTTATAAAGTTCTGCTTTTCAGATTTTTTTCATATTTTCTAAACTTATGGTTCAAAAGTTAAAGGGGGGGGACACATTGTTTTTTACTTTTGGAGCGATTATTTCCGAAATTATTGACATTATCAAAAAATGATTGTAGTAAACCCCTATTCATTTTTAAATACCTTTCCAACAATATATCACACGTTAGGGTTGAAATTATAAAAAAAATCACTTCCAACTTTACATATAGGGGGGCTACCCTAATAAAACATTTTTTTTCCAATTTTTATTTTACCACTTCGGCGTGATTGTTAAACATATTGGTACCAAATTTCAGCTTTCTAGTGCTAACGGTCACAGAGATTAAGCGAGGACGGACAGACAGACAGACAGACATGGCGAAACTATAAGGGTTCCTAGTTGACTACGGAACCCTAAAAAGTAGCACATCTGTCATAATACAAACATATCATAACACGACGTAACCAGGGTCGGATTTCGTAGTACAATTATCTTAATTGTACCATTATTTCATAGTTTGTAGTATATAGTATCGTAATAATACCAAGCGAAAATACCATAATTTTAGCTAAAGGTCGACTTGTATTATTATTGGGTCCTTTTACTTTTTAATATTAACCCTACGATATCGAGAATTTCTTTATTGTACACGAGTACCGCATTTTTAAATAAAATTAGAATTAGCTCCCTTTCTGGTCAATCAGTACTTGAGCGATGTATTTATGTTGCATCCTTTATACTACAATAATGAGGAGCTACGACGATAAAAACTCAATTGACCAGAAGCTATCGGTTTAAAAACAGAATTCCAAAATATTTTATGAATCAGATTTTCAGATCCAATTAAGCAGATATGGTTTCTTTAGTACTCTTATCGTTTTACCCTTATTGAATATAAAATATATTAGGAACCAATATTCAAAATTTAACTTACACTAAGTTCTTTAGACAAAAATAAAACAGAAATAAAAATAAAACCATCAAAAAACGAAGCGTATAGATAAACTAGACGCGTGACGCCAAAATCCCGACATGGGAAAAAAGAAACATGAAGGGTCAAACGTGATATATTTAAAAAAAAAGAAAGTATAATTTTATTTTCCATGTACAATATTTTTGAGGGTCAGAATTTAACCCTGACCTATTCTTGGTAACGTAACTAAACTAACTGTAAAATAAAACTTTACAAATGCGTTTATATAATAATTTAATTGTAACAAAATTAATAAAAAGTTATTAACCGATGGCACGATATTTCATGTTCCTTTTTAATATTTGTATCGTATTTTTTGCATACCTTTACCACGCAACTAGACATATTTATGACAAGCAAATCTGTCCTGCGCGTTGGCCCTAAACTGTTATTTTAGGGCCAGCGCACTGGTCCGTTTTTGTTGTTCGATCGGCCCGGTCCTTACGCTAGTAATATATAAGTCAATGGTCTTATTTAATATATCAAGTCCTCCCTATCTTAAAGAACGTTTTAAATTGCTTAGCTCCTGTCATAAATTTTCCTTACGGTACCCAAAAAAAAGTCTTTCCCTCCAATGTCTTGTGCACTTCTTGACTTTTTATGATAAATCATTTTCCGTTCTTGGAGTAAGGCTTTGGAACTCCTTACCCCTGTCAATTAAAACTGCTCAATCCTTAAATGTGTTCCAGAAACAAGTTAAGGAACAATATTTGTCTCTCTAACCCCTCTCTCTTCCTTCTCTTATTTATGGTCGTCCAACTAAAAAATGTTGTCTTTTTAGTGAATTACGAGTACTCGTAGTTGGTATCTTTTCTTATTTTAGTGCACCCTACCCGTTATTCGTTTTCTTATTGTTTATTTAATTCTTCTGGGGTTTTCGGAAGAGATTGCTACGTAGCAATAAGACCGCCTTTTGTTTTTACCTCAATATTTGTTATTTTTTTTAATCTTTACTTACTACTACTCTACTAAGTGTACAATAAAAAATATTGTATTGTATTGTATTAAGATGTACGGATTTAGACAAAGAATGGGGTGTCACCGTCGTTGCAGTTTGTTAAAGTCCACTGCTGAACATAGGCCTTCCCCAGAGATTACCCCATAGGGGGGATATTAGTCATGGTTGTCAAGTTCGGCAATCGGGTTGTTTTATAGCTTTAGTATATTATAAGGAAGACGCTCCTGCCCATCTCCTGAATTGTTTCCCTCTTTTCCCTCTTACGGCACCTGTGGGTGTCGTAAGAGGTGTTATTCAATAAAAGATCAACAAACTTCACAATTGAATAAAACTATTATTTACGGATTTTATCGCGTTTAATTACTTTAATTTATTTTTATTATCCCGACGTTTCAGGTGCTTTACAGCACCCATGGTCACGGGAGGTACTGAAATGTTTGACGTCCCAATGCCATAGTCCGGCTACCTTCAGTTTTTGAATAATAATTTTTGGTCCGATTTACGCAAAACGAGCTTATAGTATCATGAAGTCTTGCAGTGGTATGCTTGGGTTTGGGTTTAATTTTGCAAATTATAGGATCCCAAGCAACTGGCAGCACCCATCCATCTTCTCTATTGAAATTTGGATGTTTTTTAATTTCAATAGCCTCGCGTATCATCCTTGGTAGGAATCGGTGTTCTTTTGCGAGGATTTGTGGTTTATCAAATCTAATGTAATGGTGGGGACGATCTTGAACATGTTCGCAGACTGCAGACTTCCCGGAGCGTCGGTGCACCCATGGTGCTGTAAAGCACCCGAAACGTAGGGATAATAGAAATAAATTAATTAAACGCGATAAAATCCGTAAATAATAATAGTAATTTTATTCAATGTGTAGTGTTCGCGTAAATTTAAGAAATCATTAAACTTCACAATAATTATTATTAAACAACCATTCATTTTAATTACCTGTAGCTTTTTTATCAGTACATAATAGTTCACGCTATACATGGACCGCTTCCATTGCAGAGTAGATTTACCATACTTATTATGCACGACAGGAGGAATGGCGGTCGCAACGACGGACGACTTGCATCTTTGATGATGCATCCCGTAACCGGTCTGGGTAGTTTAAGTAGAGTTGGTTATACCGCCACCTATCAAAAGCTATGAGGTCTTTCTGACTTTATGTATAGTCGCCTCTTAAGATACCCCACGGGTTTGGTAATTTAGTGCTTATTCTGTAAGGGGTCGTTGTGGCTAGGAGCTGGGTGCTTTATTTAAATTTTATAACTTGCATTCCATAACATGCTCCAGTCAATAGAAAGTCGACAAATGTATGTGTACTACAGACATAATTATCGAGTTTGAGTAATCTAAACTATGATTAGATTGTACAATCCGGGCAAAACACATATTTTTTTACGTTTTTCTTTCAAAAATCACGTATAGACCGCTAAGAGCATGCGATCCTGACAGTACGTGATCGGATAGACGATGTAACATTGAAACAGCAAACATTTTACGATAAAAATATTTTCATCGTTTATTTGCATTCTGATACATAATTTATTTAAAATTCATTTTGTAACGTCAACTTGCAGTAAACTGAAATAGTTTATTGCTGAAGTTAATATTTAAAATAAACCAGTATGTTTTTCAATCGTACTGCGCTGTTTCAAGGTTAATTCAACAGTTCATTTAATAGTTATGATATATAAAATATGAGGCAATTAGACCGTTTTAAGCAATTTTTTAAGAATAACTATATATACATTAAATTACTACATATATAATATTCCTTAAACCTTTCTTATGAAAAATATACCACCAAAACAAAAGTAGAACATGCAATCTTTTACAACACGAAAATTTTTGCATAAGTCGAGTAAATACAACCTTTTCAAAACCAAACTAAAATTTGGTATAAAAAGGTTTATGTAGACCCTTTTATATGTGTTCAATGTATATATTTTGTAACTTGTTTTTAATGAATAGTTTCGCATATTACCATTCCAATTTTATTTTCTCTACGCTAGTTAGACAATCGAAAATCACCTCATATAAATCTATCGGGTGTGTGATAATTAATGGTCACTCAGAAAAAACCCACAAAAACAGTATATCCTTCAGATTCTAATAGATATTTTGTACACTATTTTCTAATTTATTTTACATTCTTGTACTTGCACTTTTAATGTACCTATAGTATTTTATGATAACTGAGCTGATAGATAAGTAATAAAAATAGTATGAATGTTAATTCATGTTTTTTTTCTTTGTGAAAATTTTGCAAATATATTCATTTTTACAAAGTATCCGTGGTATAAAAATGTATGGAACATGAGTGACCAAATATCTTAAATATGTATTTAAAACAAATTTTAAAATGGTATAATTAATTAATTGTTGTAAATTATTGCTAATAATGTTCAAAATTAGAAATTTTTGATTTGATTAAGCAACAAAATTTGCAATATTGGAACAATTTCTACGTTAAATGAATCTGACCATTGGGGTTTAATAAAAACTAAAACACTCGACATTTACAATACTCTATTTGAAATAAATAATTGGAAATGTTCGAATAGCCGTTGATAGTGCGATTTTCAAAGCTCTTGTCAAAAGTGGCAATATTTAGAAAACCTCAAAAACCAAAACAAACAGAGAGGCCCACGTGTAACAGTGAACATTTATGCAGGCCGATGATGATAATGATGATCTTTCAATTAGGGTCCAAAAACTAGAAATTTGTGCTCCGATTTATATTTGTTTAAAACTCTGATGACTCAGTTGCCAGGTACACACTATGTATAATTTCAAATAAATTTCCTAAGCAACTAAAATAGAAAATATTTTTCAATTCTCCTTTAATAATTATTTTTAATTGGTAATATAAACTGTGTATAAAACAGGCGCGCTCCGATGAACGCGGTCAATAAAAATATTTTCTAGCTAAAATAATTGAGAGGATAGGATATAAATTTTTACTGCGAAAAATTTTATAAGCTAAATAAATTAAGACCTGTTGTTATGCGTAAAATGTATGCATTAAAATATATTTGCGGTGAAATCGCAGTTACATAAAATGCAAGTGGTACAAATAAAAATTTTGTACAACCGACTTAAATATAAATAAAATTAGAACATCATCACTGTATTCGAAGTCAATTAAATACGCATTATTAAGGATAACTCAAAAACTACTTGGTCAGACCTTGATAAAATTTATATATATGGAACCACAAGAGAAGCACCAGTTTTCAAATAAAAAAAATCATCAAAATCAGTTAACCTAGAAAAAAGTTCTGAGGTAACCTCACACAAAAAAGTTAACTGAATTTAGTACATCCTCCTTTATGAAGTCGGTTAAAAATAGTGAATTACGAATGGTATACACAGGAAGCATTTGTATGCGCGGGCGTGTAACCGCGAGTTCTGATTCGTCATCATCATCGTCATTACAATCCTCCACAAGTCCACTGATGAACATAGGTTTCTTTTTTTATAGAATAAGGGTGACAAACGAGCACACAATCCACCTGATGGTAAGTGGTTGCTCTGGCCCCTAGACATCTACATCCATCCTCGATTAAGAAACAAAATGCGGATGCGTTGTCACCCGTGAGGACTAAGATGGAACAACTCGTTTCCAGTAAAATGGGTCTCCGGTTCTCTACACTTATCATACGAAACACAGCAGTATAAGGCTGCTATTTTACGCTGGTATTCTGTGAGGGCGTGGTCCTTACTCGGTCGAACCAACCCATTCGTGAACAACCGTGACTCTATCACGTATAAAATCCCTAAATAATTTTCAAAAACTAATGTTAAATGTCCAAATAATAAACTTCAAAAAAGAATGCTATGTTATTCCTCATCTTAAATTTATACCTATAATCCATATCAGAAATGAGAAAAGGCTTGTGTCCGGGAGTGGGACGTTTATAGGCGGTAACTTTAATCTGCATTGAGCTGTGACATTTCAGGGGCTGAGCGCCCACATTAAATTTCTCAGTACCCAAGCTATACTGCTATACAAGGATAGTTCCCCGTCAGCACCAATGGAATTGTTAATAGGAAGTTCTCTGAGAAATTTAAAAAATACTATTTCGATGACAAAATAGTGAGGGTCGCCAACCCGCATTGAGGCAGTGCGGTGAACACTTCCTTGCCCTAAAACACTCAGAAATGTAACTTTTCATTTCCTTTAAATGTATAAGAATCCTTTTTATCCGTATTTCATCAAATAATATAAAAAATTGTCCCTTTTGAAAATAACATCACCATCATCATCAGCCTGCGGCAGTCCACTGCTGGATATAGGTATCTCTTGGCTTAAGTGGTTTTGTATAAAGCCTTCGCTATGACTTCATACATAGATTCAATTTCATCGTCCAAGTGCTTCGAAGTTGGTGCGTAAACTTGTACAATCTTTACAGTTATTTTTCTGTTACTTTTAAAACAAGATACGCTACACTATTCGCCGACACCACCGATACACTGGAGATTTCTAAAATCGGAGATCCTTTTTTACTGGAAACGAGGCATACCATCTTAGTGCCTTCAGGAGTGGCAACGCATCTGTGTTTGGATTCTTAATCGAGGATAAATGTAGATGTCTATGGGCCACAGAATCAGCTTGCCATCAGGTGGACTGTGTGCTCGTTTGTCACCTTTATTCTATAAAAAAGGGAACCTCATAATATGTTCAAAGACCTAGTGATATCCAATTTAATATGAAATTAATAATCTTAATATCTAAATTTATATAAGTAAGAGAGACTAATGAGCACAGAGTCCAACTAGTGATAAGTTGATACTGTAGCGAAAAGTAATCTATATCTATCCTCGGCTAAGAATCAAAACGCAGATGCATTATCAATCATGAATAATGAGGTAGAATACCTACGCAGCAGTATTATAATTCTTAGGTCAAGTCGACTCATTGGCGTTGCATCATAATATTGATGTAGCGAGGGTCTATCACTTGAGGTAAAACGTTATTATTTTCAGTCATAAACTGTTGAAGTTTCGCTGCTGTGACATTAAGAAATAGAATGTAATATACTCGTATTTTAGATAGTTGGAGTGGACTCCTTCTTTGTCTAAGAGTTCATCTAGTTGAGTTACGACTTACCATCAGGTGAGCTGTGTGCTCGTTTTCCCTCTCTTCTAAAAGAAGTCCCACCGTCTTACTTTTCTGCCGTCAAACAGTAGTGCCTGCACTGAATTTTTCCGATCTGAAGGATATAAAAACCAGGATAATTACAGAACGCAAGGGATCATCAGCCTTCTTTTTTTTTTAAAGATTGGCTACAATAATTGTAAGATACTTTCATTTATTACTTAATTTACAGAAAAAAGACTTAGTGAACGAGATATTTAGTTCTTTATTTCATTAAACTATGTCGTTTTTAAACTGTCATAAAACATTTAATAATTCATTAAAAGAGAACTTAAGTTTCACTTTTCAATATGCGATTATAATATTTGTCATAGAAAATGATACGTGAATGACTAATTCTTGATGATTTATAAGTATCTGACAACTAGGTTTATGGCATATGTAAACTTAGGAAGGTATAATAAATGGTTACGATTGAGCTCTTTTCCATACTATTAGGTTTTAACTTATTGTTTAAATTTCTTGGAATGATTTACATTATTTACGGTTACGGTTTTAGATATATATTCCTCAAAAACAATACAATTTACTTGTCATGGGAAATAACAAGTAAATCTTTGATTTATTAAGAAAGAAGATAAAAGACATGATGTGTTTATGAATTTTGTTGTCATTTTATACAGTTCATATGCAAAAGGTCAAGCCCGATAGTTTCGCTGTCAAGGACAATGAATTCTTAAAAGTATGTACGGTCAGTTTATCTTAATGTAGAATAACTTTTAGACGTGGCATTTTATGATTGGAAAATATTAAAAATAATCTATCTGCTCGGTAGCACGTATATAGTAATGTTATAAATATAATGGCCGGATACAACATCCACTTTGATAAGCATTGTGTCCGTCGATGCATTCGAATACTCGTAAATATTGAACCATTTGTATTATTACAGAAAGTACAGATGAAAAATGCTGACTATCATTTGACGTCAATATTAGTTAAAACCAAAATAAGAAAAAAATATTATTTACTTATTTAAATTTCTGTAATTTTAAGAACCACATTAGTGAAAACAATTATTTTATGTATAAATCAAAGACATAAATAAAAAGATTGTAATAAATTATGCATTGTATTCTTCGATCAACAACACAATGTGATAATATCAGATTAAGACGGGCTGTTTTCCGCACCACCACGTTTCTCCAGTTACTTTCGATCAACAATACCAACTATGCTTTGGTATAATAATTGATCGACAACTTAAATTTTTACAATGCCTTTTAATTCACCTTTTACTTGACTGTCCCAGAAAGAGGCTAATCTCTTTCAAATGTATATACGAATTCGAATGTATTTGTGTACGAGTTATGACACGCTCAGTAAACCTAAACGGCTTGATGGATATGGAGTGCCGTTAAATACGTTTTAGTCGTGGAAGTCATAAAAGGGAAAATATTGGTATTTTTCTCTTTTTAACCAAATTCAAAAATGTGGAGGTTCGCAATTCGAGTGTATGTTTTTTCGTATGTACATATGATACGCGATTTTTTTGCAGATTGTGATCAAATTTAGATGATTCTTTTTTTATTAAGTAGGCTTCAAGGGTTGTCCCATATAAGTTTAGAGAAAAAATTTCACCCCTAAGGCGTACTTTAATTCACGCTCATGCAGGCGTCAATCAATTCCATCAATCATGATTGATAAAAACAGATATGCGTATATACGCTCATGCAGGCGTCAACCACTGCAATACACGGTAGGTTATTCGTCAATCGCAACCCTGATTGTTGTTAAACTGACAGCCTGCATGAGCGTGTAATGTACGCTTAAGGGTAGCAAATAAATAACTCCTTTTTTAGCAATTTAAGGTCAGTTTTAACTTTTTGTTAATTTTAGGTTTAAATTAAAATTTCTATTTTAACCATTGGACTTGCTGACAGTAGAATATCCCTAGCGAACTATGCTCCACTCTAATTCAACGTTTTGCTACCCATGCCGTAAATGTAGGCACACTGCTTCTATGAAATTAAAAATAATTTGATTTTATCAAATCATTTTTAATTTCATATCGTACCTTTTGCCACATCGTATTTTTTCCACTTCTTCGACAGTTTTTAACTCAATAAAATAAAATTTTATTTCACTGACGATTACTGGCCATATTACATACCTACATTTTCTTAAAGCTTTTCTTTGACCACAGACTATTATTTTAATTGTTTAGGTGATTAAAAATATGAAACAAATCTGCTTCGGGTTATGATTAGAACTTTTTTATATTAATTGCCGATAAGAATTTTGCAATACATACCTGGTCTGCTATAAATAATGATTGCCGTTGTTGCGATTCGCCAATTAAAGCAGGTGAAGGTTTTAGACTATACAGCCTCATCTGATGTATTTTGGTCATAAACTCTCTTCACAATATGCTGATGCGAAGTTTTTGGGAGATTTTACTTAACCCAGCGGATAGTTGATGCCAATAACATATAATAATATAATAATAATAGATGTAATAGTAATAGTGTTGTCGTAAAAAGGTAATCATTAGATGTATTCAATTTAATTGTTATGTGATAAGATTTAAACCGTAGATTTGTCTATTGTTAAAAAGCTGGTAGATAACATCCGTGTTCTGCATAAACACATATAATGGTATGTTAAGTGAATATAATATTTTTCCCAGACGACAACCTCGCCGGCATACAATGCACTTTGATGATTCACAGACGACGCTGTAGCATTGACGGCTGCAGAAAACGTTAGATACGTTTTCTGATTTACAATTACAATTTACATTACAACTCTATCTGTATTAGACTGAGTAGTTTGTTAGAAGCGGTACCTTAATCATATTATTTTATTATGTAAACATTATATGAAAGTATTAGATAATATTAAAACTGGCAGGCTTATAACGCAATTATGCTTAACACCAATGAAATTTTTTCTATCACTACAAGCACTTACTTACTTTAGCAAAGATTACTATTTAAATCTTTGTTTTTTACACAACCAAATTAATTGATAACTTAGAAATTTAGACCCGAAAATAAGGCAGTATTAACAAAGCGTTTATACGTGAAAGAGCCTTGCTGCAACTATATCATGGTTGTAGCATGAATGGGTCGGCTCAACCGGGGAAGGACCACGCTCTCACAGAATACCAGCGTAAAATGGCAGCCTAATGCTGCTGTGTTTCGTATGTTGAGTGTAGAAAACCAGAGACCCGTTTTACTGAAATCGAGGCATTCCATCTTGATCCTCAAAGGTGACAACGCATCTACATTTTGATTCATAAGCCAGGTTAAATGTAGATGTCTTTGGGCCATAGCATCCACTTACCATGAGATGGACTGTGTGCTCGTTTGTCACCCTTATCCTTTAAAAAAAAGCTTCTATAAGAATTGTGATTAAAAATAGATTAAAATGGAATGGAATAATTTTTATACAATATAGATTACATACAGTAATCATATTGAACGTCATTCTTTACCTTTGCCACTGTCATAGTATTTATTCTTAATATATATAAATTACGTGTCACGTTGTTTGTCCGCGATGGACTCCTAAACTACTTACACCGATTTTAATCAAATTTGCACACCGTGTGACCAAACTGGTCCAACTTGAGGGATAGGATAGTTTTTTTTGCCCATGAGTGACCCATAATTTTTTTTGCTAATTGAAGGATTTTTAATAGGACATGAAAATAGTTTTCGAAAAGGGCAGAACAACGTCTGCCTGGCAAGCTAGTTATATTATAAATTTTTATTAAACTAATATTTTATCGCTTTCAAATTTAAATTATTACTAAGCACTCCAAACGTGGGAATAATTTGAAATTAATTGCATGGAAACCCGAATGATTATTTAAGATATTTTTCAATAAAATATGTATCATTCATAATAAGTATCGCGTGTATATACCTATAATAAATAATAAAAAACTGTTTTGACAAAACAAATTATGAATAAATTTTTAACAAATGACACCTGCCATGTAATAAGTGGGATAGTATTTCTCACTTAAATAATTATTTATCTTACTCCAATGATTTCTACAAATCAATGTCTTGACATAATAATCATGTAATGTTAAAGTGACAGCTCTTATCTTCAAATAGCAAGACCTTCGATAAATCTGATTTGACTAATGACGAATGCAAGGGTTAAGGTTAAAAAACAAATTCATTTCGCTTTTAGTGATAAAATTTCAAAATATTTTTTAGACATAATGTAATTTTGTTATGAAATTATTTTCAGTAATATTGCATTATAATTACCGTAGGCTTTTGAACTCATCGCAATTTATATACCTTAAGTTATAATAATTTATTATTTCTTAATATCTTGTAATGTAAATTGTAAAGTGTGTATCTTGTAAATTGTAGGCTCCAAAGTCAAGATGTTTTTTCCCCAATAACTACTACTAATACTTTTCTTGGTGAAATTAACATATATAACATTTCTGTTTATATTTAATGAGTGAATGTTTCATTAGTTAATACACTGAAATTTTATAAATCACTGAACTATATATATATATATATATATATATATATATATATATATATATAAAAGACGTTTAGATGTTAGCCTCTAGATATGAAGTAGTAGTGGCGTATTGTTCTTCATCTGCAGCGAGCGCATATGGTATTATAATATCACATTGTTTAGAACTATCAGAAACTAGGGTTTTATAAGATAGAATTAAAATTCGAATAGTGATATCTTGGCGCGTTTTTATAAAACGTCAATTATATATTTACATACATTACATATTACAAGGATGGCCCATGCCTAGCTGTTGGTAACCTTGCCACTCGTAAAGAATTACTAAAAAGTAGTTTATTAAACTCGAAACATTAAAAATATTGTTTTCATTGTTACAGAAAATGCCAACACCGGACTTCAGTTTCGATTTGGAGTTAGGAGAACCTACAACAGAGCTGCTGGAACATGCTCGATTGAACTGCGGCGAAGATCCCAACACTCGCTTACAGGCTATATATGAACTGAAGGATATGATATACGGTAATTATTAATTAAATTAAGTCAAGCTCATTTTTTCTCGTACCGCTTATAAGGCGTCAATCTTCAATTATTTTAATAACTAAATGAGTGTACCTAAATATATTAAAATGAGTGCTCTATGCCACTTCAGCTTACTAATCCGTTAGGCTATGTCGGTCATTCTGGTTCTACTGTGGATACCGCGGTAGAACGAGGTGCGGGCCGGCCATATAACTCGAATAACCGATAACGATGGGGAAAAAAGGTTCTCGAGTGGCAGCCTCGTACCGGAGGCGAAGTGTAGGGCGTCCCCCCAACTAAATGGAGTGACGACCTGGTAAGACATGCACGTCTTACCAGGTCGTCACTCCATTTAAGTCGATGGATGCAGGTGGCTCAGGACCATAGTTTGCGGCATTCCTTGGGGTAGGCCTATGTTCAGCAGTGGACTTGTGAAGGGCTGTAATGATGAGTGCTCTATGAACGTGAACAAAACTTTCGTCCTATTGGCGCAAAACCATTAAAGTTTTAACGTCTCGCTTTTGTTTGCAGCGATGCAGGCCGTGATATTATAATATTTTTCTTATCTATGGCACTGTGGGTTCGATCAAGTATTTGTATAGTCTACAAATAATTGTTTTGGATCCGGTCGTTGATCTTTGTACAATGTGTGTTTATAAAACATCTCCACCACATAGAAAACATTCGAGGGTAGCACCTCGATGTTTTTCGTAAAGGCTTTATTGGGCGCCAGTAAGTATACCTACATAAACTTTACAGTTTTTTCTTGAGTTTTCATTCTTCTTCAAATTTATTTACTTCTTTTTTTTTTAAATAATTTTAAAGCTAGTGTTTAACTAAAATCTTACCTGGTCGTATCTACTCTTGTAGCTTGTACCGTCAACTCTTCAAATATTAAGTAATAAGAAATTATTAAATTTTTATTGTGAATCTCAAAATCAATGCATTCTTACAACGGCTATAACTACCGTATAAATGTTTTCGATGTAATTATATTAGGTGTTCACTGACATTATAGGTCCACATTGCATCTTTTACAATAATATTTGATCACTTATTCGTGAAATAAAACAAAATACTTGCTATGATTAAATTTCAAATTATATTGGAATGCTGTACGGTTTCATTAATCAGCATTTCTTATTTCTGAGTCATAGTACCTGCGCTGGAATTTATATGTTAAACTACAATTTTATTCATACCTCTTTGTCCTTCACTTGAACGTTTTTGATGCATAACAGCAGATAGGTAATTAATTATTAATAAGAGTAATTATTAACATAAGAAACTGATATACTCTTTCGTCCCTGCCTATTATATACAACATGTAACATAATTAACGCACTTTGAGAAAGTAGTTTGTTCAGAATCGATTCAGTAAACGATTTTTAATATAGGTAATTTTTTATCCCAAAAATAATTAAAACTACGTAAATTACAGTCAAACTAAATCTGTACAGTCAAAACAAACTGATATGGACCTTACCTCAAGGCAATAAGACTTTTAAGAGTGCAGTTTCATTTGTATTATTACTAATTCTGTCATTCAAAAAAATATAGAAAAATGAACTTTATTTCAAGCACCTTAAAGTCTTTGCGTTCGTGGATTTGTACTGTAACCACAACATTCTTCCGGAATTAGTATAACTAATTTGATAAATAATCAGTGCATAAAAATGGTTAACTAAAAATTCAGTTATGTATTATGATTATAATATAATATACTAATTGGGGTGTCTGAGGGTGTGCGTTAATTACGTTACATATTGTATATCCTATATCCTTATCTATTTGCATATATGTTATAATTTCACCAAAAAAGATACATAGATATTGATCAGAAAAAAGTAACTGATGTACGATTTAAAAATATTTGCTTCTTATAATCAATAATTACAGCATAAAGCAGAAATGGCACAGCGCGTGGCCACGGTAATATTATCTATACAGTATTGTAACTCGGCCGTATCTTTCAAATAAATGCCTACAGCCGTGCGGCACGTAAACATGTGATAGGGTTACCTGCCTCCAGCATTTTTACATTTGCCTACTTTGTGTTTCCATTTAGTTTTATGATTGTAAATATACTTTTTATATAAACAAATAAAATAGGTACTTTGTGAATTGAATAGGAAGTGTTCAATAAAAATGCGTGTCGTTTTTTGATTGGTAGATTTAATTAAAAAACCATGTTTATGTTTGAATAACAAATCGGTTAAATAAATTTGCGACCGAAAAAATATTACCGTGGCGTGGCTATTAGTGGTAACCACGCTAATAGGGCGGCACTGAAAATTTCGGGAATCAAGGAAGTGACACAACATTATTATTTAAAAATGTATTTATTGCTTTTCGAAGTATTCTCCACGAAATTTGACACATTTTTCCATACGATGGAACCAATCATTGAAGCAACCATTTCATTCGGAAGTTGGGGTCTTTAAAATGGCCATTTTGTAGGCGTCCACAGCTTCTTCAGGTGATGAATCTCTGTCCACGCAATTTATTCTTTATTTTAGGGAAAGTATAGAAATCATTAGGGCTTAGGTCGGGGCTGTGCGGCGGATGGTCTAATAATTCTATGTTTTCTTGCTCTAAAACTCTTTTGTTCTGTGTGCGGTGTGAGAA
This sequence comes from Parnassius apollo, assembly GCA_907164705.1. Taxonomy (NCBI): domain Eukaryota; kingdom Metazoa; phylum Arthropoda; class Insecta; order Lepidoptera; family Papilionidae; genus Parnassius; species Parnassius apollo. The sequence goes on from CAJQZP010000935.1 coordinate 4,429,822, forward strand.
CTCGCACTGTCGTAATGGAGGATGATGCGGCGGTTGCAGTTCTCTTTACGGAGTTCAGAAATGACCTGTGGCAAACAAATGCTAGCATACCAATTTGCATTAACCGTTCTTTGTCCCTCAAGAGGAATAGTCGTAACATGGCCGGTTTTGGAGACAAACGTGGCCACCATTTTCTTTTTGCAACACTCCGTGAACGAACAATTTTTGTTGGCTTTAACTCATTTTCGAACACCCGAACTCGTGACTGGTTTTTTGTTTCGGGTTCGCACATGTATATCCAGGATTCGTTACCTGATACGATGTTGTATACAGCATTTGAGGATCCCGCGTGAAATCTTTCGAGAGTTCTGATGCACCAAATAACGCGAGCCGCTTTTTGCTCTTCACAGAGCGAATGCGGTATTCATCGGGAAAACAACTTTTTACACCTAATTGTTAATGGAAGTTTATTTGTATTTGACTCATGCCAATGTCTAAAGTTGCCTGAATTTCGCGGTATGTCACATGTCGATCTTTCTCAATCAGCTTCAACGTTTTCTTGGGTGGCTGCAGTTTTTGGACGACCTTGACGGGGATCATCACTGAGCTTGATACGTCCACTTTGAAATTCAGCAAACCAGCGATAAATTGTGGTTTTGGATGGGGCTTCATCACCAAATGCAGAAATCATCAGGTCAACACACTGTTTTTGTGTTAAATCACTTCGAAAGTCATAATAAATCATCGCTCTTGAATTTTCTCGATTCAATTCCATTTTCTCAACGACTAAACAAGTTTTACAAAACTTTGTGACAAGACCGAGAATCTTTTTTTTAAAAATAAATATATGGTTTTCGATTTTTAAAACCAAGGAGTTTTCAATTAAAAAGATTTTAATAAGACAGGAACAGTGGAAATATTCCATTCCCGATACTTTTAGTGCAGCCTAGGTATTGTAGGATATAATAATGTAACTGACAAAATCTAGTGTTTACTACAACAAAACGATTATTAAAATAATTTCATTTTCATTATCAATCCATAAGATCAATTATTTTTAGTCTGGTTGAAAGAGGTCCAAAATTGTTTATTAACAGCGTTATTTTTTTATAAGAAAATCAAATTCAATTTTCGTACTTGTTACTTATCCAAGGTCAGATGAATGTTTTTCGGGCGTTGACAACGAGAAAAGTAACGCACTCAGATGCGCGTCTGTACTGATTAACAGACATTTCTTATCTTTAACACGTTCTATCAAAAATAACTTTAAACATTTAAATGTTGATTTTCTACATTGTATTTTAAGACATTTGGCCATGAAGCGACAATTTTGAGGAAATGATTTTGTTTGTTTTTAGCATGATCGCTGGGTTTTGAGTACCTATTTGTTGAGGTAAATTTATAGAATAAAGGACCGGAATTTGTGTTTATTTACGAGTACTATTTCACAAAAAAAAAAAATAGGGAGGCCGGAGTTAGGGTATAATATCACGTTAGCTGGGGGATCATTATTCTAAAACTTGTCTAGTGCGTAACATATCATAAATGACTTGTAAGGAAATTCTCATGGTGCGTTAAATACAGTTGAGACTTGTCACTAGATCTTTCTATTTTGCCTGATAAGTTTTGTCAGTTATGTATAAAATGTCAGTTTTATTACTAAAATAGCAAACCAGATAGCTGCTTGACCTAAAGCTAATGCTAATATTCGCCGTAGAATATTACTGTTATTTTATAAATAAAAATGTGTTTAAATTCTACTAAAAATGTCTTGACTTGTACCATGGGATATTCATATGTATGTAAAAGTATCGATAAATTGTAGTGAGGAGAGAAGATATAAAAATATGTTTAAATGGTTATTAGTAGGGTTGCGCGCCTAAGTTGACGTCTGACGCTAGCGCCATCTAGTGTCGGGTAACAGAGCGAGGAGAGCTTTCCAGAAAAAGACATGACTAATCTTTTAACCAATAGCGCCATCTAGTATTGAATTAAAGAACTAAGCTTTCTAGAAGCCCCCCCACACTCGAAATTTCGGCGCCTGGTCGGTTGGCGCGCGTATTTACTTGAATATTCTGGATGTTTCGGTGAAAAAAGTGTATTTAAACCCGCTGCATGCCACGATCGGGACAGTATTGAATTTGGCGAGACAAGCGAAGCTTCGGAGCGAAATAAAGTGAATCAGTGTGATTAGTTATTAGTGTTTTAAGTTTTAATTGGCGTAAAGAAAATTAAAGTGTAAATTTTGGTAATTCAATCGGCAGTTTTTATTGTCACGAACCTCAAGCTCGTAACTGTATATTTGTATTTAAAAATTACAAATTGCTATGACTCTTATTGAAACATTTTACACATAAAGTTTCATCATATTTTTCATATGCATGCAAAAAGTATCGATTCTGCACTCTTTTTTCTGGTTCTCGGCTCGTCGTCCTTAGTTCTTTATAACATGCTGTCCAAATTCTTCTCTTTTTATGTATAACATTATAAACCATTTACATTGAGCTATTATGTACTACGTTCTAGTGTATGCGGTGCATACACCGCACTTTAATCAGTCACTGGCTAGGCGCTTGTTGAGTTGTCACGTGTTGTGTTGATTTAAAAAAAATCTCTTGATAAAAATCCTGTACTTGATAAAAATAAGTGTACTTATATATTGCACGAATAATTCAAGAAATATCAGTAAAACCCAAGGAATTACTTTTCATTGGTTAATAAGATACTTAATAAATAAAAAGTATTATAGAATATAGATTAATAGTAAAACAAATTATTCCTAAGACGCCATCTCGTGTCATGGAATATAGACTATGAAATTAATATGTTCAGATGCGACATTTCTATGGGTACTTAAGTATAGGACGAATATATTATTATACACATTTTTTGTAGAAACTTATATAAATTATTATAATTAGTCTAAATTTTTCATGTTTAAATCTGCTTATTATTCTTTTATTTTATTTTTAGGTTTCCACATCAAATTCAAAGTGGAATAAATTCTTTCATTTTTATCTCTCGCGTGCCCAGCATTTATGAACGATTCTAATTCTAATTTAAATAAATATATTTGTAATTTAAATGTAATGATGATAAGTTTTGTTATACATATATTTAGTATGTTTTTTATATTTGACATAGATACCTTTTAAAACATTCAGATAAAAATATCATTAAAATGTAATTGTGATATAATATTATGTATTTAATTAAATAAGCAAATATAATATACAAAATTGTGTAATAAGAGAAGAGTGTGGTTTGCAAGATGATGTTGTGACCAGGATTAAGAAAGGAATGCTTCGGTGGTTTGGTCATGCGGAAAGAATGAATGAGGAAAGAGTGACAAAGAAAATTTATGTTGCAGAAGTAATTGGCAGAGTCGGAAAGGGACGTCCTAGGTGAAAATTTATCGACCAAATTAGCGATTTATTGAAAACGGGCCAAATTAGTAGTACCCTTAACCGACGAGCATGTATGCGTAGGTGTATGGATGTGAAGGAGGCGAGAGAGGTGTGTCAAGATCGTGCCAAATGGAAGTCTGTAGTCTCTGCCTACCCCTATGGGTGACAGACGTGAGTGTTTATGTTAATATACAAAATAAATGACAAAATTTAAATATTGTTCTCGATATAATTTACCTATTTAACAATACAATCTACTATTACCTACGGATCATTCTAAATATGTTTATTCTATGATAAAAAACCAACCGCGCGAACACAGAGTGGCTCACATTTTTTTGTTTGAGATAGTTGTTCTAGTACGTAAGTACATATTACTTCAATGACCATTTAAAACATCTTATTAATGATGATTAATAGGATGTCATTTGGACGTTATGGAAACTCTTTTTTGTTCTCATTGTATTTTTTGACACAGTCTGTCTTTAGAATTGGTTCTTCATAAAAATTTAGTGATAAGGTAATTTAGAAATCGGTATATTTTCATTGCACTCTTGATTAGGTGACCGGGGTAGTATCTCTTCATTTAAAATACGTATTTGTGATCCTCCCCTTTTTCGATCCTTAATTATAAAATTCTTCAAATCTTTAAATACTTTTCCAATATTCGCCTAGACATCTTAATTTTGTGAGCACACATTTTTCGCAGTAACTAATGATTACGTTTCGCAAAAAGTACACTACTATCGTCGCCCTTAATACCTACTGACAGGTTCGCGTGGTGTGGTACAAGGCTGTATCGTACAAGACAGTTTTGGCCAGTACCGCACGAATTAGTTTTTTCTTTTTCGTTTAGTTTTTTACGTACTGTTAAATAGAACTTAAAATAACAAGCACAAATGTATACTTGACTTTGCATTTTATATCGAATATTAATAAGTTCTCACCTTCGCACCAGATAGAAATAACTTGATTTTTGGTGCCGCAAGAGCAATTTTTCATTTTCAAGTCAAAATGGTCTCGTAATATTCTTAGTAAAATCTTAAGACCGCAAAGATAGCGGGATTTAAAGAGATCGACCGTCGTGTGATACAAAATTATTAAATTCCGTACCCAAACCTATTAATGTATGTCTGTTGTATGTATTTCTATCTGTCTGTTCTCTATTTATTGGAATCAGTTATAGAACTGAAGGGTGTTTAGTGTTTACCCGACTTTAAAAAAGGAGGAGGTCGAATATTTGTGTAGAAATTCAATGACATTGGATTTGGAAAAGGAGCCGAAAATATGTTTTTATATCCAGGCTGGTGGAGTGATATTGTCTAGAGCTCACTGAGTAGATAACAACTAATTTTTGGTTGGATATGGTGGTCAAACATTCAAGATTGTTTTTTTACGGGATCTATCTCAAAAATAAAACTAGTAAGGATTTTCAAATTTTTGTATATTATTATGTGTACTTTTATAAAACTGAGATGATAAATGTACAACAGTTACAGTCTACCTGATGGTAACTGGCTACTCCACAGTTCATGGATGCCTGCGGCCAACTTCAAACAAAGAAACCTTCTGATGCGTTGTCATCACTGGGCTCAAGATGGAATGCCTCTAGATGTGTGTCAATCATGAACGATTCGTTCGTTTGAACTGGTACATTTAAAAGTATTGATGGTTCATTCATCTGTTTTTGAATATTCCGGTACAACAAATCACAAACAATTGACGGAACCTTTTTAACTCGTGATTGGTGTGAATTGTGAATGAGCTAAAAACCGACCGAATCCCGAATGATCTGAATGAATTGTTTTTAGTGTAGAGTACTGGATCCCGAACTGATCAATTTGAATGATCGATCCGAATGTACCGGTACGCTAATTATTATTGATAATTGTTAAGCAATACTTTAAATTAAAAATAATAATTTGTCAGCTGTGTTAAATTCACCATTTTATAAATTGAGTGGGTAACTATTATATAACCTCGGTTTGATTTCTTACATAAAATATCTTGTATTTTCAAATCTGTTGTAATATTTGTCTTAAAATTCATCATAATGAAAATATCGAATAAAATTTTATTTTTGATAAAATTTAGGATTCCCCACTACATTATTAGTCTATATAGAACCGAGATGTCAATAAAACTTATAATAACGTAACTAAATTGTTAAATTTTTAATACCTTAGTTAGATTTTTTAAATAGTTATTTTTGCGTGTGGTCTCTCTGACATTTTTTCGTGATAGCTAGTCTCACTTCAACCTGTCTGAAACCTCACTAGTCAACCTTTATGAAAAATTGAATATTTTTATGATAAGAAAATTCAGTGTAGATATGTTAGTACGTTCTGATCAGTGGTTGTTCAAAGCGTGTAGAACGTAAATATTCCCAGAGTGTGCAGAAATATTCTCTACGTACGCCGAGTTTCTTTCATGGACCTCAGGAAATTGTTTTTTTTATAGAATAGGTTGACAAACGACCACAAAGTCCATCCGATGGTAAGTAGATGCTATGACCCAAAGACATCTACGTTTTACCTGGATTAAGAATCAAAATGCAGATGCGTTGTCACCCTTGGGGACTAAGATAGAATGCCTCGAAACTGGTCTCTGGTTCTCCACATTCACCATACGAAACACAGCAGCATTAAGCTACTATTTTACGCTGGTATTCTGTGAGAGCGTGGTCCTTCCCCGGTCGAGCCGACCCATTCGTGCTACAACTATACTACTAATAATTGCAGCATGACTCTACCACGTATAAATTGTTATAAATGGAGAGTATTTACTACGAACAATTTAAAAATTTACTGATTGTCTATACATATGCACACCTCATATGCATTTTTTTTGCTTCGTAAGAGATCGTAGGAACGCGGCTAACTGCGAAAGTGATATAACTACAGGGTCAAATACACAACAAGGCTTATCCATTTTTTAAGATCAAGGTAACCTTAGTTTCTTATTACTTCTTAAAATTTTAACTGTCATTTCACTTTTAATTTATATTGTTTTCTTTTCATATTGAAACGATTTTTATAAAAAAACAATACATACTAATATTATAAATGCGAAAGTGTGTTTGTTTGTTTGTTTGTCCTTCTTTCACGTCGCAACAGAGCGTCGGCATGGCATGATTTTTTGTATGGGGATAGTTAGGTGGCTGTAGAGTGACATAGGCTACCTTTTTCAGCGTAAAAACATATCATTCCCGTGGGAAAATAGAATATGTTGCAAAATTAAATTCAGCTAGGTGGCGCCACCGTGAATCTACAAGACGGACGACGGTACGATGGACGAACACAGAAGGTCAGAATATCTGGATTATTATGTCTTTTTACCAAAATTAAGATAAAAAATGGATCTGTATTTTTCCACGCAGGACCGGAAAGAGAGCGATAAAAAACCTAAAATGCACCAGCTGATTTTCTTCAAACGTTTTGGTGCATTGTAATTCACAGAGTAGGCGATTAACCTCGCAGACGATATTAAGTAATCCGTTGATGCTCTGCCTACCCCGCAAGGGTTACAGACGTGATTATAAGTATGGATCAGAAATACTATCACCACCTGTCACGCTTTCACCCTTAACAATTACTTAACTGGTAGAAACAGTTCTTAGTAAGCCTTATTAATAAGCCTTACTCTCTTTTTATATGATGCTAATGAGTCACGGCGCTTTTTAAACAGGATCCGGAAATATAACTCATGCTTTCAAATTACGTTCTTCGGAGTTGACCGGGAAATAATAATGTCGGGATTTTCGCCTACATTTACGGTGCAAGGGCAAATTTATCATAGAATAGGTTCACTTTTTCCAGCTGAAAACGAACAGCATAAATTTTTACAAGTATATTTTATGGGTGACGAAGAAATTGAGGTAGACCGTCGCTGCCAATTTATCCAGGGAGTTGAGAGAGACACAGTATTCAAAATTCAAAGATTCTTGCATGAACGTAACATTTTAGTCAAAACATTTAAAACTTCTTTAGAAAACCTACCTGAAGCGGATAATAAAGTCGTCATTCACGCAGATCGGACCCCTCGAGGAGAGTATGAAAGGCGCTACAATGCACCTTTTATAAACGAAATAGCAGCCGTAATTAGTGGTGATCAAATTTCTTCACAAGACCTTGTCTTGCGAGCACGTGATGATACGTTGCAACGGGTAGCCGATACACACAAGTTTTATGACGCTCTGCAATACCCATTGATTTATTGCAAAGGACAAGAGGGTTATCATTTTCAAATTCTACTCTTTAACCCGGTAACGAAGGAGCCTACTCCGAACAAAAAAGTATCATGTATGGATTTTTATGCGGAGTATCATATGATGTTGCGAGAACATGAATTTAACCTCTTAGCCCGGTGTAGACAATTATTTCATCAATTTTTGGTAGACATGTATGTGAAGGTAGAAAGTGAACGTCTCCGTTATATATCTTTAAATCAAAAAAGCTGCGCGTTGAGAATTATATACATTTACAAGATGCAGTTTCTAGCGACGCCAATGTAAACCCCAGAGATTTAGGTAAAAATTTCTCCATTCGCCTATGTACGAACTTACGGAAGACCTGATCCTTTTGTTACTTTTACTTGCAATCCCACATGGAAAGAAATAACCGAGGAGCTAATACCGGGCTAAAAAAAGTACTGACAGACACGATTTAGTTGCTAAGTATTTAGATTAAAAGTACAAAAATTAATGTATGTAATTAACAAAGGAAAAATTTTCGGAGAGGTGCAGTTCTTCATGTATTCAATTGAATGGCAAAAAAGAGGATTACCGCATGCCCACATTCTAATATGGCTTAAAGAGAAGTTGCGGCCCAGCCAAATAGACGACATAATAAGCGCCGAGATTCCGGATCCTGAGCAAGATAAAGAATTATATGATACCATCGTGCGAAATATGATTCACGGTCCATGTGGAGCACGAAATTCAATATCGCCATGTATGAAAGAAGGAAAATGTACAAAGAAATTCCCTAAACAGCTATTAAAAGAAACAGTGCACAATGACAATGTCTACCCTTTATACAGACGCAGAGCTCCCGAAGATGGTGGCAGGAAAGTTACAATCAAATCTCGCTCTGGAGAGTTCGAAACGTCCCGTATTCGCCCATTCTATGTAAAATGTTTAATGCCCACATTAATGTATTTCTAAGTACATAAATAAAGGAAGCGACCAAGCAATATTTAATCTCAGGAGTGAAGGTGAGGCAAATCCCGTTAATGAAGTACAGAGCTTTTAAGCAGGGCGTTATGTCAGCAGTAACGAGGCAGCGTGGCATCTCCTTGGCTTCCCTTTACACGAAAGGCACCCAACAGTTACTCACCTTGCTATGCACTTAGAAAATGGAGAGCGTGTATATTTCACCGAAAGAAATTTCCAAGAAAGAATTGCATCACCGTCAAAAATTACACTAACAGCCTTCTGATTTCTTAAATTTACGAAACGTCGGGATAATAATAAAAATAAATTAATAGTAATTAAACGCGATAAAATCCGTAAATAATAGTTTTATTCAATGTGTAGTGTTCGCGTAAATTTAAGAAATCATTATGTGAACCAGTACAGACTGGTAATAGCAAATAAAATTCGCCGATTAGAAGATCTTAAAACCAAGCGCGCAAGATATATAACATCTTTAAATTTCTTGAAGAGATGCAGAGACCATAATCTCATTCCTACGTGTATCAAAATATCAACAAAGAAGGACATTCGAGGAAGCGCTAAGATCTTAAATCAGGCATGTAAAAAGTTGTTACGGACGGTGATTCAGCAGAAACGGTTCGATTTAAATTTCATAAACAACACCATAGACAATTTGTCCAGTGAACTAAAGACAATTTTAACGACATTTGATTTTAATAATTGCATCGAAACTTTAAACAAACGAGAAACATCGAAATACAATGAATGCAAAAATAAACAAATAGAAAAATACTAAAAATTAACGATCAAATCAAATGCCAAACAATCCAAGTCAACGCCAGAACAATAAACAACCGTTGACCATAGACACAAACTATAAACAACGCACTGTTTATAATTTGTCAAAACGTACACTGGACGAACCGACAATGAAAGTATTAGCGAAGGGAATGAACTTCGCATTAACTCCGCGAAAAATCCCGTACGAAGTAATTATCTGCAGTGTTGAGAATTGTCTGTTTAAGAATAATATCGGTAAGGAAGATTTGGAGGCCATACGTCAAGATATTTCGTCCTTGTTACGTCGTAGTTCAGTGCCGATACCAAACCTTCCCAAAGACGAATTTACAGCGCTAAAGAACTTACGGAACAGACCAGAACTCACGATTCTCCGCGCGGATAAAGGAAATGCTACGGTAGTAATGGACGCGTCGGAACATAATTTTAAAATACAACAACTTTTATCGGACGAAAGTACATACAAAAAGGTCAAAACAGACCCTACAACTAACACGCTTAAAACAACTAGCGATTTAATAAAGAAATACTCCGAAAAATTAAATCTCGACGTGAATTCGCTAATACCATCATGTGCCAAACCACCGAGGTTGTATGGGTTACCGAAGATACACAAACCAAACGCTCCACTACGTCCCATAGTGAGCCAGATCGATTCACCAACTTATAAGCTGGCGCAATACTTAGCAAAAATACTATCACCACTGAGAGGACATATCAGAGCACACACAAAGGATTTGTACCATTTTGACAGTGAGATAAAAGACCTTTATCTTGCTAACAATGAAACTATGGTCAGTTTTGATGTTCAGTCACTATTTACATGCCTACCTACTGTGGACTGCATCTCAATTGTAACTAGGAAGCTAGAAGAAAATTACATGCCTCAAGAATATGCAATACTACTTGAACATTACCTCACATCTGGCTATCTATTGTGGAAGGAGGAGTTCTACAAGCAAGTAGATGGTGTGGCGATGGGCTCACCTGTGTCTTCCATAGTCGCCGACATATTCCTGGAGGACTTTGAGGAGAAAGCCCTTCTTACTGCTCATGTAAATCCAAGGTTCTACAAGCGGTACGTAGACGACAATTTCACAATTTTACCATGTGACAAAGTAACTGCATTTTTAGACCATCTTAACTCCATAAACTCTAAAATACAATTCACAATGGAGTTAGAGACAAATAATTCTTTAGCCTTCCTAGATGTTTTAGTCATCCGAAATCCTGATAACACTATTGGTCACACTGTGTATAGGAAAAAGACCCATACCAACCGATATCTAAATGGTGAATCTCACCATCATCCTTCACAGTTAGCTACCGTGGGTAAATCTTTGTTTCAGAGAGCACGAGGGATCTGTGACAGAAAACATCTGACCGCCGAGCTTCAGCACGTCAAGCAAGTATTGCAAGACAACAAGCTTCGGGTCCCGCGCCTACGTCACAGTGAACGAGTGACGCCGGCCACAGTCGAGCGCGCACCTGCTCTACTACCATATGTCAGAGGAGTCACGGACAAGATTGGCTACATCTTGAAGCGAGCGTCATTAAGACATACTACAAGGCGCTGAAGAAGATTAGTCAATTTTTACCATCCATCAAATGTAATATTCCTCTACAAGATGCAGGTGTGTACAAGCTAGATTGTGAATGTGGTCTCTCTTACATAGGTCAAACAAAGAGATCTATAAAAACCCGCGTGAAGAAACATATAGCTGTTGTGAAGCACCGACTCTCCGGGAATTCTGCAGTCTGCGAACATGTTCAAGATTGTCCCCACCATTACATTAGATTTGATAAACCACAAATTCTCGCAAAAGAACACCGATTCCTACCAAGGATGATACGCGAGGCTATTGAAATTAAAAAACATCCAAATTTCAATAGATAAGATGGTTGGGTGCTACCATCTGCTTGGGATCCTATAATTAACAAAATTAAACCCAAACCCAAGCATACCACTGCAAGACTTCATGATACTATAAGCTCGTTTTGCGTAAATCGGACCAAAAATTAATATAAAAAAAAAAACTGAAGGTAGCGGACTAACTGTGACATTGGGACGTCAAACATCTCAGTCCCCCCCGTGACCATGGGTGCTGTAAAGCACCCGAAACGTCGGGATAATAATAAAAATAAATTAATAGTAATTAAACGCGATAAAATCCGTAAATAATAGTTTTATTCAATAACAGCCTTCTTTCAATTTTGTCAAACCGACCCCTTTGCAAAAACGTTGTTATATTCTGAAGTCCCCCGCTATTATACTTGGAACACATCTAGGAAGGAGTGGAAATGCCGTATTCAAGGGGCGCCTGTTGCAAATTGGCCCGGTGTAAAGTCATCAGATGCCCTTGGTCGTGTGTATACCGTCCATGTAACTAATTTTGAATGTTTCTGTTTACGATTGCTGCTGCACCATGTTCGGGGTCCTACAGGATATTAAGACCTTAAAACTGTCAACGGTTAGGAATGCGCAACTTATAGAGAAGCATGTGAAGCTCTGCATCTTTTAGAAAACGATAATCACTGGGATGAAACCATGGAGGAAGCTGTGTAGTGCCAGTCACCAGCCAAAATTAGGGATCTTTATGCAACATATCATCTTGCGGGCATCTAATGCACATGAATTGTGGGACAAATATAAAGAGTACATGGCGGAAGATATTTTGCGAAGGTTACAGCAGACACACGCGAACATGACAAACAATGAACACATTTATAACGAAGCACTTGGAAAAATTGAAGATAAAGTAATGGCAATGGTAGGCAAAAAATTAAGCGACTTTGGAATGATAAGCCCTCAGCGAACAACCGAAAATGAACTAAGTGATGAAATTATACGTGAAACAACCTACGATATACCAGCTTTGCAGCAGCAAGTAGCCGAATTTGTACCCCGCTTGCTTCCCGAACAAAAACGAGTTTTTGACAAATTATTAGGACAAATTGAATCTGGAAATGGTGCACTTTCTTTTTAGATACCCCTGAAGGAACTGGGAAGACATTTTTGTTAAATTTATTATTAGCGCAAGTACGGAAAGATAAAAACATTGCTGTGGCCGTAGCTTCCTCCGGTATAGCCGCCACGCTGCTAAGCGGGGGCCGCACTGCACATTCATTTATAAAACTCCCTCTAAATCTAGCCCAGAATCGCCGATCTGCAACTTTAGCAAAAATAGTGTACGAGGTACTCGTATAATGCTACCACAATACAATCTTTTAGTGCGGGACGAAAGTACAATGTTGCATAAAAAGCTGTAGAAGCACTGAGTCGAACGCTCAAGGATTTGAGCAGCAATACCGATGTAATGGGCGGAATGGTGGTTTTACTGGCTGGTGACTTTCGCCAAAATTTACCTGTTATTCAAAAGGGCACACCCGCAGACGAAATTAAAGCATGCCTCAAGTCGTCTATTTTATGGAACAAGGTGACAAAATTCAGTTTAACTACGAATATGAGAGTGCATTTGTATAATGATATCAATGCTGGAAACTATGCTGACACACTACTAAAAATTGGCGATGGGCGGTTTGAAACGGATGCTGAGGGCTGCGTTAAATTGACGAGACATTTTTGTAATTTAGTACAGAGTCATACAGAATTAATTGCGAGCGTTTATTCAGATTTAACGAACAACATGCATGAAAACAAATGGTTATGTGAAAGGGCGATTCTTGCACCAAAAAATGAGAGCGTTAACAAAATAAATTCAGATATATTAAGCGAAGTAGCAGGAGAAATAACAGAGTATTTGTCAGTAGACACAGTTATGGACACAGAACAGAGCACTTCATATCCCGCAAAGTTTCTAAATTTTCTAGAGTTGTCAGGTGTGCCCTCACATAGGCTTCAATTAAAATTAGGCGTCCCAGTCATGCTAATGCGAAATTTAAATGCTCCTCGGTTATGTAACGGGACAAGGCTGCGTGTGACACACCTTGGACGGAACATAATCGGTGCTACAATTTTGACAGGCGTACGAAAAGGTGAAAATGTTATTATACCACGGATCCCTATAATTCCCACAGATCTTCCTTTTCAATTCAAAAGGTTGCAGTTCTCTAAGTTCTCTAACTATTAAGCTCAATTTTGCAATGACAATTAATAAAGCGCAAGGAAAAACGTTACAGGTAGCGGGGGTCAACTTAGAAAAACCGTGCTTCTCTCATGGTCAGCTGTATGTAGCATGTTCGCGTGTGTCAAATGCCCAGAATCTCCACATTCTTTCCCCGAATGGAAAACATATAACATTGTGTACAGTAGCGTCTTAAAATAGTTTTCAGTTGGTTTTTTTTTCCAAAATTTCCATAATCAATTAATCAGAATTCCCACAGATCTTCCCTTTTTATTCAAAATTTCCTATTTAGCTCAGTTTCTTTTCAATTCCAAGTGCTGCTCCTCTGACCGACCTATTAAGCTCAGTTTCCTTTCAATGCAGAAACCTGCATCTCTGACGAATCAATTTAGCTGAGTTTCTTTTCAAAAGTCTGCATTCCTGATAGATAATTATGCTCAGTTTCCTTTAATTCAAAAAATATCCCATTTCCATTTGGAATAAACAGGCTATTTTCATGCTTTCTTATACGATGCGTTTCAAAATATTTAAATAGGCTGACGAATCAATTTTGCTCAGTTTCCTTTTAATGGCTGCATCTTTGACAAATCTATAACACTCAGTTTTCTTTCAATTCAAAAAGCAATGGATAGTTCATTTCCCAGTAACCATGCGGGCAAAGCCGTGGGTAACAGCTAGTTTCTTTATAAGTGCATAATTTTTTTTAACTTCATAAAAACACAAAGGTTACAAGCAAATGGTAGCTAAAAGCTATAACAAGCATACTTTGTACGTGGGATTGCGTCCCACTTTTAGGCACAGACCACTTTTAGCTATAGCTCTTCACAAATGGTTTACAGGATAAAAGTTACATATTTCAAAACCCATACAGAAGATGATTCTAAATTCACGAAAAATAAGTAATAAGTTTCGTGTACATTTGTAATCACACACACTTTACGAATAACGTGGCTTGTTATAACAAGGATACATATTCTTGCACCTTTGTCATTAACTTCCGTCGAACTTTCTTGAACTCGAACTTCGCCGAATATACTTGGGTAAAGGCACCTTATTCCGAGGGGTTCTAAAATTGACACCATAATATTTGGAAAAACCACGTTTACGAGCGATTTGCAAGTTATTTTTATTGCAAGATCTCTTATTCAATTAATAATATAACTTTGTGTAGTCACATCATCGAAGGTCTGAAGTAATGTGTATACCTAGTGCCATCTTTTACGATATCCGCATAAACTTTCGAACATTAAATTCTAAAAGGTGCGCTAGATGGCGACTACACCAATTCTGGTTATTCTCGAACTGGCAAGTAGCAACTTTATATGACACATATATATATATATATAAAATGGCTACCGGCGTCTGAGCAAGTTGTTGTTTTATTAAAGTTAGATTTTCACGCTGGAACCACATTGTATATTTGTGTAGTGTTGTGCGAAATAGACGCTTTCATTTATCATTCCGGTAACCCGGTGGACATATTTAATATGGTTTGGTGTTGTATTTTGCGGAAAGACGCTTTTACATCGTGTATGTTAAATATATATAACAAAAATAAATGCTAATATTACTGAAATCTATAATACGTCTATTGAACCCTAATCTCTTAAAATATAAATATAACCACCTATAATATAGATAGCTGTATTTACATAACTACATACAGCTATCTATAGTCAACATGATGTTGAGATTAGTTCAAGGGATATGATACCAGACGGCGACAATATTTATATTGAGTGACAAAAAATCCTAGGAGATGGCTTTCTATTTAATTGGTTAGTTTTGGATCAGCAGCTGGTCCGAACCCACGGTACATATATTTTGAATCTTGCGTACGTGAGTACCATGTTTTTTTTTAAACAGTGATTTTTATTTTTGTACCTTGTTTGTAATGATAATGATAATAATAATTTGAGTTAAACTATTACAAGGATTATATTTTAATCGTTTTTCACTATTGCCCCTTAACTTTTCTGTATTTTTTTTTTTCAATAAATTAAGGTGAAAATACCGCGGCATTATGTGTCAAATATTTCAGGCGGTTTCTTATCCCGGTGTATATCGTGAAATAGTGATTTCAAATACTTACTCGATTTGTTTTTTATTTTTCAGGGTTGTTTTTATGATTCTACCCTTCCCGCTTTGGGTTTAAAAAGACAATGTATATTAAAATTTATTTTGGAAGTATACTTTTGTGTTTCATTCACTAATTATAGCGTGTAAAAGGTAATCTATATTATTTTAATTATATTATTTAGGTATTTTGTTAATTAATTGTTTGGAAAAGCTAAAAAGGATTTAATTTCATACACAATTCGATGTAAATTATAGTATATTTTTATATATGTATATTTATATTATATTTACGATGATTTTGTAATTAATTATTAATCTATGTAAAAAGTATGCAAAAATCTTGCATTTTAACCGTTGAAATAAGGAAACGCGATTTTTTTTGTTTGAAATACTATTTATTTTTTATAGAAGAGGGGGCAAACGAGCATACGGCTCACCTCATAGTAAGTTACTACTGCCTCCCATGAACAAACGCAACACCAAGGAAATCGCATAAGCGTTGCCGGCCTTTTAGAAAGGAGTAAGCTCTTTTCTTTCGAACCGCTCTGCGCTGGATGCGGTCAAGTGGAAGGAGCTGGCACTGGGGTGCCCCGGCCCAGAGATGAGAACAGTATTCCATGTGAGGCCGAACTTGCGCTTTGTAAAGTTGCAAGCGAATGAAATACTGTCTCGCTCTGCTGAGCACGCCAAGCTTTTTAGATGCCAATTTGGCCTTCCCCTCCAAATGACCACGAAACTGCACACTATTCGATATGTCGACGCCGAGGATTCTGATGCTAGCTGAGGCAGCAAGGGGAGTGCCTTCAAGCTGAGGAGATACGACAAAGGGGTTCTTTTTAGCGGTTTAGCGGTGAAATGTAGGATAAGGTTTTATGAGCACATTATTCCGCGACATGTAAACACGCAAAATACAAATTGTTCATAATTTTATACAGCTTGCTATGCACTTTCCTTTAGTTTCGATAGCGCGTAGGTTCCTATTTCCTAAATAACTTTCACAAACTTAGGTACGTAGTTGTAAATATTTATGGATAATAATTGTCAACTATATTTATTTAATAATATAATTTTACACAATATCTTGCTTTAGAAAGAACCACATATTGTTTGTAATACTATGGAAATAATACGACGAGTATCAAAATAAATAAGATGGATTAGCTATGTATATCAGGTAATAATAGAATTTTATTTCATAAGTATGAATTTTTTATATTGATTAAGAGGATAATCAAACAAGTGAACAAGACATTTTAGTCTTGAGGGATGACGAGGTATCCGTATTTTGATTCTTAATCGAGGATTTTAGGTATCTATGGGATACAGCATCTACTTATCATTAGGTAGGCAGTAGTAAAGTGTTGCTAGCGTTAGAAACAGGTAACTGAGTAGTAGCCATCCACACGGACCCTTAGGCAGATAAGGGTCTGTACCACCTAGTGAAATCTCACGGCTTTAAATATATGAATAAATTTATTCAGAGACACACGAATAATTAAGGCCATAAAATTTAACAATTTTCTCAGTAAACTTTCCTACACACTACATGAGAAAAATTAACGAACTCTCCAGCAACATTACAGGGCAATTAAGTATTAATATCATGTAAAATATACTACAACACTACTACAATAGAAATTCTATAAATAATGCTCACGTTTGTTGTTTGCATCTTTATTTATTAAAGAAATTCTTTATGTATAACTGTTAATAAAAAAAATCGTTCATTAACTTTTTTTGCTCTAAACATAAATATAAACAAAATCAAAATTCAAGACCTTAGTGATATAATATTTGAACGTGTTATATGATTTATATTGTACTTAAATAAGTGTTAAACTTATTTAGGAAAAGGCGTCCCCATTGGATTATCTCACATAAGGATATGTGGCCGTGGAAGGAAAAGGGGAGATCCCCCACCGGGCAAGGAGTTCTGCCCGGGGAGCGGCCAAAGCTCCGAGTGATAATTTGGAGCTGTTCTATATAATTAACTGTTTATGATTCGGAATTTTGATAGCGCAATTTAGGCTTCGGTGTGTTTCGCTAATGGCGCGACGACAGCGCCGCCACAGATATTTGCCACAGTTGTCACGCACGACGGGCTGGTTGGAACCCGCAGATTTTATGATTTTGTGAGTTGTTAGAAGAAAGTTACTGCTGTCACATCATCTATTAAATTACCATCTGTGATCTCTTACTACAACCACGGAATGTTATTATGGGGTAGTGGATTTAGTATGGGGGTTGTGAACACTTGTGGTGTTCTTGATTTACTGCTACACGGCTTTACTTTATAATAAAAAGCAATTAATTAATAGTAAAGGGTAATAAACTAGACTATAGCGGAAAAAGCCACGGAAGCATAAAGCCGTGTAACGGATATCAGAGAACTAATTAAAGACGCAAAGTAGTAGGAACATCCGCCCTTTGTGATGTACGAGTTCGTTAGGCTGAAGTTACACAGATAAAAAATAAAATATTTCCGATATTGCGATTGAAGAAAAATAAGAGTACAATATTATAATTTATTACTATTTTGTTATTACATAAGCGTTTGAGTTGGAATCATTGAAATAATATGTACTTACGTACTAGAACAGCTACTTCAAACAAAAGATGTGCGCTACTCTGTGTTCGCGCAGTTGGTTTTTTAGTTGGAATAAACATAGGTAGAATGATCAGTAGGTAATAGTAGATTGTATTGTTAAATAGGTAAATTATATCGAGAACATTTTAAATTTTGTCATTTATTTTTTATATTATATATAATTACTTATTATAATATTACAATTACATTTTAATGATATTTTTATCTGAATATTTTAAAAGGTATCTTATATCAAATATAAAAAAATATATTCTAAATGTATGTTTAACAAAACTTATTAAAATAACATTTAAATTACAAACATATTTATTCAAATAAGAATAAGAATCGTTTATAAATGCTGGGCACGCGACAGTTAAAATTGGATGAAAATATTCCACTTTGACTTTGATATGGAAACCTAAAAATAAAATAAAAGAATAATGAGCAGATTTAAATATAAAAAATTTTGCCTAATTATGATAAGTTATATATGTTTCTAAAAAAATGTGTATTGTTACGAGCTTAGGGTACGTGACAATAAAAACTGCCGATTTAATTACCAAAACTAACACTTTAATTCACTTTACTTAAAAGACACCCTAATAATTAATCACACTGATTCACTTTATTTCGCTTCAAAGCTTCGCTTGTCTTGTCTTCGGAATAATTAAACTATAATACTTTTTTTATTGATTAAGTATCCTTAATACGTTTTTATCGATTAACCGATGGAAAGTAATTCCTTGGTTTTTACTGACATTTCTTGAATTATTTGTGCAATATCTAAGTACACACGACGGCATATTTTTGAGGTTTTTTTTAAATCAACACAACACATGACAACTCTACAAGCGCCTAGCGAGTGACTGATTAAAGCGGCATAAGCACCGCAGTTGAGTGGAACAGAGTAGCTAAACGCTTGTGTCGCTTCTAGTACGTAGTACATAATAGCTCAATGGTTGGAATAAATTGAGGGGATACAGCGTAGTGGCGGTGTGAGAATATCCACTACACTTTGTATTTGTCGGGTGTAGTAAGAAACGACAGATAGAAATAGAACAGGAGATGGGCAGTAACGTCTTCCTGATAACGACTAAAAAAAATGCGATTGCCAACCTGCTTGCCAAGCGTGGTAACTATGGCAAATCTCTCCCATATGAGGCAATTTATAGGGGAGGCCTATATTCAGCAGTAGACTTTAATAGCCTGTATTTGTAACGTTAACGGTGCGTAGTCCTATCGGTGTTTGTAAATTGGTTTGCATTCCTGTGGGAACCCGTGCATTCTGGTCTCTTGTCAATACTGTCCAAGGGAATTTCTGTTAGCCATCACTTCCATCTCCGCACAAGGAGGTCGACTCACTGGCCCACGACGCAAAAAAAGAAAACCGACCTTCTAGGCTCTTTTCGTGCGTCCAACTTGACTTTCGATGACGGGGGGAACACACCGCTGATCCCCGCGGTGTGAATGTTCTATGTCCGATGTGCGATTCATCAGGTGCTGAGTACGCCAAGCACTCCTCTTCCTGGACATCCACAAGTCGAGTAGGCCTGACGGAATCCCCCCAATCCTGCTAAGGACGTGTGCTTCAGAGTTGGCATCGGTTCTAACGCATCTTTTCCGATACTCATACTCCCTAGGCGTAATCCCGAATTTATTGAAGTCAGCCGATCCCTAAAAATGGTAACTGCTTTGATTTGTCCAACTACATATCGTAATAACCTCTTTGTTCTCGGAAATAATGGTCCATTATCAACGGCCAGCTCATGCAGTACTATGAGGAGCACCAGCTGATTAGTGATCGCCAGTATGGTTTCCGTCTGGGTTGTTCAGCTCGTGGTCTTTTTGGTTACCTAATACACCTTTGGTGATTTGTAACGACATAGCGAAACGCTTCTTTCGAAGCCTCCTTACTACAGGCTTCCCAAAAAATTGTTATATTGGATCACCAGTTTTCTGGCTGATCGGAGCATCAAGGTCATAGTAGACAGTGCATGCTTCGATTACAAGCCTATTAACGCTGTTCCACAAAGCTGCGTGCTATCACCAACGCTGTTTCTTCTGCTTATCAGTGATATGTTGCTGTGCGGACCACAGCACTGGTGATATTTTATACACCGGCCGTGCCAATATTTTTCGTCTTTTATTTTAGAAATAATAAATACTTTTAAGTAGTAGTAGCGACTACTACCCAGCGTGGACTGATTTGCATCATGACCTCGTGGCTGTAGTGGGAGACGACCTCTCGCTCCTAGTTTTGATTAAAGCTATGGTTGGATGCGAGAGGGCGTGAAATCCTGGCGTTACCTTCTGCGAACAAGTGAAGTCGCGGAAGAAGGCTGTGAAGATATAGAGGGAAGGGACGGACCCGGAGAGTTGGGCCCTGGAGGAGAACATATCAGTGTGTTACAGGACCCTCCATAATTGAGGCTTAAGAAATAATAAGTAATTCCAGGATTGTTTTAAATAATCTCATTGCAGAATTAAAATAGAGGCTGAAATTTTGTATAGGAATTACCTAATTTTTGTAGACAAAATCATGAAAATTAGTACTTAACCTTTTTGATATAAAAATAAGAGTGATAATTATATATTGAGAAGGTATATCTGCGTTTATCGAAAGTCATTAATTAAAGGTATAAAAAGACGATGTAAATTTGCGTTAAAATACCATTTTGCAGGTAAATTAGTGAAAATTATTTTTTATTATTAAAAGTTATAACCCTCGGGTAGATATTGAAATAAAAACGGTCAAGTGCGAGGGACTTGTAAGTAAGAATATAAAAAATAATAGTAATGAGCAGAAAATAAAACTGGGGTTGTCTTGCTTGGCATCTATATAAAATATACCCCATTATAAGGAAATATAAAGAGACATTTATGTATAGTTATGTATAAGCACTGGACTTTGAAAATGAACATTAATTATTATATTATGTAAAGTCAGCACCGAATATTTTTCCAACGGAAAGAAAGGTAAATTTAATTTTGCAGTGAAAAAATGTTCTCCCATAAATCGGGCAAATATCACAATCGATATACCAACTGTAAACATAAGTTTGTAATAGCAGAAAAGATATGTTATATATAATATCCTAAACACATTTAAATTTACAAATTTACGGATTTTTTTCTTTAATTATGCTGTGGAGTCTTACTTCCTTACTAAATTAGGCTAATTATTGATATAAAACTAAGTCAAAATTTTGCCTTTTAGATAATACATAATTTTTTATATAATTATAATATATAATATTTTTTTACGTGGTAGAGCCATGCTGCAGTTATATTAGTAGTATAGTTGTAGCACGAATGGGTCGGCTCGACCGGGGCAGGACCCCGCTCTCACAGAATACTAGCGTAAAATAGTAGCTTAATGCTTCTGTTTTTCGTATAATAAGTGTAGAGAACCGGATACCTTTTTACTGGAAACGAGGAATTCCATCTGAGTCCTCATGGGTGACAACGCATCTGCATTTTGATTCGTGATCGAGGATAGATGTAGATGTCTATGGGCCACAGCTACCACTTACCATTAGGTGGACTGTGTGCTCGTTTGTCACCCTACCCTATAAAAAATTCTACAAAATACCAATGAGATAAAGCCAGTTTACATTTTTCTTATTCCATAGGTCTTAAATTCACGTTGGAATTTTGGGAGGTCCTGTGCACCCCACGAGTGCTGATAGGACTTCAAACCGCGCGATTGATCAAGGATTAATTATTTACTGTTATACACCTTCGTTGAACAAGTTGTTAAAGTTAAAATTGCAGTCTATAGCCTCCTCTCATTTCTGAGAGCGTTTTAGGGCGAGGAAATGAACGCCACGCTGCCCCAATGCGTGTTGGCGAACTTCACATGTATTCGAATTTTTTTCGCTTATTTCTCAGACATGCAGGTTTTCTCACGGTATTTTCCTTCACCGCCAAGCACGTGGTAAATCAGTACTAAAACTGCAATTAACAATTCCATTAGTGGGCGGGAATTGAACCCGGGTTGTTCGCGTACTGTGAAATTTACAGCGAACGCTTAGCCCCTGAGCTACCACGGCTCCTAATTAATAAAATAAACAAAATTAAAACAAGGTGTTTCATATTTTGACTCTAATACTCAAATCCTCGTCCACTACCCTAATGAATTTTTAAATGTTTTGAATTCTTCTGGTTATCCACCGTAATTATTTATTCTTAAAGTTTCAACACATGTAACGTTCTTCAGAAATCTTTGTTTACTTAAATTATGCAACGAAAAAAAGCTTTCCGTAAAAATGTTAAAGAAGCACCGGGTGTAGCCGTGAAAATAAGTTTTCATCAGTCCGTTTAATTTAAAAAAAAAATACAGTTTTCTCCCAAGTTGTGCTTTGCCATTATCATTAATATATCCCGAGGACTGCTTTTCTCACGGTCATTTTAATGTGAGTTCGATATAGGCCTCAAAAGGAAACACCAAAAACTTGGTTGACTGAGGCGTTAGACTAATATGAATTATTTTAAAACCAACTGAAAAAAGGAGGAGGTTATCAATTCGACTGTATATTTTTGTGTGTGGTTAGCTCAGAACTTTTTTCTAGGTGAACCGATTTTGACAATTTTTTATTTTATTATAAAGCTGGTGTTTCTCATGTAGTTTTATATAAATTTGATCAAGATCTGACAAGTAGTTTTTGAGTTATCCTTAATAATGCGTATTTAGTTGACTTCGACTACATCGATGTCGTTCTCATTATAATATATTGAAGTCGGTTGTACAAGATTTTTAATTTTACAACCATTTATTATTTTTACATATACATTTACATTTACATTTTTACATTTTTATACCATATACATTTTTGATGTTGCGGTAGTGTATGTTGATAGTATTTTTTTGATAAACTTTCTTCTTAATCATTTAGTATTAAGTTTTTTTTTAAAACCTACAAAAGGACTTTTAAAAATAGAACAAAGTAAATTGAGGTTTACTTAGTAGGCAGGTAAGGAAACTTTATTAAGATGATAAAAAGGGCGACATTAAGTCAATGATCCCTTTCAAAACATTAGAGATTGAGCTTTGATCCAAACGTAAAACACCTAACACGTATAATTTGTATGTATTTGTGTGTACTACTTGGTAAACTATTTACTAATCTGTGGTACTACGTACTAGAGAAGCTATTGCAAACAAAAACTGTGCCCTACTCTGTATCCGCGTATGCGCGGGAAACAGTAGAGTCGCGCATGCGAAGTTGATATAAACGCGCGAAAATTGTCATAATAAATAATTATAATTGTTTATTTAGATTGTATTGTTAATGGAGTACATTTTTTTTAATTTTCGTTTGTTTTGCATATGTGCTAATTTAATATAAAATTATTATTAGCGCCGCTCAGCACTGCATGAATATCGAAGTCACAATAACAGGTGTACGGATTGCGGTACAGTTCAGTTGAACATAGTAAGTGTTCGGAATGCCATATCTATTGCGTAGTACATATATATCGATGAATTTAAATTAAAAATTTTTGTCTTATTTACGTCATTAGTATCTGAGAGGTATCTTATATTTTTAACATTCATAGGAAAGCCATTGTTAAGTTGTGGACAGGTGAAAGGCTTTATTTATGGAATAAGGGTGACAACCGAGCACACATTCCACCCGATGGCAAGTGGATGCTGTGGCCCTATATCTATATTTACCCTCGATTAAGAATGACAATGCATCCTTGAGGACTAAGATGGAATGCCTCGTTTCCAGTAAAGCGTCGTTCAAGTGGTCTTCGGTTTTCTGCACTCACCGTACATAACACAGCAGCATTACGCTGCTATTTTACGCTGGTATTCTGTGAGAGCGTGGTCCTACCCCGGTCGTGCCAACCCATTTGAACTCATACTGTAATGTAATGGAATGAATGTACTCTACCTATTTTAATTGCATTTTTTTTCCTTTAATTTCAGAACGTGGTGAGTGTGACCCGCACCGCATGGATGACGAGTTCCTAATTCGATTCCTACGAGCTCGTAACTTCATTCCACAAAGGGCACACAGATTGGTATGCGTTTCTGTTCAATAAGATGTCTTCGACTTGAAAATACTTACCTATACATAAGCGTTACCGTTAAAGCCTTTTAAAGTCCACTGCTGAACATAGGCCTCCTCCATAGATTGCTTCATAGGAGGGATATTTGCCATAATTGCCACGCTTTGCAAGCGGGTTGGATACCGCAGTTTATTTTTATTTTTAGTCGTTATTAGGAAAACGCTGTTGCCCATCTCCTGAGTTGATTCCCTCTGTCGCCTCTTACGACACCCACAGGATGATATGGGTGTATTAGATATTCTTAAACCGCCACTTCTCGGTACCTATATATTATATTCAAAGACTTTATGCTACATACCGTTTTATTCAAATATATAAAATACTTAAAAATACTTATAAAATATTTACTGGCATATGCACGGTTCATATAATTTTAAAACGTTTTGAAGGAGTGCACGTTTGAACCGTTTATTTATACAGTATTTTTAGCAGCTTGCGGCAGCTTAAAAATTGAAGAAATTTAAGCTATTGTAAGAATGGTTCGATTGTATTATTTTACTTTGGGTACTGTCGAACGATCCGTAAGCAAAAACAATTTTTTCAAAGAAACCATTTTATACATAAGTATTATCAAGGAATAAAAGGTAATAAAAATAAAAATTTGAAAATAATATTCTTTATCGTAGAACAAGGGTGACAAACGTTCACACAGTCCGCTTTATTGTAAGTGGACATGTGATATTGTATGGCCCATACACATCTACATCTATCCTCGATTTTGAAACAAAATTGAGACGCGTCGTAATCCCTGGGGGCTAAGTTGATATACCTTACTTCCAATGAAAGGGGTTTTCAGTTGTATACACTCAACTTACAAAACAAAGCAGCATTATGGTACTATTTTACAATAGTATTCTGTAATAAACTGATAATCACGAAGGAAAACAACGTCAGGAAACCTGCATGTTTGAAAAATCAAAAAAATATTAAAAGACATGAAGTCAGCCAACACGGCTTGAGGAAGCGCGGTGAACATTTTCTTGAAAACTCACCCAGGATTGAGAGGAGGCCTGTACCCAGACAGTGGGGCCTATAAGTCTATAATTTTGTTTACTTTTATTCTGTTAGAGCGTGTTCCTCCCCTGATCGAGCCAACGCATTCGTGGTACAAACATAATATAGCTGGAGCGTGGTTCTACCATGCAACAAAATAGTACAAAAATATACATTATATATAAAAATGTCAAAACTTTTTTCCTAATGGGATTTTGTTATATATATTCAAAACCGCGACAACATGATCTATTGTATTTTAGAAGAGCGATTTCTAATAATGTATTTTATACAAGTAGGGTTTTCAATTTCATTAGTATCATGTGTTAAGCCGCACCTGTCTGTATGCTTCATTGAAGAGGATTACGTGGGTTGTTTGATCACAATAAAATGTTTTCAATGTTCGGTTTAACTGATGTATTTTCACGAATGAAGGTAAAGAGAAATAATCGACCTTTTATCATAAACTTATACGTGGTAGAGCCACGCTACAGCTATATTATAGTTGTAGCATGAATGGGTCGCCTCGACCGGGGAAAGACCACGCTCTTACAGAATACCAGCGTAAAATAGCAGTTTGATACTGTTGTTTTTCGTATGGTAAGTGTAGAGATCCGAAGAACCTTTTTTACTGGTTACGAGGCATTCCGTCTTAGTCCTCGGGGGTGACAACGAACCTGCGTTTTGATTCTTCATCGAGGATAAATGTAGATGTCTATGGGCCACAGCATCCACCTACCGTCAGGTGGACTGTGTACTCGTTTGTCACCCTTATTCTATAAAAAAAAGTACAATAAATTCACATTATTGTACAAGTAGTTACTTTTAGTTTATTCATAAAGCAACTTAGATGCGTTCATTATCCTATACTATTTTACGAACAATACTACAATTTTTCTTATCAATATTTCATATTTTTTTATATTCGTTGATATTAACACTATATGGGAAACTACGGGGAAGAAACATCGATCGAGGTAGGTCTTATTCACAGAAATCTAAATAATTTGCCTTATTATTTAGATTTTTGTGGTCTTGTTTTTCGAGAAATTAATTTACTGCTCAGAGCAACAAACTTGACATGCCCACGCAATATGATTAAATATAAGGTAATTTAGTTAGGTCTACCACGCCCGAGTACGCGAGTTCTAGGTTATTATTTCTTCTGTGATGTGGGCAGAAGTGTGTAGTTTTTATTTCTAGTTCTTTAATATTCTAGCCAACACGGTCCTACTGCTAGGTAAATATAAATTATTAAATACTAATAAAAAAATTGTTTGCGGAGAAACGCACATGAGGTTAAAAGGCATGAAAAAGGTAGAAAAAGGCTTTGTTTGACTACATTATTTTACAGAAAACTATTGTTTTATCGTTACATAACCAATTTTTTTAATACTTTTTTGAATAAATAAAATAAAAAATTAAAATTTTTATATTAATATGTATATTTTTATCTTACTGGTTTGCGAAAACGGTTTATGATAGCCCCTGGGAATAAGGTGATAGCTACATTCAAAACATTTAGAAATAGCAAGATAGCGATCTTTCTGATAATTCTGAATTTCTAAATTATTTTCGATAAGTATCCCTGTAATCTATATTGAATAAAATGATTAAATTCATATTATATATAATTAATATTTCGTCTATGTAAATACCAAAGTGATATCATTGATTTTTTAATAGAATATAGGTAGACAAACGAGCACAGTCCACCTGACGGTAAGTGGATGCTGATCGAGGATAAATGTAGATGACCCATAGACATCTACATTTATCCTCGATTAAGAATCTGAGGACTAAGATCGAATGCCTCTTTTCCAGTAAAAAGGGTATCTATGAATGTTGATCTATATGGATGTTAATAATCTCTGGGAATGAGGTAATCGCCACCAAGCAATCTCTTATATGCTTTGTATAGCTAATTGTGTAATATGATTGTGTGAATTGTTTTTTTTATAAATGTCTCGCTGTGTTTCTTGCTAGTTCTTTCCAAGACAGAGTATTATCAAAATGACATGACGGCTCCGTGGCACAGTGCCTTAGCAATGAGTTGTAACGTTAGGGGCCGCGGGTTGGAATCCCGCACGGAATAAGTATTTGTATGGCCTACATATAGTTGTTCCGGGTCTAGATAAACATCTAACTTGACCTTGTACAATTTATTGTAAACTGCATCCAAGATACAGGAGAAAATTCTAGTTTGGGGGTAACGTTTTTTAAAAGAACAAAAAAGTGTAAATTATAGTAATAATATATCTAGTAGTAAATTAAACATAACACTAGCTTTTAATAAGTATTACTTATAATGTTTAAAAAATCTATTAGTATTTATTTTTCTATTTATATACCTCCATGGCTTCTGATAAAATAAATTTTTAACAAGTAAAAAAACCGATTCCAAAAACTAAAAGGAATAAATTGTTTTCCACACAAGACCTTCCAAATTAGGCGCTAAAACATAGTGTATCGAATAGTTAAAGTATTAATTAATTAGTTTTTGTTATTGATTTTTATATTTTCTTATAACATATTCATATTTTACCCCTTCGAATGGACTGAGGAACATCACCAGGTTACGAAAATAACTAGAATCTTGCCTTATAACTTACATTAAAAACTTCATCTTCTACAATTTTTCCACCCTTAGGGTTGAAATATTGTGCTATAATTAAGATGGGCTCTTAACTAAATATCACCCATTTGATTAAAGAAGATTCAAATCGGTTCGTAAATAATCAAGTTATGCCCGATACACAAAGAATATATAAACGGACGGAGTGACCACCTCCTCTCTTTTTGAAGTCACTTAATTTTTTTTTATATAAAATAATTGTTACAAGTGAGCACACAGTCTATCCGATGGTAAGTGGACGCTGTGACCCACAGACATCTATATTTCACAAATCTTCAATTAAAATTCAAAATGCAGATGTGTTTACACCCTTGAGCACTAAGATGGAATGCCTCGTTCCCAGTAAAAATGATCTCCGGTTCTTCAAATTCACCATACGAAACACATAAGCATTATTCTACTATTTTATGCCGGTATTGTCATAGCGTGTTCCTACCACCGTGGAGCCGACCCATTTTTGCTACAACCATAATATAGCTGCAGCGTGGCTCTACCACGTAAAAATCGGAGTTGAGACCATCCAACCAACCTTCTCTCCGTTAGACAGGAAATCTAGACTGGCGAAAGCGGCGTTTAAGGTCGTTTGGTAATGAAATCGAGAATGCACTTTTTAATTGCATAACGGTGATAAACGAGCACAGTTCACTTGATGTGAACAGATACTGTGGCCCATAGACATCTACATCTATCATCGATTAAGAATCAAAATGCAGATGTAAATGCTCATTTCCGGTAAAATGTCTTCAGTTCTTTACACTCACGGTATGAAACAAAGCAGCACCAACTTTCGGCCTTAGTGTTGACCTAGAGACGTCGCGAAATACAATATTGGTGTATAATTGATTTATCTAATAGATAGAATCAGGCGTTACTTTGCGGAAATCCATTATAATAAAAATATAAATTACTTCACAACCTTGCCTTGGATGGTTGCGAAGTAATTTATATATTTTTTAATAATTTATCTAATACACGTAAAATACTAGTCATCCTTACCTTTAGTCAAAAGAAAATTGAAACTGAAGAATAAGCGATGCCGTTTATTTTCTATCGATACATTGTTCAACCTTGTCTGTCTTTGTTTGAGTACATGGTTCGCCCAAGATTTTTTATTATGTGCTTTCAAGATAATACAATACAGATAATAGAATATCGTAGAATGTCGTAAAAGTTGACTTTTTTATAGAATAAGGGTGACAACGAGGACACAGTTCATCCGGTGGCAAGTGGATGCTGTGGCCCGTAGACATCTACATCAATTCTCGATTAAGAATCAAAATGCAGATGTGTTGCCACCCCTAAGGACTAAGATGGAATGCCTCGTATCCAGTAAAAAGGGACTCCAGTTCTCTACACTCAGCACACGAAACACAGCAGAATTGAGCTGCTATTTTACGCCGGTATTTTGTTAGAGCGTGGACCTTCCACGGTCGAGCCGAACACATGTATTCTACAACCATAATAAAGCTACAACGTGGCTTTTTTCTATTTAACGTTGGTATGCTGTGAGAGCGTGCCTCCTTCCCCATTCGTGTTAGAACTAAAATGTAAGCTCTACCACGTGGTTTACTTAACATTAACATCTCAATGCTTGGCGAGCAGGCAAAAACGCTTCCAAACAGCAGGCCTATGTCCAGCTGTAGACTTTTACGGGATTTTTTATAGGATAGGGTGACAAACGAGCACACAGTTCGTCTGATGGTAAGTGGTTGCTGTGATATCTACATCTATCCTCGATTACGAATCAAAATGCAGCTGCGTTGTCACACGTGAAGACTTAGAGGGAATGCCTCTTTTCCAGTAGAAAGGGTCTCCGGTTCTCTACACTCGCCATACGAAACACAGCACTATTTAAGCTACTATTTGACGCTGGTATTCTGTGAGAGCGTGATCCTTCCCCGGTCGAGCCGACCCATTCGTGCTACAACTATACTACTAATATAACTGCAGCATGTTTCTACCACGTATAAATTATGATATTAAGGTGATTCATCTAAATAATATTTTACTTTATAGATGGTGAACTATTACAAATTCAGGAAAGAAAACTCGGAACTTTTCGAAAACGTCTACCCTTTAAATCTTCGGCACATAGGTGATGCTAACATTTTGGCTGCCCCACCGTACCACGATCAGAATGGAAGAAGATTACTCATATATAGAATTGGTGAGTGTATAAAGAATATAAGCTATAAAATTATTTTATCTTACCCTCCAAAAAGTTTGCTTTAAACACGATTTTTATTAGCTTAACTTGTACTGCTCGTACTGACTGCCTTGTTGGACCCGTGGTCGTCGACGCGACAGCTTATCATGTGTCATGTGGTCCCGAGTTCGAATCCCGTGTCGGAAAAAACTATTGTAATATCAAGTTTATTTTGAATAAATAAAATTAAACTTACTGAAAATATTTTGGTCAAGATGCCCGCCGGACGTCCCTCTAGACCAGATATACCCGAGTCCAGAGAAGACTTAGATTATCCCAATGATTGGCTTATATCGAAAGCAAACTTTTCGTCTATTTCGGTATTGTTTTTGATTATAGTTATTTACTATAGTAAAATTTTACGCAAATGTTTCCACCTAAAGGTATCTATAATAATAAAAATATGATAAACAACCCCGCCACACTTCGATTTTGACTACGCACATTTCGCTGAGTTTTTTTTGAGGTGGTAAGGTATATTCATACTTTAAGTTATAAACGTAGGTAAATGTAATTAGATTATACTAAAAAGACTAATTGTATATTTTTCGTTAAAATTATTAATTTAAAAACTATTCTTCTTCATCTTCGTTTAGCTGTACTATATAATACATTTTTAAAACATTAAATTCACTTATCTCGGATCGAGTAAGAGGATTCCGATGGAATAAAACATGTTTCAAGTAATGCCCTAAGTTTTCTAAATACTACTCGTAATCCGAATTGGGTCAGTACTTTTTACTTAATGTGTGGCTAAACAACCAGATAAAAATGTATAACATCAATTATCTTTTATCCTAACGCAAAGATTATTATTTTATACCAAGGAATTTATTTTCAGGTTGTTGGGATCCTAAAACCATTCCGATCGATGATCTTTTTAAAGCTACAATATTGGCTTTAGAACTGGGTATGTTGGAGCAGCGGACCCAAATCCTTGGTGGACTGGCTATCTTCGACCTGGAAGAAATCGGCACGCAACACGCGTGGCAGTTGACTCCACACGTAGCTGCCAAAATTGTCAAACTCTTAGTGGTTAGTTACACAGTAATTATTTAGAATTTATGAATATACGAATAAAGTATAAGAATAAACTAAACGAGTTTCATGAATAAAGCAAGGACAACGATACGCCAGAACGGGCGTTAAATAAAAGACGGGTAAACGAATTGAAAATAAAAAACAGTGGTTAATTGACTCTTGTCTCTTTGACTAGGTGTATGTAATGCCGAGCTAAGCAGTGTCCTAAAATAGTTGAAAAATATGCTATTGTTGTTTATTTTTTGCGATTAAAAAGTAAAGTAACGGCCTATGTAGAAGTATGTCCTTTGTTTGTAAGTAAGGAAGTAAGGCTTCGGTCTATTTATGAGTTAGTCTATAGTTACAATAAGTCTATTTACTTAGTGATGGGACGCCTTCTCTGGCTATGAGTCCGTCAGGGTAGGAACCAATCTCTTATCTATTTGTGTCGACAAATAACAGGAGTTTTGGCGGGAACTGGGCCTTAGACTGATTGAATAATGGTTTGAAGTGGATTTTGATTCGTAAAAGTAATACGATTTTGTGAGTTAAGTGTCCGTGCATGTGAACTATTAGAGAAAACGACGAAACAAGTGCTTTGATGTCGATATAAATCTCAAGTTATTTTGATCGCTTGGGCGCCTTATCAACTTGAGTGGCTGTCGTCATCAACTGTCCGCTAGGTTGATATGTCGTCAAAATCTCCAAGGGCTTTGCAACGTGACGCATCAGCATATTGTGAAGAAAAAGAATATAAAATGAAGGTTCCGAAAGAAATGATCGGCTCAGAAAAACTAGAACCCAGAGCCGTAAAGCCAGTTAATAAAAATAGACAAATAACAGTGCTTACACTGCTGTGTTCCGCTGTCTGAAGTGTATTACGAGCAAATATAATTACAGACTTTAAGGCATTTATCACAGAATATCTATATTTTCTACAGAATAAAACAAGTATTCAGATGCGACAATAGAGCTGTAGCCTTCTTTAAACTGAATGATCTGTTTTACCGTCTGGAAGAAATAGGGTGTAACATGTAAACGGGGTATAAGCACATGGCACTGATATTTTACAAAAAATAAAAAATAAATTGAAATAAACATTTGAATTTTTTTTGAACATTTACTTTGCCCTTTGCCCTTGAGTCTCTGACCCTGCGAAGTAACAAGGTCAAAGATGCCTACTAAATTTATTGTTTTATTGCCGTTTGTAAAGTAGGATGGATATGATTTGAATTTCGATAGATTTTATTTAATTTATTTAAAATTTTTGTTTTTATTTTTTACTAAATATCAGTGCCATAGGCTTCTACTCCGTTCACATGTTACACCCTATTTTTTCCAGACAATAAAAAAGGACATCCAGTATGTATTGGCTGCAGGTGTTATAGACATCTCTTACGACTCATTTTTTTCATAAGGAAATGCTTACGCATTTCCGCCTCGCGGGGGGAAAGACGAATAATATTGGACTCTCACCAACTAAATCACCGTGGTGTCCTACCTTCGCCGCATACTGGCAGGCCACACACACCGGCCACCTCACGGCAACCCCCCGTCGGAAGAGGAAAACTCCTCTTATTTCTTCTCCTTATCAAGTAAAGCGCACCGAAACACAAGGAATGCCTTCATCCGCGGCCTCTAAACCCAAAGATGCAGCGGGTCTCCGCACGACGGGCGGAGGCCATGGGGTCAGAAAAGTCGAATGGATCCGATCTCTGACTCCGCCGTCAACCAAGTTTTGGCTACAGAGGGTACGGAGAGCGGCAAATGGCAATACTGCCACTCTTCTCCCCGCGGCCTCACTACCACTGCATCAACGGTACGGCCCCGCCAGACGCGGTGGATATGGCGAGTGTCGCATCGACCATACCAAAACTCCTCTTCTCCTGCAACTCCACCTCGGCTGCGACGGGAAGAGAATTTATTGGCAGAACAACCCTTCCGCCACAGTCAATCAACGCGCATCCAGAGCGGGCTATGCAAGTCCACTCAGAGCGGCCGCCACGGGCCGGCCCAACAACTTACGGGCCAGCCAATTGAGTTTCTCTTTGTTTACCGCGGATCACCAAGCCACGGCTACAAAGCACTCCCACCATGAAAAAGCAGAAACCCCGTTGGAGGGAACTCTTATGTCACTCACTCACATTCACATTCACATCACATCACACACATTCACTTCAACTCTAGAGTTGAAATGAATGATAATACCGTTACGCACCTACAAAATGGCAGGTACTAATTATTTTTGAGCACACTTACTAGATTGGCGCGGCGAATAATCACTACATGACCCTCACAAAATGAGGGGACTGTGCCCATTGGTGGGACTTATAGAGGCTTTCACTTAACTTTTTACCTTGTCTTTATTTTTATTTTTTGCAGTCAAGTTTTCCAGCGACGACGCACGCCATCCATGTCATCAATCATTCCTGGCTCTTCGACAAGATGTACAATATATTTAAGCCATTCCTAAATTCTGAAATGCAGTCAAAAATTTATTTTCACGGGTACGACGTCAAGTCCCTGCATGAACATATTAAACCTGAACATCTGCCAGAAAGATATGGCGGTGTTTGGCCCGATTATTCCTACACAGATTGGCTGGAATCGTTGAAGAAAAACTTCACAGTTGTCAAAGAAATGATTGAATGTGGGTATAAGTTCCGCGAAGAGGAATTTTGTCCAGAAGTTGCTAGAAAATTGAAAGAGGAAGACATAATGTTGTCGTAAAAGTAGGGCAAAAAGTTTGCAGTTTATATGGAAATTTAGTTATGTACATATTTTTTTCCGAATTTTAGACGACAACTTCAAGTTAGATTTAGGTACTTTTTACGTGTTTAAGTTTTAACATATTGTTTAAGTTTACACAGAGCATTGTTTAACTATATTATTTAAATTATCATTTTTCTTTTTAACCGCTGCGTTTTAAAATCGATTACTGCAGAAAGGTAGATTTTATAATTAACCACTGCATTTGAAAACAGATTACTGTAGAAAGATGGATTTTATAATTGTGGAAAAATTTTAAGGAGTTAGCTACAAAACATAATCAATTATGGTTCAAGAGATTATAAGAAATTGTTTTAAAACACAAATCAAATAACACAAATCCGAAAATGTAAAAATATAGTGTAAGGTTTAGTTTTTTTTTTCAATTATTTACTTGATTACGGCCAAAGAGTATAATAACTGTCCTTTATGACAGCTAATCGATAGACTAAATTGCAAAAACAGTTTTTCAGATTTACAGTCATCGTTTACTGTAAACATTCTACAGCAAATTGTCTTTATCTAGACAAAGTTAAAAAAATGCGATATTTATAGTACGTCCGGTAAAGGACCACCAAACTACACTCTTTTCAGTTAAATTTAGAGAGATGTTTAAACGTAACACGATAAAAAAGTACATTCTAACATTTCAGTCAGTGTGCATCGACCATTATACTCTTCAATATCGTATTATAATTTAAAATACCACCGAAACCTTGGATATCGTAAGAGGTGACAGAGGGTAACAGCAGCATCTTCCTGATAAACGTTCAAAAAGTTGCATTACACTCACCTGCCAAGCGTGGCACTTATCTTAATCTCTTCTATAAGACAGATCTATGTTTAGCACTGGAGTTTTATAGGCTGCAATGGATGGACCAATAAGAGGAGTTATCCGCTGCTGTACTAATTAGTTGATTGATTATACATAATAAAATAATAAAATATAACAGTAAAATTATTATGGTATTTGTGCTACCAATAAACGTCTCGTCAAAAAGCTGTGATAAACATTTAATTGAACAGACATACAATTATTTTAAATTAAGGTGTTAGTTAAAATAATTATGTAATACACACAAAAATGCGTTAAGGATTAGTAGTAAGTTAATTTAAATTTAAAGTTAGCCTAAGTTATATTGTCAGCTATACGATATTGTTTAACAAACGATAACACCTATGATGTTGGTAGAAGGTATATTTTTTATGTATTCTTGGCATTTAATTTGGCGTTACTCGTAAGAAAATCATCTATAAATTTCAAAGTTACCCGATACTCCCATTAATAATTTCAACTTTGTGTCAACTAGTTATGCCACTTCCTGTAAAATTTAACTCATTTTATTATATCAAGAAACGAGATGCACGAAATGAATAGTGAAATAAATAAATAAATTATACATGGTTTATTGACCTTATGTTATATTTTATAATAAGGTATATTGTATTTAATGCATTGTAGAAATTAATTCTAACTTTTTTATAAAATTGTCAGCCAAAATTTGTTTGTAGAATAAACTCCGGACTAAACTATATTATGTACTTTTATTTTATTAAGTTAGGGCGTCATATTGAGGTGTCTAGTGCCTGTCACCAAATAAAATATAAAAAAGCTTTAACAAGTTTAATTCAAGCTGTCAAATATATTTAGATAGGTAATCAATATTGTAATAAAAGCGCTTAACGTCACGTCACAAGGGACTGGTTTTTATATTTCAAAAAAATATCTTACCAGCCGGTCCACGGTGCATATAATGCAATCTACAATTTATAAGCAAAAACTTACAAACGGCGTAGTCTAATTTTGTTAGGTAAGTCTGGTATTGCAATCGCCTATGGAAGAGTCTCATGACTTATTATTTCGACTTATTAACTTATTATTTATTATTATATTTTAAGGCCAGTCATGACAACACCGATTTAACTTTTATTTCAACACTATTAGAAAAATTACTTATTTGGCACACTCACGAAGTAAGTTTTGTAAACGCTCAAATTTGTTCCATTGTTCCTCCATCGCATTCAAATAGCAGACATCAGCATAATGAGGAATATAAATGTTGGACCAAGATAAAACTTTGAAATCATTTTATGGAATGGAAAGTAATAAGTTTTGCCAGTTATTACTTTGAAATACGTGTTCCATTTTCTGATATGCTTCGTAGAGTGCCGTTGATATACAATGTTGGAAGAGAAGAAAAATAAAGTAAGTTTCTTTTATAGGATAATGGTGACAACCGAGCACACAGTCCACCTGATGGTAAGAGGATGCCGTGGCCTATAGACATCTCATCTATCCTCGATTACGAATCAAACAAAATGCAGATGCGTTTTCACTCGTGACTCGTGAGCACTAAGACTGAATCCTTCCATTCCAGTAAAAAGGGTCTTGGGTTTAGTAAATCATTGCCTGTTATTCGTAAAGGTTTATAACAAGTCCATATTTTAAAATAATCACGGTTTTGAAATAAACGTTAGTTACAGCTTTTATACGTCCCACTGCTGGGCACAGGCCTCCTCTCATTTCTGAGAGGGTATTAGGGCAAGGAAGTGTCCGCCACGCTGCCCCAATGCGTGTTGGCGAACTTCACATGTCTACGAAAGATTTTTTTTTCTTATTTCTCAGACATGCAGGTTTCCTCACGATGTTTTCCTTCACCGCCGAGCACGTGGTAAATCAGCACTTAAAATTGCAATTAACAATTTCATTGGTGCCGGCGGGGATCGAACCCCGGTTTGTTCGCGTACTGTGAAATTTACAGCGAGCGCTATCCATCTGAGCTACCACGGCTCGTAATAAATAAAACGTAATTTAAGAATTTTATCCCGTTTAATTTTTTTTTGTTTTAGCCGTTCACGGGTCACGAGGGAGATAATTCGCAATGTCTTTGCGTTGCTGAAGTAGTTTTCTTAGAAATTCGACTTACTAACCGATATTTAAACAATAAATCTCACCACCATCTTTCACAGTTTGCTACGTAGGATTTCTTTGATTTTTCTGTACTGTTGTTTGTATCTTGTGGCAGTAAACACCTGGACCCCGAATAGCACGTCAAGCAAAAGCATGGGGTATATACTTTTGCTTGACGTGCTATGATAAATGTGCGATGTAAATGTGTCTTTCTATTCATAAAAATGCATTATAAATTTCATATTTAAATTTTAAGAATATTTTTTTCAATCTGTGCCTCAAACATCCAATACGCTACGCTACGCTATATACAACATGTAACAAAAACCCGGTGTTTCCTGTTAACTGCGTCATCATAATCAGTATTCAAACGTATAGAAATATATTTTTTTTCAGAAAACTCGACCAAAATTTATATACAGTATAATTAATTTTTTCGACTTATAAATTATATTTTATAACTGTGATTCTGTAAAAAACCTGGAGTTTTCTAATAGCTGTTGGAATCGAAAAATTTCTTGCTTTTGTAAAGATAGAAATTATCCTCGATGTTCTTAACAAATCTGTCTGTTTTGTAATCTGCTAAATTTAAAATCCTGCTTGAAGTGTCCAGTGCTGCACTATCAACCATTTAATTCTTCTTACTGTAAATTATATTATACGATCCGTCTTTGCATTGCTATTGGAAATTATAACATCAACTCCCAAAATGATCAAGTTAATCCTTCCCTTCCTCTTTCCCATTTTTACTTAATATACAACACGTAACATAATTAACGCACTTTGCGAAAGTAGTTTGTTCAAAATCGTTTACTGAATCGATTCCTATCATTTTTAATATAGGTAATTTTTTATCCCAAAAATAATTAAAACTACGTAAATTACAGTCACATTAAATCTGTACAGTCAGAACAAACTGAAATGGACCGTAATTTAAGCCAATAAGACTTTTAAGAGTGCAGTTTTATTGTCATCCAATAAAAATAAAGAAAAATTAACTTTATTTTAAGCAACGGTAAAGTCTTTGCGTTCGTGGATTTGTACTGTGACCACAACATTCTTCCGGAAGTAGTATAACTAATTTGATAAATAATCAGTGCATAAAAATGTTTAACTAAAAATTCAGTGTATGTATTATGATTATAACATAATATACTAATTGGGGTGTCTGAGGGTGTGCGTTAATTACGTTACATATAATATATATAGATATAGATATATAGATATATACAAGAATTGCTCGTTTAAAGGTATAGGATATAATGTTTTTGTCAGAACGTAGTTTTCTGTTTATTTAGTAATTTTTTTAAGATTATTTAGTTTAAGATTATTTAGTTTTATGCCGAATTAATAGTCTATTCAAGCGTTGGCGCCATCGATCGTCTGTGTCTACCACTGCGTTACAGCGTATTAGAACAGAAAGGTTACAAGATGAAAGTGATAAAAACAAGTTCAAATATAGACTAAAACAAAATATAAGTGGTTTGGATGAATTATGTATGAAGGAGTTAGACTTGGAGAATATATGGCAAAATGTAAAGAAGGGTTTAGTGGATGCAGCTACCGAAGTATGTGGTGTTAGTAAGAGAAAGAATGAAAGGAAAAATAATACGTTATGGTGGGATGATGAGATACGTATGGAAGTTGAAGCAAAGAAGAGAGCATGGCTAGATTTACTAGCAACAAAGGCTGCTAATTCTAGTGGTACGAATGGTGATATTGAAAGAAAAAAGGCAGTCTTTAGACATCTTAATAAGAGAGTAAAAGAAGTAGTTGAAAGAAAAAAGCAAGAAAGAACGGATAAGAATGATAGAAGAATATCGGATAACTTCCAGGCAAATATTAAAATGTTCTGGAAACTTGTAAGAACTGCCAGGGGACATTCAAAACAGCCTATGATGAATGCTATAAGAGACGAGAATGGCTATATTCTGAATGATGAAGTTTTGAGTTTAAAGAGATGGAAGGAATATTTTGAAAGCGTGTTTATGAGTGAGGAGACAACGTGTGTACTAAGTGAAATAGAAACACCGAAAGAAGAGGAAAGAGGTAGCGAGATAAGTATAGATGAAATAATGAAAGCAATGAAAAGCATGAAAGCAGGTAAGGCTGCCGGATATGATAGAGTTTCACTCGAAATTCTAAGGGCTGGAGAGGAAGTGGTGGCAGGCCTGCTGCACACCTTGTTTAATTTATGCTGGGAACTGAAGCGGGTACTGGTAGACTGGTGCAAAGCCGTGATAGTCCCAGTATATAAAGGAAGAGGGTCGCAGCAGGACTGTAAAAACTACCGTGGCATCAGCCTTCTTAGCATTGTGGGAAAACTGTATGCTAAGGTACTGATTGAAAGGGTCATGAAAGAAACTGATGGAAAAATTTGGGATGTGCAAGCGGGATTTAGAAAGGGAATGGGATGTACAGATCAAGTCTTTTCCATGCGCATGATCGTGGAAGAAGTTTCTGGCCAAAAACCAAAAGG
The DNA here is from genome assembly GCA_907164705.1 of Parnassius apollo. Lineage (NCBI taxonomy): Eukaryota > Metazoa > Arthropoda > Insecta > Lepidoptera > Papilionidae > Parnassius > Parnassius apollo. Next base: position 4,469,006 of record CAJQZP010000935.1, read on the forward strand.
TTTTTTGTGCGTTCATGGACTTGGAAAAGGCCTATGACAGAGTGGATAGGGATTTGCTATGGGAAACACTGAACTCATTTGGATTGAGCACTGGCTTGATACAGGCATTGGAGTCTCTTTATAGGGACTCTAGTGCTTGTGTTAGGATCAACGGGGTCTACTCGGACTGGTTTGACATCCATAAAGGTGTCAGACAGGGCTGTGTGGCTTCCCCGTGGCTGTTCAACCTATTTATGGACAGTTGTTTTCAAAATTTGAAAGTTGAAGAATGCGGATTAAGAATGGGTGAGTTAACCGTCAAATGCCTTTTGTACGCCGATGATCAAGTTATTCTTGCGTCGTCGGCGGCCGACTTGCAAATGATGGTTACATTAATGAGCGGATCATTAAAAGAAAGGGGTATGAAAGTGAACGCAAGTAAGACGAAGGTTATGGTGTTTTTGAAAGAGAAGAAAGTAAAACGATTTGTGAAATAAGAATAGAAGGGGAGTTGATCGAGCAAGTAGATGAGTTTGTATATTTGGGCTGCGTATTTAGCAGGGATGGGAGATATGATAAGGATATAGAACGACGAGTGAATGCGGGAAATAGAGTAAATGGGGCCTTGCACTCTATTGTGAAGTGTCAAAAAAGGCACGTATGGCAATTCACAATGCTGTGTTGGTCCCTACTTTAACGTATGGTAGTGAAAGTTGGGTGTGACAAAAGAAGCACGAGAGTAGAATAAACGCAGTAGAAAAGCGGTCGTTAAGGAGTATGTTAGGGCTGAATCTGAATGACAGGGTAAGAAATTGTGTAATAAGAGAAGAGTGTGGTTTGCAAGATGATGTTGTGACCAGGATTAAGAAAGGAATGCTTCGGTGGTTTGGTCATGTGGAAAGAATGAATGAGGAAAGAGTGACAAAGAAAATTTATAGTGCAGAAGTGAATGGCAGAGTCGGAAAGGGACTTCCTAGGCGAAAATGTATCGACCAAATTGGCGATTTATTGAAAACGGGCCAAATTAGGAGTACCCTTAACCGACGAGCATGTATGCGTAGGTGTATGGATGTGAAGGAGGCAAGAGAGGTGTGTCAGGATCGTGCCAAATGGAAGTCTGTAGTCTCTGCCTACCCCTCTGGGTGACAGGCGTGAGTGTTTATGTATTTATGTATGTATGTATTTTTTAAGATATTCGAAATTGCTTTCGAAGTTAAAGTTACGGGTTACATAAGTCGGATTGCTGGTCCCAAGCCTCCTCAGATATTGTATATTTCATTTCTCTCTATCATATTGTTGTTTTTCCGTCAAAGTGCGCTTCTTGTAGAGGTATAATATTTTACACTTGACGGTAAAAACTAACTAGACTCCTTTAACGACTTGTAGTATATTATTCTGGTTGAAGTCCCTCATGACATATGGTAGTACAGCAGGCACACGCTTGTCTGTGGTCGGTTTCACTCGGTCACTGTGACGTAGTGCGGTATCCGAAGCTTGATGTCGTGTAATTGGGTATTACACCCATTGTCAAATAAGTTTTAAATGAATTCTAGAGTGCTAATGAGACACTATAATTTTATACAATTTTTTTTAAACCGAATAGGGTCAGTAAAATTACTATTAATCTATCGTTTAAAAATTTCGCACGAAAACGCTAGCCGCCATCACAGATTAATAAATAGTCCGCCATGCTGATCAGCTCGTGACGTCACTGCGCTTTTGCAAAGGAATAAGATATTTTGGATGTTTAATATTGAGTTATCTTTATTATTGGTGTATTGTGCCTGAATGCAAAAATACGAGCATCAGAACACCGGGAAAGTTGTGGATTCAAGTGCCAACTGATTTATATGGGAAATACTTGGTTAAACTGGCAAGAAGAGATCCGAAGACACTGTCATCAAAAACATCGGTTAAGAACATCGAGGATAATTTATCTTTTTACTAAAGCAAGAGGTTTTTCGGTTCCAACAGCTTTTCGAAAACTAGGTTTTTGCAGAATCACAGTTTATGAGGGTATAAATAATAAATTACAAAATAAGTTATTATTGGTATCAATATTAAAGCATTTGTTCGTTTAAATAATTCGTAAGAAAAATAAACACGCTTATTACCAGTTTAATATTTAATTCGTAAAAATACATAGAAATGAGTTTGTCCATTACTTCGCAGTCACATGACAATCGCCTTCGCTGTTTCCCTTTACCAAATCGGACAGTTCCTTAAGCGAACCTCGAGATGTTTCTTCTGTGATATTATGTAAACGTGGAGAATCTGTGCAATTGCTTAATCTTTCACATCGAGGAAACTTAAAATTGGAATAATTTTTTAATGTTTCGGATTCCTCAGGTTCTGTATCGATGTTTAGATTAAAACACCGGCGATATTTACGGAATGTGTTCGTTAATCGTGTAAAAAAACTTTTCTTTGTCGATTTTGGTTTGGGGAAGGGTAACACTTTGTTCATAGTGAGTAAAATCTCCGGTTCATCCGGTACATCAAAACCAAATTTAACTTTTGATTGAGTTTTTCGAAGTTCCGGAACAATGCAACTATCTGTACTGAGGTTACAGCAGCTCTGACTTGCTTTCTGTCTTGATGAACGATTGCGACATTTTTCTTGCAGGCGCTCGTTAAGAAAATTGACACTAGCTGTGTAAAATTCCTCTTCATCGTCAGGTCTTTCCAATGATGTGATTAAGTTAGGCTCGTTTTCTTGACTATTTTGTATAAATTTTAGAGATTCGTGCCTTTGCATTCCTTAAGCACAGGTTTTGTATTGCTGTTCATTTTTATTTGATCTCCAAGATTATCTTTCACAGTTTTAATAAATAAACAAACAAAAAATAAATCACTTATAAGAAATGGGTGCAATAACTGACATCAATTATTTTTATGTGTCAAAATAAAATGTCATAAGAGAAAAAATAAAGAAGGTTTTATGTTCACATATCTTTGAGGTTAGTTAAAAAGCCTACCTATATATTTTTATTTTGTAACTGCAAAATAAGAAAAAAACTCACTAAAACTGATTATTAAATTTATGAGCTATAAGTTAAATTTTTCATTAAGCTTTTCACAAAATGCTTCAGGATTATGCCCCGTGTGAATTTTTTATAAGACTAGAGCCACACATTTTAATCTGCATTATACGCCTTACGCATTCATTTTTTTTCATGGGCATATTGCATATCAATAACGTTTTACATGTATTTTTATCCTGCACTGTCCAGTAGATTCTTTGCACACTCTCCCCATTGTTATTATGACCGTCACTATCAGTTTTGCCAGATTTTGTCAGGCAAAGCGGAGTTTTGAAACCGTTTAAGTAATTTATTCGATTAAAACAGGACACAATAAAAAACTGAAATACTACGTAGTGATTTGAAATTTTGAATTTACGCGAACACTACACATTGAATAAAACTATTATTTACGGATTTTATCGCGTTTAATTACTATTTTAAATGAAATAAAAACAATAAAAATAAATTAAAGTAGTAATTAAACGCGATAAAATCCGTAAATAATAGTTTTATTCAATGAAATACTACGTGTACCACAAAGAAATAAGTCGCAAATACGAATAAATGATATCAACTCTTCGTACTACTTGTACTTCCTACAAACTCATAAAACATATTTAAACTTTAAAAATATATTAAATGAAACTTAACAACGAAAAGTTCAGCTTCAAGCTACGGATTTCAATCCCAAAGAAGGAAAACACTTCAGAAAGTCGGTAACTTCTAAATGTTTAGAGAATTTCATGGTTCTGTAGAAAATTATGGTATTAAAATTAAATTTAAAGTTACAGCCTATATACGTCCAACTGCTGGGCACAGGCCTCCCCTCATTTCTGAGAGCGTTTTAGGGTAAGGAAGTGTCCGCCGCGCTGCCCCAATGCGTCTTGGCGGACTTCACATGTCTTCGAAATGTTTTTTTGTCTTATTTCTCAGACATTTCAGGTTTCCTCACGTTTTTCTTCACCGCTGAGCACATGGTAAATCAGTACTTAAAATTGCAATTAACAATTTCATTGATGTGTCCGCCATGCTGCCCCAATGCGTGTTGGCGGACTTCACATGTCTTCGAAATGTTTTTTGTCTTATTTCTCAGACATTTCAGGTTTCCTCATGTTTTTCTTCACCGCTGATTACGTGGTAAATCAGTACTTACAATTGCAATTAACAATTTCATTGATGCCGGCGGAGATCGAACCCGGTTTGCTCGCGTAATTTACAGCGAGAGCTAACCATCTGAGTTACCGCGACTCTCATTATAGAATTGGTTCAAAATAGATAAATAAATCTTACCTGCATTTAGAAAATGTGCAAAATCAAAACTAATAAATTTGTTGAATACCCGAGCACACCAGTTCCCAAAAGCAGCACTCGTTCGCAAATATGACGCATGTGGCAGCGCACACAGCGCATGTGGTATCATCCTCCTAGATCATTTTAAAGGGAGGGGCACTATACGTCACATGATGCCTAGCATAACATACAAGAGTCTACTGTACACTACGATGTTATTTTACATAATAACAGTACGGGATTCCGTGATCTGTGGGATCGTTTTACATCATCATCACCATTGCAACCAATACTAGTCTGCTGTACATAGGAGTCCCCGCAGACTGGCTCGTAGTAAGATATTTGCTATAGTTGCCAGTTGCCACGCTTGGGAAGCGGGTGGAGAAACCGCAGTTTTTTATTGTTTCGAGTTAGTGGATTCGTAGAGGCTTCGTTAGAGAATCCCATCCCGTGGGTGTCAGAAGAGGAGATAGAGAGTAATGAAACAGGAGAGGGGCCGGCATCTTTCTAATAAACCAACTCATTTTGCAACATGTTCTTCCAGTATTATATAGCTTAATTTATGCACGTTAAGTACTTATATAATAGTTATTCATTACAATAGCATAGTCAAACAAAAAGTGCTATTAAAATATATTAATACTACTCCAAGCCTCATTGTCATTAAAATATCTTTGACATAACTCGTAATTAATACCCGCCGCTTGTATTATTTGTAATTTATTTTCATCGTGATTAATTAATAACGTTCTATAACTACCTTTACATTTTCTCAGTTTAATTACTTTTATATAGTGCTAAGAGTTTACTAACTGAAAGTGATTTCTTGTTTGTGAACTACGAGCTTAAATTAATTGCTCGCATCACTTCCCCCGCGCGCGAGATCAACGACCTTCGTCTCTCAAATCCTTCTGTCTAAACCTTTGCTTTAATTCAAGGAAAAGTCATACAACTTTCTGAGCGACACTACAACAATATTCCACATACATTTATATACATATATACATAGGAAAAGGATTTTATCATACATTCGTCTAAAGTAAAAGTAATTGCATATATACGTCTCATTGCTGGGCACAGATCTTTGCTCATTTTTGAAAGGACTAAAGAGCAGTAGAATGCAACAAATGAATAATCGCAATGCTGCTCTAACGTGTATTACCAGAAGGTAAACTTTCGTCCACAAGCATGTGGAAAATGAACACATATAATTGGTATTCATATTTTTTTTAAAAACTGAAATGGCAAACTTCATACGGGGTAAAGACACGCTGCAGCTATATTATGCTTGTAGCACGAATGCTTCGGCTCGACCGGAAAAGGACTACGCTCTCACAGAATACCAGCGTAAAATAGCAGTTTAATACTGCTGTGTTTTGTATGGTAAGAGTAGAGATCCGGAGACCCTTTTTAATCGCTAAGATTCAAAACGCAGAATGCTTTGTCACCACTGAGGACTAAGATAGAATTCCTCACAGCCTGTATTTAATACTTCTCTTCTTTTCTGACTGGAACCACTGCTGTTGGCGACAGAAAAAAGGTTTATGAGAGTGGAGTTTGGCCAATTCCTGTTTTGTCGTTTGAATAATGGTTTGAAGTGGATTTTGATTCGTAAAAGTGATGCGAATTTGTGAATTAAGTGTCCGTGCGTGTGAAATATTAGAGAAAATGACGAAACAAGTGCTTTGATGTCGATATAAACCTCAAGTTATTTTGATCGCTTAAGCGCCTTATGAACTTCAGTGGTTATCGTCATCAACTGTCCGCTGGGTTGAGCTGTCTTCCAAATCTCCCATGGGCTTCGCAATGTGACGCATCAGCATATTGTGAAGAAAAAGAATATTAAAATGAAGATTCCGAAAGAAATGATTAAAAGCCAGTTAATAAAAAAAGAAGGTGGTATTTACCCAGACGGACCTCTAAGTAGAAAGGATACCTAAAACCTAGTATCGTCTTAATGTATATACACATTACCTTATTAACAATATATTTTAGGCTAGATTTTCGAATTCTTTGTAGAATTTAAAATTTTCGAATTCTTTGTGTAGGCACGTTTTACGTATGTAGGCACTGACCTCTATGTAGTGGACATGTAGGTATATATATATATATATATATATATATATATATATATATATATATATATATATATATAATATATATATAGGTAGGTATGCACTTTCAGACTTATACGTGGTAAAGCCATGCTGCAGTTATATTAATGGTATAGTTGTAGCACGAATGGGTCGACTCGAGCGAGGAAGGGCCACGCTCTCACAGAATAAAATAGACAGCGTAAAATAGTAGCTTAATGCTGCTGTGTTTCGTATGGTGAGTGTAGAGAACCGGAAGTCCTTTTTAGTGGAAACGAGGCATTCCATCTTAGTGCTCACGGTTGACAACACACCTGCATTTTGATTCGTAATCGAGGATAGATGTAGATGTCTATGGGCCACGGCAACCACTTACCATCAGGTGGACTGTGTGCTCGTTTGTCATCCTATTCTATTAACAAAAAAATATGATCACCTCAGTATAATCTACTCTCTATTAGAAAAAAATAAATGTACTTTTTACAATTAAAATAACCATGGAGTATAGCGAGAAGAGCGATCGTTCTAGGCACCAGGTGGCAAAGGATTTCAAGCAGACAAGTGGGTAATTATTTTTTAACATAAACTAAAATATACTTTATGTGATGTGAAACGTCGACCAAAGACAACTCTGCTAACTCTATACTAATCAAGGGCTAGGGCCGGCACTGACTATGTATCAATTTATAACAATTTTTTTTCTATGCCTACATACTCGTATAGCCACCGAATTGTAATATGCTATTATGAAGATGAAAATGGGGTACAATATTTATTGATAGAACAAAAGGTACTTGTTTTAAACACATAGAAACTTTGCTGGGCTATTGTTTCATAGAATAAGGGTAAGAAAAGAGGACACAGTCCACTTAATGGTAGGCAGATGCTGTGGCCCATAGACATCTACATCTATTCTTGATTAAGAGTCAAAATCCAGAGGCGTTGTCACCACTTAGGACTAAGGTGGTATGCCTCGTTTCCAGTAAAAAAGGGTCTTCGGTTCTCTACACTCGCACTACGAAACACAGCAGCATTTCTATTCTTATTATTTTAGCTATTTCACGCTGGTATTCTGTGAGAGCGTGGTCCTTCTCCGGTCGAGCCGACCAATTCGTGCTACAACTATAGAGCTGCAGCATGGCTCTACCACGTAAGAACAGACGACAGTGTTAGACGAAACATGACAGTAATTACAAAGGTTTCACGTCTTATGTATTAAGACGTATTGAATATCCGGTCTATTATCGGAATATAATAGATTTCAAAAAATAAAAAAACCTGGTAATTAGTTTATTTTTTATTTTTAGTGGTTATTTGGAAGACACTACTGTCCATCTCCTGATTGTTTCCCTCTGTCGCCTTACGACACACACGGGATAACATTATGGGGTAGTGTGTACACCGCCACTACACGGCGTATTTATTTTTAAAAATTGAGGAATCACATTTTAAATTTTAAAAAATGACATTCGGCAAATGAAATTTGTTTTCTTTCATGAATAAATATATTTCACTTTAGTACCCGGTTGACCGAGCTTTGCTCGGTATTTTTCGCTCGGTTTTTTTTAATTCGTGTGTTTTGGAAATTATATTTAGATACAAATTACATACTGATGAAATACGAATAATATTTTTGATCGTAGTGACATAATAGAAAAAACTGAACTGGTTATTTGAATAAAAAATCATGAGTGTAATTAGTTTAATTTAAATTTTCATGTGTTTAAAAATACTAAAAAAAGGGCACGAAAAAATAGATTTTCTCAAAAAAGAAAGGAACTTGAAAAAAGAACTTAAAAAGTCGATCGGTCGGTCTGGGCTCGAACCATGGTATTACGGTTTTGTGACCGCCCAATATACCAATTAAGCTAGTTGCAATCATTAATATACTATCAAAATTTACCTTCTTATTTTAACGATATTGTAGCAGTTTTTATTGCCTAAAAACATGGACAAAAATTATTTTTTACGATTTATTGCCCCCGAAACTCCCTGCACACAAAATTTTATGAAAATCGTCGGAGCCGTTTCCGAGATTCCGATTATATATATATATATATATATATATATATATATATATATATATATATATATATATATATATACAAGAATTTCTCGTTTAAAGGTAATATATTTCACTTCATATATTTATGTGCTGCGTGAACTTGACATGCCACACAGTATGGACATTTACATAAAACAATTGTCATAATATGTTACCATAATCAGAGGATTATCTTGACATGTTCATATGTCCGTATTACGTAAGCGGTCGTCGACCTTGTGATAGACTGAAGAAGTCCACAGCTGGGTAAGTGTGCCTCTTTAATCATAGGAAGAATTGTCTGTAAGCATCACACTGGGTAGACGGATTGGCGTTCGCGTTACCAGATGGCTCGTACTAATAAATGTGTTATTGCTGTAAGTCTTGCACCAACGTCGTTCAGTATTTTATAGGTGGTATTTAACATGTGGAAATTGTCATTTGAGTCATTTTATTCGAAATTTTCATCAGATTTGATAGACCACAAGTCTTCGCTAACTAATATTGAAATCAAAAAACATCCTAATTTCAATAGAGAAGATGGCTGGTTTTATACGTGGTAGTGCCACACTGTAGCTATATTATGATTGTAGCACGAATAGGTCGGCTCGACCGGGGAAGGACCACACTCTCACTTCTGTGAAAGTCACTTCTGTGAGTAGGTACCAACCTAAAATAGCAGCTTAATACTGCTGTGTTTCGTACGGTGAGTGTAGAGATCCGGAGACCCTTTTTTACTGGAAACGAGACGTACGTCCTCACGGACGTCTTAGTCCTCACGGGTGACACACACAGACGAGCACACAGTCTACCTGATGATAAGTGAATGCTGTGGCCCATTGAAATTTACATCTATCCTCGATTAAGTATCAAAATGCAGATGCGTTGTCACCCCTGAGGACTAAGATGGAATGCCTCGGTTCTTGTAAAAAAGGGTACACTCACCATACTCGTGTATGTATAGTGCGTGGTCTGTTCTAAGTTCTTCGATTTGGTGTAGTGTAAAATTATCGCTTAAAGTTATGATACTTGAGCCGAATCAAACATTTCATCGTAACTAGTCCAATAGGATGAAGATAGAATCAAAATTAATAATTAAAAGCTGAAGCCGTTAACTTCGACATCAGGACAAATAAACTCGAATGTGTTGAGAATTAAAAATAAGTAAATAAATCGCGATAAAACCAGAAAAAGTTTTACCCTAGACCGGTGGATATATTTTAAGTCTAAAAGAATAATTTCTAATGTTTACAGATATATCTAGGGATATATTCGATGATTCTATCATACTCAAAATATAGCCACCGGTCTAGGTTAGCCATTTTTGGAATGTGTGCCACGCTAGCTAGAATAATTTGCTTTATAATAAAAGAAACCACACAACAGAAAACTGTTGTTTTGAATGTTGTGTCCTCGAGAAAGAAGTCCTCGAGTTGTATTTGATTGACTATCAGTCGGCAAGGAAATTTTTTTCCTAAAACGTTTTTTCTAGCCGTTTAAGCTACAAACATAACTCACATGAGTATATGTAGGCGCACAATATCTAGAGAAAAAGCACGGAAAATATTGTATTTAGTACTAAATGTGAACAGAATTGCAATAATGAAATTTTAGAAAGTTATAGCCGGGAATAGAACCGAGCCCACGAAAGACCCGAGTTCAGTCCTCGCCAGTATCGATGAAATTGTTAATTGTATTTGTAAGTGCTGATTTGCTCCACCACTAAGTAATTGTATGTGGTAGATCCATGCTGCAGTTACATTTGTATAATTGTACCCATAAGGAGTCGGCTCGAGCGGGGAAGGATCACGCTCTCACAGAATACCAGCGCAAAATAGCAGCTTAACGCTGCTGTGTTTCGTATGGTGAGTGTATAGAACCGGAGATCGTTTTTACTGGAAACAAGGCGTTCCATCTTAATCCTCACCGGTGACAACGCATCATCTTGATTCGTAATCGAAGAAAGATGTTGATGTATATGGCCTACAGCACTCACTTACCATCAGTGGGATTGTGTGCTCGTTTGTCACCTATAAAAAAACCGTGTCCTCTCGGTGGTGTACCAAAACATCGTCAGGATAGCTACACGTCTGAGAAATAAATATTTCGGACTTGGGACATTTGAAAACCATCAATACTAAATTGAGATGCGCGACAAACTAACTGCTCCATACCACTAGATATGACAAGAGGCCAGTGACCAGCAGAAGTATGTATGTAGGCTAAACTTTACTTTACTTTAGTTTTTTACATACTAAAAGAATTAAGCCTTATTTTATGGTGCTAATCATTAGATCCAAAGATATGGATAAAATATTGCAGGTTAATATTGTAAATATTGCGGGGAAAAAAAAAGACTACGAACAAGCTAAGTACGACTCAGCAAAGACTAGACTACTATCTCTAATTAATGCTCAGATGGAAAAATTTCGAAGAAGCTAAAGATTGTTTTTACTCAAGACACTAACTGCTTTTAATTTAGCGTTAAAAATAATAATGAAATAACCATTTATCAAACATTTTTTTTAAATAGATTTAAAGGCAATAAACGTGCATAAGGTGTGGTAAGTGTATTGGGCACCCACATAGTAAGTGTAGTAATATTGTGTCCCATAGTCATCTTCATCCTTCTTAAATTAAGAAATGTTGTCTATCCTGAAGACTAAAATGGAACGCCTTAATTCCAATAAAAAAGGGTATAAATGATCAACTTGCTTTAGTATTTGTTGCGCCCTCCTTTCTGCCAAGGAGGGTCGCGTTCGTATACGGCTTAGAGATCTCTAGTCAGATCGTTAAGCCATTTCCTAAAAGGCGGTGTTTAGTGGGTAAAAGTCTCCACATAACCACGCAGCCGGCTGCGTGGTATGCTATGAGCATTCACCGCCTCCCTCCCCCGCTTTCCGGAGGGTTGCCCATATTTGCTTCGGGCGCAAAAAAAAAAAAAAAAAAAAAAAGTATTTGTTTTATATATATATATATATATATATATATATATATATATATATATATATATATATATATATATATATATATGTTATTTTAGCCATATTGATTTTGATTACGAAGGTATCGTATCAAATTAGAAAAATAATTTTGACTCTGAAATAAATTAAAAAACCTTACATCACAAACAAATAACATTATATTAAAAGGGATAACAATTTATTCCAAATTAAAATTAAACAACTCCGAAAGCCGTTGCGTGAAAGTGGATCATCCTCCACGGTATCTCGAACAACTTACGTTTGCGTATTTAGGCCGGACTCTGGGGTAATGAGAGGGAAAATCTTTGTAGAAAGTCGTTGCCCTTTAGAGTGCCGATTCTTGACCCCACCTGACACAGCGTATTGTCCCTAAAAATAATTATTTTCTTGAATTCAAGTTAACAGTCATTCAAAATTTACACTCGTCCTTTTTATTCAAGTACTTTGGATAATTTCGTTCATAGAATTCACAAGTTTTATTAGTGTATTTCCAATATTTATCATTTCACCAATATATTTCGTATTCCAACTAAAGTACTTTTATTTAATGTAGAGGGTATCTTAATAATTCAAATCAATAACTAAAAATACTTAACATCTTTTTAAAATTGATGCGTTATAAAGTTTGACGACTATTTAATAAACTTCTTTGCCTTCTGAAAATATTCGCAGCAGCAATAGGAATTAACCTCCCATATTATTGTGAACATTATTGACCTCAGTATATTATTCAGCATTGAATCCTCGCAGCAAAGCATTTATTGGCAGATCTTGCGGAAAATACAAGGTGAGATTAAACTTGCTATGCTCTTTAAACATGCACGTCGGTTACTGTTACCCATTGACAATGGAGTTGGCAACCGCAGTTTTTGTTTTGTTCGTTAATATATTGATTTTGTTCTATTTTTTTATTTAATGGTGCAATTCGAAGACACATATTGATTTTGTTCTATTTTTTATTTAATGGTGCAATTCGAAGGCACAAATTGAGTCTAAAGTACCCTGACTATACTTATCTTTTAAGATCCGAGATTTTTAATATTTTTCGATTTACAAATCAGTATTCAATCGCTCAGAGCAAATTTAAGTTAAATACGTCTTGTATACAGAAAGATACCGTAAACACTTGAAAATATGTTATAAATTACCATTATTGTCTAGTGGTATAAATCATAAAATTTAGAAGAATACTCTGAAGGATAGCTTTAAGATTGCACGACTGCAAGAGGTATTTTTATAGCATTGGATGGCAAACGAGTCCACCTGATGGTAAGTAAATGCGGTGGCCTATAGACATCCACATTTGTCCTCAATTAACACCCCTGTGGACTAAGATGGAATGCCTTGATTCCAGTAAAAAGGATCTCCGGTTAAGGCGAAGGGTCTGCACTTCCCGCAGCGCTAAATCTGTTACAGAAGTAATTTAAAGGTTCAATATTAGTCAATATTAGTTATATAATCTACGTAGTACATTTTCTTTTATTTTTTTTATTTTTATCACGGAATTGTCTGGCGAACAGGAAGTCACTATAAGTTTATTTACAATATTAGTGTTATTTTGTATAACATACAAATATGTACTATCTACACACATTAATAACATACACTATCGTGTTTATGTTCGATGTATATTTTTAACTGGTGCAGTATGTTTTTCGCTCGAAGTTTAAGCGTACCTTATTGGAAAGTATACGCGATAAAAGCGTAATAACCATGTATAGTTTCTAAAAATAGTTACGCTCATAACAAATTGAAACTATACGGGATCGACCTGTGCGTACTGTTGTTGTATACTTTCAGTATACGTCGAGACGATTCGATTAATTTATAGACTTAAATTAGGATACAGTCTAATTTTACTTGGAAGAATTTTCAATAAATAGTGGCAGTAGTATAACGCATCTTCAAGAAAATTTTCCCATCACTTGTTTATTTTTTTAAGGCTTGGGTAAGTATATCGGTTGCGTGGACAGCGGAAGTCTATTTTAAAAACATACGCTTATAAATACAATTAAACGAATCATATGGATGCCTTATTTTGCATATTTGCGAATATTTCATGACATTTATATTAGTTCCACACCTACCTTTGTTTTTTTTAAATAGAATTCTTATTTTAGCAACAACTTTTGACATTATTCATGACAATTTTAAAAGGATTAATATTGAGGGAAGCAAACATTATAAAAGAATGCCTGATATTATGATATTATATTAAAATATGGTCAATATAAAACATTGTATGTAAATATTAAGATGAGAACCCATTAAAGGGCTATGTATCAAATCGCATTGACAGGTTGTTTATCTTTTCCATAATACAATCAAGCCATATTATGTACTATACACAAAACACAATAAATTTCCATCAGGGATAGTAATCCACGGTGGAAAAAATCTTAAAATAGCTAATATAAGTGCTTTCTTTCAAAATAATATTTATTAAAGATCTAAATAATGCTGCATGCTATGTTCTTATATAATATTAGTCATATTTTATGAATACAAATATTTAGTCAAAAACATTCGTTTACCAGGTAGTTTTCAACGTATAATGCGCATTAACTGTTTATGCCTAACGATGCAGAAATAACGCTGGTGAACATGCGTTGTCGTATTATGCAAATGTATGTCAGGTTGTTTACACCTATTGGTATGTTTTTGTTTATTTCATAGATATACCGTAACAGTGTAATTAGTATTAAATGTTTAAGCATTTTTGCATCTAGACGTAGCTTCTATTTCTATTGTCTCTTTTTTTGTTTTGGTAAATTCATTTATAAAAATATATTGTATTTCGTCCAGAACAGTGTTGGTTACACAATTACCAAAGACAACAACAATGTATTTTATTAAATATCAATCACAGCCATGCAGAAATATAATTGATTGCCGTGTAAGGACAGAGGACTTCCTAAGAACACACCAGGACAGAACAATGAAAAACTGCGGTTGTCAATAAAAAATGACATCTACGGCAAATGTCTACAGGAGTCCTTTGTGGGAATGTAATGATGATGATGATGATATCTGTAAAAATCACTCAATAATTTTGATCTAGCAATATTAATAGATATTTCTTGTCAAGTATTCCACCTCAGTACAATTTAACCGACCATGACCAATGCCAAAAATAATAATTAGATATTTTATAAAATGAAATATCATTTCTTGTTTTCGTTTTAAAGTACGAGATTCATCTAAAGATTTTATATTGACCACAAATCGTAAAACAACACCAATAAAAATCATGCTTTCATTGATGTCAAGAAGTGGTAAATGATTTGCGGCGTGCATTGCTGAAATGTTCATAGATTAAAGTTATTTACATGATATATGACTATAATGTGGCGCCAGTAGATAATTATTTAGAATCAAATGTCAGTGAGTCGACCTAATATTAACTCAATGACCGCTGATAGAAAACATCCGCGTCGTTTAATCTGTTGTGGAGTATTCCACCGACTTACTTGTTCCTAATTATTTATTTATTTTTATAACTGAATTGCGATCCGCCCCAGCTTTGCACAGACGATTTCTGGATCTCGACTCCAATTGTTTATTTAAACACACAATTTCTTCAAAGTCACACACGGACAGAATTATATAAATAAATATATGTATAGAAGCTTAGAACCAAAGCTTTTAATATACGTGAAAAATAATTCCGTTGACAAAGCTCCCATTTTACGTATATTAATTTTTTAACACCTTACACGCACATCGAGATAAAAAGCAAATGAATAATGTATTTGTGTGATGCGAGTATATACTTATATTTTTCACGACTTTTTTCTAAAAATAAAAAAGTTAAAAATAAAAAAATAAAAAAAACATGCATGCAGCTCACACGCGACAGCAGTGAAACCATCGAATTAAATGAAATATATAATGCAAATACTTTACGGCAAATTATTTATTTAATATTATAATTTAAACTACAAGTTCGGCATAAAATATAAGAAAATTTATTTTTATAGTAAATAAATGTAGCAATCCTTTTAATACATTATATATTAGACACATAGATATTATATTTTCTTTCGAGTATAATTATAATAGCGCCACCTACTTCATTCTATAGGTAGTCACTTTATCGTACTTACTAATTACAGAAAGATTTATATTAATTTTCCTATTATGAAGTTGAGGTTTGGCCGTTCTTCACTGCTTGTTTATTCCATAGGCACACGATAACTTTGTACCTTGTTGAACAAAACGCGTAAGCGACGTCGTTTCGGCGGCGTTTACGACTTTTTTCTCGCGAGCATTGAGCTATAATGCTTCCTATCTCATTTTCTCCCACGTTAAATCTTATGAATTTATGTGTCTGTCTCTTTTACTGTCGCTTTTTCGTTTCATAGACTTTCAAATCACAACGATGCTAAAGAAATTTTCACTTCAAAAACATCAATAAGCTTTATGACAGATCAGTAAGCTGAAGTGGCATATGATATGGTCGGCTACTTGCCACTTGCAACTCAAAGTAGCGACAAACGATAGAGAAGAAACGATGTCGAGCGGCAGCCTTGTACCGGTAAGCCTGCAGGGACTCTCTAGTAACACTGCCAGAAGATGATGAATGCAAGAATGATTCGACTAAGGTCGGAAACCACTCCTAATCCTAGCAAATTAGGTTTACTTTGAGTGAGTTAACCACTAATAGAGTACCTACTAGAAATGTTAATAACGTTATTAGTATTAGAAATATGAGGTTTTTATGATATATTGAATATTTCATATATTTCAGTCATTTAGTTAATAGCTTGTATATTGCAGTTATATTGCATTTCTTGAAATTTCCACCGGTAAGGTGGATTCATATAGTGGTCTTTATAATGCAGTTTGGTTTCCTTAGACGAATGAAAATATTGAACGTTATATCATCAGGTCACCTGGCACGTGTAGCATAACTGCACGTGCAATTCCACGCTTTTAGAAATATTACTATGTGGCCTCGTGCGGTATGAAACATACACGAGCAACACATTCCCCTAACGACGTATAACTACAAATATGACTCTCTAGTAAGTACATAAGTGTATAAATTATTATGTATATATAATCTATGAATATGACTACAATAATACCACAATAGTTTAAAAAATAAGTAATTATATCCACACGTTTGCTTACAAATTTTTAGTTAGTTTAAATGTTTTAATAAGTGTGATATACAAGTACAACCGTGTAGGGGCGGTATAAGAATATCCGCTACAAGGTTTGCCACCCTTACTATAATAAATGGTATCGTTCTATATTTCAGTCAATCTTAATATACATAAATTACGTGTCACGTTGTTTGTCCGCGATGGACTCTTAAACTATTTAACCGATTTTAAACAAATTTGCACACCGTGTGCAGTTTGGTCCAACTTAAGAGATAGGATAGTTTTTTTGCCGATGAGTGACCCACAATTGTTTTTTTGCGAATTTCACGACTTTTTGATAGGACATGACAAAGGGTCGTTGAAAAGGACAGAAAAACTTCTGCATGACAAGCTAGTTGTACTATATAAATATAAAATGTATCAATACTATTCTTTTTTCCCTAATTCAACTGTCGCGCTTTTTTATTTTGACTCTGATTTTAAGTAATTTTTACGGAAATATTTTTTCAGTCATGAATGTAAAATTGAAACAAGAAATAAATAGAGCATAGGTTTATTAATTTACTTTAAAATTATTTGTTAATTAATTTTAATATGCTCAGACTCTTATAGTAACTATTTTGATGGAATGAAAAATATATATAATTTGTGCAATTTATGTTTGTAAAGTAAGAGAATTTCATATTGTTGGGGTAAAGTTTTTTTTAACAAAAAAAATTACGCTGATATTCTGTGAGAACGCGATCCTTCCCCGGTCGAGCCGAACTATTCGTGCTACAACTACACTACTAATGTAGCTGCAGCATGGATCTACCACGTATAAATATGGAAAAATACGAGCGCATAAAGATTGAAAATAAATGTATACATTTTTTTTCTCTTGAACTTCTCAAAAGTACTACATTTTTACATGCTTTTTTGAGAGAAATACTATATTTGTTCAAAAAAAAGGTGGGATAAGTCGCTCGCGTCCGTAGGCTTTGACCACCTAATCCTAGGCCCACCCTACACGTGTCCCCCGGGTGATGCTAAATGAGCGACAAGCCGATAGCACAGACTCGGCTCCTCGCCGTGGTAGCGGCGTTAAATATACCACCCCATTTCGCACCATGAGGAATCAAATTAAAGAAATGGCCCCGAGTTCGCGGCGCCCCTTTAATGGGGCAGGGGTTGCGAAGAATCTCCGGGAGGAAAACCGGCGACGAGGTTCGCCACCCGTCACGTTCTGTCTCCCGGCGGGGCGAAAAGTGGATTGCATAGGCCCGTCTGGCTACATTGAATGTATGTGGAGCAATGAACGATAAAATGGATGAAGTATGCGAGGTGATGTATGATAGAGGAATAGATTTGTTATGTGTTATAGAGACGAAACGGAAAGGGAAGGATGTCACTACACATGGCATGTATACCGCATACTGGTCTGGTGTAGACGAGCTCGAGCGGGCATGCCAGGGAGTAGGTATCATCCTATCAGAAAGAATGGTGCAATGTGTGAAAGAGTATGAATGTGTAAGCCCAAGACTGCTATGGATACGATTGAAAGTGGGCTTAAAGAAGTTGTTTGTGCTAGGGGTCTACGCCCCAGACATGTCTAAGCCCACTCATATCCGAGAGCAGTTTTGGGAAATGGTAAGGATGGTATTAATGAAATGTAAGGGAAATAAAAATGTTGTTATGCTAAGAAATTTTAATGGAAGAGTTGGGGTGAGGAGGCTTGGTTATGAAGGGGTATTGGGAACGTTTGGTGATGAAAGTATAAATGAGAATGGTGAAAGCCTCCTCACTGTATGTATGGAAAAGAATCTTTTTGTGACGAACACTTTCTTTCGCCACAAGAGGATTCACATGTATACTTGGGAAAGAGGTGATGATAGAAGCATGATAGATTTCATAATTGTGGATGAAAGATTGAGGGGCGCAGTGGTGGATACAAGGGTTTACCGGGGGTCAAACGTAGGAACGGATCATTTTTTGGTTTTATGCCGAATTAATGGTCTATTCAGGCGGTGGCGCCATCGGTCATCTGTGTCTACCACTGCGTTGCAGCGTATTAGAACAGAAAGAGTACAAGATGAAGGTGAGAAAAACAAGTTCAAATGTAGACTGAAAAAAAAACGTAAGTGGTTTGGATGAATTATGTATGAATGAGTTAGACTTGGAGAATGTATGGCAAAATGTTAAGAAAGGTTTAGTAGATGCAGCTATCGAAGTATGTGGTGTTAATAAAAGAAAGAATGAAAGGAAAAATAATACGTTATGGTGGGATGATGACATACGTACGGAAGTTGAAGCAAAGAAGAGAGCTAGATTTACTAGCAACTAAGGCTGGTAATTATAGCGGTACGAATGATGATTATGAAAGAAAAAAGGCAGTCTTTAGACATCTAAATAAAAGAGTAAAAGAAGTAGTTGAAAGGAAAAAGCAAAAAAGAACGGATAAGAATGATAGAAGAATATCGGATAACTTCCAGGCAAATATTAAAATGTTCTGGAAACTCGTAAGAACTGCCAGGGGAAGTTCAAAACAGCCTATAATGAATGCTATAAGAGATGAGAATGGCTATATTCTAAATGATGAAGTTTTGAGTTTAAAGAGATGGAAGGAATATTTTGAAAGCATGTTTATGAGTGAGGAGACAACATATGAACTGAATGAAATAGGAACTCCGAAGGAAGAGGAAGGAGGTAGCGAGATAAGTATAGATGAAATAATGAAAGCAATGAAAAGCATGAAAGCAGGTAAGGCTGCCGGATATGATAGAGTTTCACTCGAAACGCTAAGGGCTGGAGAGGAAGTGGTGGCAGGCCTGCTGCAAACACCTTGTTTAATTTATGCTGGGACCTGAAGCGGGTACCGGGAGACTGGTGCAACGCCGTGATAGTCCCAGTATATAAGGGAAAAGGGTCGCAGCAGGACTGTAAAAACTACCGCGGTATCAGCCTTCTTAGCATCGTGGGAAAACTGTATGCCAAGGTACTAATTGAAAGGGTCATGAAAGAAACCGATGGAAAAATTTGGGACGTGCAAGCGGGATTTAGAAAGGGAATGGGATGTACAGATCAAGTGTTCTCCATGCGCATGATCGCGGAGAAGTTTTTTTTGGCCAAAAACAGGAGAAGACTTATCTCTACATCCCATCCCTTCAAATCCCGCTTCACTCCCAAATTTTTCCATCGGTTTTTTGTGCGTTCATGGACTTGGAGAAGGCCTATGACAGAGTGGATAGGAATGTGCTATAGCAAACACTGAACTCATTGCTGGCTTGATACGGGCATTGGAATCTCTTTATAGGGACTCTAGTGCTTGTGTTAGGATCAACGGGGTCTACTCGGACTGGTTTGGTATCCATAAAGGTGTCAGACAGGGCTGTGTGGCTTCCCCGTGGTTGTTCAACCTATTTATGGACAGTTGTTTGCAAAATTTGAAAGTTGAAGAATGCGGATTAAGAATGGGTGAGTTAACCATCAAATGCCTTTTGTACGCCGATGATCAAGTTATTCTTGCGTCGTCGGCGGCTGAGTTGCAAATGATGGTTACGTTAATGAACAGATCATTAAAAGAAAGGGGTATGAAAGTGAACGCAAGTAAGACGAAAATTATGGTTTTTGAAAGAGATGAAAGTAAAACGATATGTGAAATAAGAATAGATGGGGAGTTGATCGAGCAAGTAGATGAGTTTGTATATTTGGGTTGCGTATTTAGCAGGGATGGGATATATGATAAGGATATAGAACGACGAGTGAACGCAGGAAACAGAGTAAATGGGGCCCTACACTCTATTGTGAAGAGTCAAAACGTGTCAAAAAAGGCACGTATGGCAATTCACAATGCTGTGTTGGTCCCTACTTTAACGTATGGTAGTGAAAGTTGGGTGTGGCAGAAGAAGCACGAGAGTAGAATAAATGCAGTAGAAATGCGGTCGTTAAGGAGTATGTTAGGGCTGAATCTGAATGACAGGGTGAAAAATTGTGTGATAAGAGAAGAGTGTGGTTTGCAAGATGATGTTGTGACCAGGATTAAGAAAGGAATGCTTCGGTGGTTTGGTCATGTGGAAAGAATGGATGAGGAAAGAGTGACAAAGAAAATTTATGTTGCAGAAGTGAATGACAGAGTCGGAAAGGGACGTCCTAGGCGAAAATTTATCGACCAAATTGGCGATTTATTGCAAACGGGACAAATTAGGAGTACCCTTAACCGACGAGCATGCATGCGTAGGTATATGGATGTGAAGGAGGCGAGAGAGGTGTGTCAGGATCGTGCCAAATGGAAGTCTGTAGTCTCTGCCTACCCCTCTGGGTGACAGGCGTGAGTGTTTATGTATGTATGTATGTAAAAAAGGTGGCAACCCTATCCTCTACCACATACCGTTCCGTGGGTAAGTCAAAAGTATTTATATTTTGTAAATATTAGAAACAAAAATAAATAAATATTGCTGTGTCAAAATTTTTCAAAAATTTATCAAAAGTCTAAAATGTGTAAATTCGCTCAGTCTGTTAATAATACAGCGAATCGCGTTTGTATTAGTGATAATACGATGTAATTGCTTATATGTGTGCTTCCGGCGACACCGATCCTCGTACAAAATAAGGTTGACAACCATTATATTGTGTATAATATATTCTATGATGTGTGGCCACCTTCAAGTCAAGAGTGAACAGACTTTTTTCTTACTCTAAGACGGTGGGATTCACCATCTAGTGTTTCATCATCATTTAATACTAGATGGGATTGTGATCAAGCCCTGGTTTACAATAATTAAAAGACGAATAATATATATTCGTTTACATAATGATTTCTTATATACTTATACGTGAACACTACACGTTGATTATAACTACTTTTACGGATTTTATGGCGTTTAATTTATTTGATTTTTGATTCCGGGATATATGCTTTTACTTTTAAATGCTTGCTTACTAATAAAAAGCTATTATGTAAAAATGTCTCTAAAGTAATTTCAATTTTAAAAACTTCGCAAGTTTTATAAAGTGAAATAGTGTATAACTAAATGTTTTTTTTTAAATAACAGTGACTAACGAGCACCTATTTTGCGTGGATGCTGTGGCCTATAAACATTTACATTATCCTCGATGAAGAATCGAGAATGCGATTGTAGAATGCGTTGTCGCCCATGAAGATTAAAATGGAATGCCTTGTCCAGTATAATTGTTGCCCGGTTCTCTACACTCACCATACAAAACACAGAATCATTATTCAGCTTTTATGCACTAGTATACTAAGTAGTGGAGTCCTCCTCAATAGTGCTGACCCGATGCTGTAAACATAATATAGCTGCGGCGTAACTCGACCAAAAATAAAACATGAATACTGAATCATACTTTTAACAGAGTGAATTTCTGAAAAAAAAAGAGTGAAATTGAGTATTTTTCTTCGTTACCAAATTGTAAAGTACACTGTTAGAACCAGTTATAACCCTCTCCCATTGTATGTAGGTAGTATTTTCCATAATGACTTCACTTGTTGGTGATTGCAGTACCAAGCATCTCGCATCTTCAACGTTGTTTCCTGCAATTGAGACCGCTGTAAGTGAGATAGCTATACCGCCATCTTTTGGAAGCCAGGGTCACCTCTTGCGACAATGATGGGAGAAATTGGGGTGGTGGATTATTCTATATCACCAAGGCATTCTTCATAAGAAAAAGATTTTATTTCAAAAAATTTGCTGTCATTTAAGTGTCCTGCACGCATTTCAGTGTACTATATAGAAAATATTAAATTCTATTTACGATACAGTGGAGACTTCGACCCGTCGTTTTCCGTTCATAAATCATTAACTTCAAGCACCTATTTACCTTCCATTACGTCTGGAGTCGACGGACTCACGAAAATCCTGTAGGAGGAAAGTTTACTTGACATTAATCATGATCTGAAATTGGGCCATCTATTTCTCTTAATGTGTCCCGGAAATGATTTTTCGAATGAGCAATCGGAGCAATAAGTCAACAATTCGAGTTTGTTTTCTGTTTTTTTTTTAATTAGCTTTTAATTTTGAATACGCCATATAGGATTCTGTTTTTATTTTCCAATTGAACATTTATGCCACTCAAATTATTTGTTTTTCTTCATTCTGATGTCTCGACACTGTGTCTAGACATCTCAGACATTAGGATGGAAATGGAAAACATGCATTTGAGTCGCCTTAATTATTATTTCTAATTTCAACGTTTTTCTTGCTTTTTTATTGCTTGGACAAAACTGAATATAAGTAGGGGGGAGGGGAGGAAGGTAAAGTTGTGCTTTATGAAAGTCGCCATAGGGACAGAAAAAGACAAAAATCTCTACTCTTTCTTTAAAGAGTTACTCTTTCTCAACAGGTTAGATACATGTAATGGTAATACTGTTTCTCTCCACATGATAAAAATATCGATTTCAGACTTTTATTCACCGAAAAAAAAGTCGTAAATTTTAACTAAGTACAACATTGACGATTTATTATATTTCTCGAATCTGTCATCTTGAACTAGGGTTATTTTTTTCACACTTTTTTTCCTAAACTGCTACTGGTATTATAACGTATTAGAGTAGTGGTACCTATTCCTTTTTTAATTTTGAAAATGTAACCCAACATGTTTTTATAAAGGCGAAGATGTTTTATATACATAAATTACACATAGACAAAAATACCCAGTAGACTTTTATTTACCAGATCAATCTACAATTTACTTTTGATTATAAATATGTGTAAATGCAGAAACTCTCAATTAATATTGTATACCACTTGGGCATTGTTTTGTGTATTTATCTTATACTCTGGAAACCATTAAATTTTATTTAAAACACAACTTATCAATTAAATGATATTTTGTAACAAAAACTTCACCTCAGTAGCGACATCTAGTGAACAAAAGATCATTAGTCCGCATTGGTATTCATATTAGAATTCGTCAAACTTTTATATAATTTATAAAATAATAAAGTCAGTGTCGTGTAACTCAAAATTCACCATTAACATTTTTAAAAGAGTGTCAAGTATTGCTTTTTCCGTATGCTTTGCCGTAAGATTTCCTTTGCCACTTCAAAGTCTATCCTAAATTTATGATGTTTACTTGACAAATAGGTCCACTTTTTATCGCCTGATGAAATAAAAATAAATATTTAAAATAATCAAGGCTAGTGCGCACTTTCGACCTTAGTGTTGACCTAGAGACGTCACGAAATACAATATTGGTGTATAATTGATTTTATCTGATACTCGTACAATTTTAGTCATTCTTATCTTTAGTCAAAAGAAAATTAAAACGGAAAAGCAAGCGATGCCATTTATTTTTTATCGATTCATGTTCAACCTTGTCTACCTTTGTATGAGTATATTGATCGCCCAAGATTTTGTTATTATGTGCTTTCAAGATAATACAATACAGATAATAGAATATCGTAGAATGTCGTAAAAGTTGACTTTTTTATAGAATAAGGGTGACAAGTGAGGACACAGTTCATCCGATGGCATGTGGATGCTATGGCCCATAAACATCTACATCTATCCTTGCTTAAGAATCAAAATGCAGATGCGTTATCACCCGTGAGGACTAAGATGTAATGCCTCGTTTCCAGTAGAACGGGTCTCCGGTTCCGGTTCCATACGTAACACAGCAGCATTGAGCTGCTATTTTACGCTGGTGACTTAAGCTTAACCTTTATGTTAATGCTTATTATTAGGATTAATGCTTGCTCATTCGTTTAATGTTTCAGCTGTAATAATTTCATTATTAATTTTGATTACAGTAATATATTTTTACTTATTGCCTCGTTGCTCTAATGGTTGTATTAGTGCTACTTTTAATCATTAGGTCCTGGGTTCGAATCCCGAGTCGGGCCAAAAATTCAATTATTGAGTTTTTCCCAGAGTCAGGAACTTGGTGATGTCTCACCCCCGTGCCTCGGAAAGCACGTAAAAAGCCGTTGGTTCTGTGATCTCTCTCCGATCGTGTCGGTTTCCGTCCCATCGGATTATGAGAGTGAGGGAATAAAGAGTGCACCTGTGCTTGCGCATGCACTTGGGCACTATAATCCCATCCTGCGCCGATGGCTAGTCTCCGTTGAGGCTGGCTGCCCTGACCGAAATTCGGTTTGGAGGACATTATAATTTTTTTATTTATTGAAAATATTTTAAATGATTCATAAAACTTACTAATAAAGGGGCTTGAGGATCTCCTTGCATAACATTTATTTTATTGAACTTTATAAAATAGTGCACGGAATGCACACGAAATGTCTTTCGGCCATGTTAAAACTATGCCCGAATTATTAAAATAACACGTTTTTTCACAGGATATGAAATAATAAATGAGGAAAAGAAATTTTATAGCATGACAAATCACCTCGGTTAAGATGCAGATGCGTTGTCACCCCTGAGGACTAAGATTCTCTACACTCACCACACGAAACACAACAACGTTAAGCTGCTATTTTACATCGATATCCTGCACATATGCGTCTAATACCATTTGCAAGCAACTACATGGTTTTAGGTGCATACGTGCGCCAAGCAGGGAACTTGGGCTGTATAAGAAAGAAAAAAAAATAGATGTGTGCTTTAATGTCAAGTCATGTCAAGAGCAAAGAAGTTGAGCATGCTTGGAAGTTCGGAATCACTTAAAATGTACGCTGCCCTTCATTCTTTTTTATTGGGGTAAAGTTTCTTCTCATATTAATCAAAATATTTTTTTATTTCAATCAAAGTTTTTAAGATCTTCTGATTTATTTTTTAGTAAATACTTTTCCATTTTTGGAAATCTTCTTTGTTATAGAAACTAACAATCTTATCTACAAATGCAAAATAAGTTACGGCGATTTGAAATGATTAATTACGGCTACGTATTATATGTTCTATTTATATCCAATCATCATCAATCCATTATCTATCAACTTTTGGGACTTTCCTAAAATTGCAGTAGGTTGACGTAGTTTATTGGCAAAGTACCAGACGAGGAGTGACGTAGGTTAAGTGCAATTTTATTGGTCAAGCTTTTGAGCTTCACTCATTTTAAGATTGGTATAATATAAAGGAATCGAGCACTCTCATTCGTTGGTGTAAAAAAATTACAATAAATGAACTGTAAACTTTCAGATATTGGATAATGCCACAAAACCTCGTGGCAGATAACTGATGGCGCAATAACGTTCCTAAAACTAAACATTACCCAGTCTAAAAATATTCTGACCGTCAACGGGCCGCACAGTCTAAAGTGTACAAAGACGCTTTTCCGATACTCCACCAATCCTTTTATTAGTATATATAGCAAATCATACAAATATATAAAGGCAAAGGACTTATTGTAATAGTGACTAGAATCTCTTAATTAATTCTTTAATCGTAATATTTCGGGATCTTGGTGTTCTTATCTTTTAAAAAGAAAACACACTAAACGACCTTTACGTAATAACTCCAGTTTTTAGTGTGTAAATCTCCACATCTTACTCATACAACGGTGGTTCAATCTATTCTGCTAACTAAAAGCATGCAATGCAGAAGAAATGGTTCTTTTACATTCAATACGTAAAAGGTTGTAAATTTATTGAACTTAATGATAGAAACTGGTACCTTTCCAGATGAATTAAAAACAGCAAAAATAAAACCTTTGTTCAAAAAAGGTTCAAAATGTAATGTCAAAGACTATAGGCCGATAGCTCTTTTATCTAACATCTCGAAAATATTTGAAAGAGTCATCTACAATAGATTTATGAACGCTTCGACGAATAGTTCTTTTCTTCATCTCTTCTGCTTCTGTGGTAGGCGAACCAACGAAACTTAATGTTGGCATCTTGACTACTATAACTCTCAGTGTTTCAGGGGAACTGAGATACTGTGGTTTCTTCAGGGCTTTGATTGTCTCGACGGCGTTCTTTACTTTGCTTGCAAATACGCATATGTCGCTTGGGTTCTCGCCGACTTTTGAAAGGTTCTTCATTTTTTCTAGTTCTGCTAATGCCAGTGCTTCCAGGTCTTCCGAACCTTGCTTCTAGTCCCTTGATTACCTCGCGTGGGTCTTCGGCGGTGAATAGCAGGCTTTGGACGGCTTCTCTAGCTTTTCCTTGGACCGCTATTCTAAGGCGCGCTAGGTTCTGATTGTTACTGAAAGAAGCGGCCATATCTTCGTATGATCTCTTGAAATCGTTGAAGTGAGGGAGTTCGAGGTGCTTTGGAGAAACGACGTCACGTGACTTCCGTACAACTTAAGTATGACTGAAGCTAGTTCCTGGATGTCATTCTTCTTTTCTTCTGCCTCGATCGGCTTGTGATTCTTATTAGGCATGTCCCCGGTCTGGATGAACCACCGCTCGACTTCTCGAGTTCGTTCGAACAATTCTTCTCCGGCACCATCTTCTTCTTCTGACTCCGCGGTGAGAAGTTCTAATTCAGCTTGAGCAACTTTTGATCGAGCTTCTGCCAGTTCTAGTTCTCTTAATGCCACTGTCATTCCTGCTTGCGCTTCTGCTCTCATCCTATGCGACAAGCGAACAGAATGTGTGTCAAGATCGCGGGTCGTCTTCTTAGGGTGAGGCCGCTGCAGACTCTTTTCTCTGGACGTTGGTGTGCTTCCCTCTTTCAGACGTGTTTTTACTGCGACACTTCTTTCTTGAATCTGCGGCGTTGATGACTCTCTTCTTGACGAGGAACGGACGCTTCGATGTTGCGGGTCGGGTATGAGTTACGTCCTCTGATGTTGATCTCTCTCCGGCAGTGTTCTTGGTATGAATTACGGGTTGTCTGTGTACGCTGCTGGGTGGTGATCTTCTTATAAGCGTCGATCGATTTGAAATTGACGCGTTCGTAGTCGTCGCGCTCGTAGATTCACTCGGAGTATTCTTACTCCAATCCGTCGTACTGGTACCCGTAGTAGCGTTACTTTCACTCGTAGTATTTGACTGCACTGATTTTGATCTCGTATTTGTAGGCATCTTCCCAGTTTTTTCTTGAACCCAATCCGGCTTTTCGAAGGACCAATGTTGACGCTCGTGTGTGTGTGTGTGTTAATAGTGGAGCGGGTTCGCTGGCGGGATGTCGACTGGAGAGCATGCAGTAGCAGTAGGATTAGCAATAATAAGTAATAACAATTTTTCTGAGTTTCTTCTATTTATTTTCTTGTTGTCATTTCTTACACTTGCCGGATTCGGAATATCTGACCACAAAAAACGCCTCTTTTTTTATAGGCAATCACAATTCTTAAATTTTGCACACGGCACTAATGGATTGCAAACGGCACTAATGGATTGCAAACGGCACTAATGGATTTCCGTCGACCAATCAGAGCGCAGGGTGACTTTTCTATGGGAAACTTACAAATACCTTTTATTTTGTGGTAAAACATCCCTTACAAAGTTTTTATACATTTCTGGTATTATAACGAACTTATATTTATCATATTACACGCTAAACATTCTTATAAACCTTAATTTATGCCTTAAAATAATGAAAATACTGACGCGGTCTTCTTACGGTATAGCTCCCTTGTAGCTAAGCTTATGCGGCGTTAGCGCACGTAGCGAGTCTCGTCCGGACCGCGCTAGCAAGCGGTCTCGTCCGCCGGTCGTCGACTCCCGCCCGGGTGCGAGAAGTACAGCGCCTCGCTTCGCAGTGGGTGCATGTGCACGTGCTGTGGGGCCTACTCGGCTTGCGTAGAGCCTCGAGGACGCCCCTGACCCCACCCGGGATGTTACATACCCAATACTGCATGTAATATATATGATGAGAAGCGAACTCCGAAGGCCCGGCGTGCTGCTGGGAGCACGCGCCTGTTGGTGACTTCGGCTCCGCGTCGAGATGCGTCTCTGCGGGACCTGGAGGTTGCTGAGCTTTCAGCAGATCCCTTCCCAGAGGCGGAAGATTCGCCAACTTCTGCCTAGGGATTCCAGGTCATTACTAGGTACTCTAGAGCCAGAAAGGAGCACTGGAGACCCGGAGTGCTGCTGTCAGGAGCGCACTCCTGTCGGCAAGATTGGCCCTGCGTCGACTCCTTACCTCGGGACTCCGCGGGGTTTCGAGACGGCTGACCCTCCGGTAGTACCTTCCTGGTGGCGCGCAATACGCCAAAGAAGATAACCGACAGTGTCGTACAAACGTACGGCTCCCAAGTCCAGCCCATAGATATGGGCTGTGAGGATTACCCGGGTAATGGGGAACTCCCCGAGGCCCGAATCCTGCATGGGATAAATAATAGTAGTCCCATTGTAGATGACAATACGAAGCGCACGTAGCGCCGCCAGGCGGCAGGAACGCACAACGTTTATCATGATAACATGATAACATCACGCTTGCTAATCCTAAAAATTATGCAGAATACACTTAAACATTTTATTGACTAAGTCTTAGCATAGTTCTAATTTATAATAGAAAACGAAATTAAACAAGTAATTAAAATCACGTATCGTCGCTATCTATCTTTACGTAGTTTTAAATTACAATAAAGGCAAAGTTAAATAAGTAATTAAATTCACATTTCGTTGCTAATACTCTTAACGTAGTTTTATATTACAATGAGAACAAAATTAAATAAGTAATTAAATTCACATTTCCTTACTAACATTCTTTACGCAGTTTTAGATTACAATAAGAATAAAATTAAATAAGTAATTGAATTCACATTTCGTCGCTAACACCCACCCTGCAGCTATATTATAGTTGTAGCACGAATGTAGTCGGCTCGACCGAGGAAGGACCACGCTCTCACAGAATACCAGCGTAAAATAGCTTATAGCTTAATACTGCTGTGTTTCGTATGGTGAGTGTAGAGATCCGGAGATCCTTTTTTACTGGTTACGAGGCATTCCGTCTTAATCCTCAAGGAGGACAACGCACCTGCCTTTTGATTCTTAATCGAAGATAAATGTAGATGTATATGGGTCACAGCATACACTCACCATCAGATGGACTGTGTGATCATTTGTCACCCTTATTATTTAAAAAAAGAACCAGAGTGACCACGTAGCCCAACAGATTAGTAAGCTGAAGTGGCAATGGGCCGGTCATATAGCTCGAAGAATCGACAACTGATGGGGAAAAAAGATTTTCGAGTGGC
The DNA here is from genome assembly GCA_907164705.1 of Parnassius apollo. Classification (NCBI taxonomy): domain Eukaryota; kingdom Metazoa; phylum Arthropoda; class Insecta; order Lepidoptera; family Papilionidae; genus Parnassius; species Parnassius apollo. The sequence goes on from CAJQZP010000935.1 coordinate 4,498,571, forward strand.
AGCCTCGTACCGGAAAGCGAAGTGTAGGGCGACCCCTCACTAGATGGAGAGACGATCTGGTTAGACATGCATTAAGTGTATGGATGCAAGTGACTCACGAACATGCTTTGTGATGTTGTTTGGGGGAGGCCTATGTTCAGCAGTGGACTTGTGAAGGGCTGTATTGATGAGATTTAGGTTAGTTATTTGATTTTATATCAAAACTGATATTTTAGTCGCCTCAAATAAATTTCTATAAAATCAAGTTCTAACTGAAGTCGGCTTATGTTTAAAAGGATTTATATGTATCATCTTCATGATCGTTACAGCCCATCACAAGTGCAACGTAGACCTCCTCCTATAAGTTACAACGCACGGTGGCGTATATCTGCATACATACACTCCGCCCTGCACGCGACCGTTAATAATTTATCAAATTAGCGCAGTCTTGGAACAGTTATACAAATGTAAATATAAAGGAAAGGATATTGCCCGTCAGTACTAGTTAAGGGGAAATATAACCTCAAATGGCTTAGCAAGATCCTCCGTTATGCCGAAAGTATTGCAGCATTAATTTTGAAATAAATATATGGTAAAGTTGAGGATTAGTGTTAAGGACTATATTCGACGAAAATACGATTCCGTAAAATTTTCTCGATAGAAAAAAATCCAAAGTTACCTCCAAACTGAACAATAAACCGCTGTTATTCATAAAATACTTTAAATAAGATCATGAAACTTTGCATACTAACTGAACTAACTGTAAAGCAGTGCTTATGTTATTTACTTTTTTTTAATACCAATATTTTCACTGTAAAAAGAAATTACCTAAAGTATCGGCGTCTTGAAGCTTGATTCCTGTCGCCCCGTTAGTATCGCTTAGGCTTTTGAAGGGAGAAGTTGCGTCGCTTACGATCAGAATACAACGTTACGCAACAGGACGACGTAAAATTAAAATGGGAAATAACCGTGATAAAAATAAGAAGCGACTGGGTTGGCGTTAAGAAACAGGAATAAATAAGATAAACCTAATGAAATAAGTATCTAATGACCTATCTACTTACAGTATTAGTGATTACAAATATGTCGGTACATAGCATACGACGCGCGGGGGAAGTGGGGGTGAAATTATAATTTGAGCTGACTTACTATATCCTCTCAGATGGCCGTGGTAGCTCAGATGGTTAACGCTCGCTGTAAATATTACAGAACGCGAGTAACCCGGGTTCGATCCCCGTCAGCACCAATGAAATTGTCAATTGAAATTTTAAGTGCTGATTTACCACGTGCTCGGCGGTGAAGGAAAACATCGTGAGGAAACCTGCATGCCTGAGGAATAAGAAAAAATATTTCGAAGACATGTGAAGTTCGCCAACACGCATTGGGGCAGCGCGGCGGACACTTCCTTGCCCTAAAACCCTCTCAGAAGTGAGGGGAGGCCTGTGCCCAGCAGTGGGACGTATATAGGCTAACTTTACTTTTTTTTTACTATATCCTCTTAAGAAACACTTTAGAAATTATTTTCACAATAGAGGTACGTACGAGTATGAATTGATATTCTTCATATTTTTATAGCCAAATTAGCAGAAACAGATAGCTTCTGCCGGTGACAGCTGGGTTTTTCGTTTCTATATTGTTATTATATTGAATAATTACACTTTGTGGCATTCCTTGGGCCTATGTTCAGCTGAACTTGTGAAGTTATGTAATAATGCAGACGATGATATCCATACCGCTAATATATGGCCACTTTTATGATATTACGTTTTATAAAACGGGTTATTAAAACTGAATGGCCAAATTCCCCCAAATATGAGTATTATCGTTAACGCTATCATAAATAGCTATACAAATAAATGAAATTGAAGTGTTTGTACTGTAAAAATAACATTTTTTTTACTAAATGCATATGAACGTATCTACGGTACGTACAACAAAAACAATTAAAAAAAATTTGTCTGTTTTTCTTATACCGAGCAAAAAAAATTAAAACCCACCAAATTAAATCGTAATAAATTCCACGCGGGCGAAGTCGCGGGCAACAGTTAGTGTGTTTATACATCATCCATTGGCTATAGTAACATAGGCTGTAGTGAACAGCGTATCACATAGTGAAACAAATTTGTATAGAATAATTATTAATAATAACAAATAGGAATGAAATTTATACGTGGTAGAGCCATGCTGCAGTTATATTAGTAGTATAGCTGTAGCACGAATGGGTCGGCTCGACCGGGGAAGGACCACGCTCTCACAGAATACCAGCGTGAAATAGTATCTTAATGCTGCTGTATTTCGTATGGTGAGTGTAGAGAACCGGAGACCCTTTTTACTGGAAACGAGGCATTCCATCTTAGTCCTCACGGGTGACAACGCATCTGCATTTTGATTTGTAATCGAGGATAGATGTAGATGTCTATGGGCCACAGCAACCACTTACCATCAGGTGGACTGTGTGCTCGTTTGTCACCCTATCCTATAAAAAAAAAAAAAAAAAAAAAAAAAAAAAAAAAAAAGGAAAACCTGTTAATTAATGAGGTTATTATACACAATATTTTTCTAATTATATGAACCGTATATTAGCGGAAAAAACCAGTAACAACAGAATTTATTATTGGTGCTTCCGTAAACATAAAATAAGGCGAAACATTATCACATTAAAGTTGAAATAAAACATCTTTGCTGTTTTAGATTACCGTCGTCACAGTCAAAAATTGAATCATGACATTATTTATTTGTGCTTGAAGACCGCGTGGGCTAGTGGTCAGTGATCTGATTGCTACGCCGGTCCTGGGTTCATATTGGTATAGCTAGAGCCAACAGTCCAAAATAATGAACATTTATGATTTAATTCTAGTTTTGTTGTGATTGTCTACATGCTTCTGATAAAACCTTGCCAAATCTCTAACTTCACCGCATGAACGTTACATTAGGCACGGGCAAGATAGGTGAAAGTGCCCTGGTGTTAAAGTATACACAGATCTCACAGAATACCAGCGTAAACTAGTAGCTTAAATAATAATAATAATAATATAAATAATTTAATAATGAACCACCCGGAATTTTTACAGGGAGTATTGCAATGCAGGGAGCATATAGTAAACCTTCCGTAAAACTGTCTTTACATGGCTCATATTAATAATAACAAAGTTTTCCCAATTGTCTGGAAAGTTTCCACAAGACTCATTTTCGAGTATCATCCATTCAGCGCGACCGACCAAGGTAAATGGCTGTTATTATTGCTACCTAAGAGTTATTGTTTTTCTTTGAGACGTTTCCGTGAATGGCTTTTATTGACTCACGTTACAAGCTCTATTCATCCATGGTCCGAGTTATCGAGTATAATAAAGTATTTTTGTTTAATTTTAAGAAAAATTTTCCGCGTAAACAACATTGCTCGGTTCACATAATCACGTCGTATCGTCAGTCTTTTACGTCCTACTATTCAAACGTGCCAATAGTTATGTAAGATTTTCCTTAGTATTTTTCTAGGTGGTTTGTGTACAAAAACATAACCCACGTTATGGTATTGCGTTTTCAATTACTAGTAATAGTCTTCAAAATTTTAGTTTGGCAGTTTTGATAGCTTTTCTGTAATAAGTTCGTCAAGGCTCTTAGTTCATTCATTCATTTTTTATAGAAAAAGGATGACAAACGAGCACACAGTACACCTGGTGGTAAGTGAATGCTGTTTCCCATAGACATCTACATCTCTTATCGATTAAGAATGAAAATACGGATGTCATCCCTGAGGACTGAGATGGAATGCCTCGTTTCAAGTAAAAAAGGTCTCCGGTTCTCGATACCGGTAGAGAACTCACTATACGAAGCAAAAAGCAGCTGCTATTTTACGCTGAAAATCTGTGAGAGCATGGCCCTTCTTCGAATGTGGACTGAGCTGACCCATTCGACTGACAACTATAGCTACAGCATGGCCCTACCATGTATAGCCATAATTAATTAATTACAACTTCAATAATTTAATAATTACAACTTCAATAGAAATTGAAAGCGACAGTAGCCTAATGGCAGGGCACGGACTGCGAACTCAAAAAGGTCGTGGGTTCGAATCCGCCATTCGATACTGGCGTGAGTGGTTAAGGGGGTAATGTTTATAGTATTGTTAATATTCTTTTTTTTAATTAGTTATTTCAACTTCAATAATTTACTCATTACAACTTCAATAATTTATTAATTACAACTTCAATAATTCATTAATTACAACTTCAATAATTTATTAATTACAACCTCAATAATTCATTAATTACAACTTAACAAAGTTCACTGGTGAACATAGGTTGCCCTATATGGAAGATATTTGGAAAAGATGCCTCACTGGGCAAGCAGATTAGAAAGCGCCTTTTTCTTATATTCTAGTTTTTACTAGAAAAACGCCACTGCCAATATTCTGTTATGTTTAGCTCTATCGTTTCTTACGTCACCCACAGAACGATTTGGGATAGTAGATCTTCCTATACTGACACATGGTCTTTTTTATAGATAAGGGTGACAAACGGGCACACAACCCAGTGCACCTAATGGTAAGTGGTCTACGACATTCTTGCTAAAACCATAATTTAGCTGCAGCGTGGCTCTACCACGTATAAGTGTATCGTAAGTTCTTCTTTTTTTTTTTTTTTTTTCCAATCCAGATTTGCCAACTCTGGATCTTCCGATGACAGCGATGCGGATGCGCGGCGGGCTGGCACGCACGTCCCTCATGGTCTTTGAGTATTCAACTCAAAGCTCATGGTTGTCAATTTATTTGCGACAAAGCTGAAACAGTAAAATATCTTAAGTTTTATCACGTGACTATACTATTAATTTAACTGCAGCATGGCTCTACCACGTAAAACTTTACTATTCTTACTTATGCATCTCGATTAATTAATTAAACAAATATAGCTTTGTCTTTGTATTTACTGCCACAAGTGTACAGAAAAATATAGATACGACTCTTCCTAATTCACGTTGCAAAAATTACAAGTGTTCTAGATCTCAACAATATACAAACCCAGGATTATGTCTCAGCTGGCACGTTTTCTGACCTACGCGGTAGTAAATTTATCCAGTATCATACTATACCTCTTCCATATACCTTGACCCAATACTTTGAAAAAATACCAGAAAGATCTCATATCTTCTGACAGGTGGCGGTTTACCGTTCTGTTGTCGTCAGACCTCAGAATAATTGCTACCGTAGAGAAGATCCTAAAATAAGAACAAAATTCTTATAGCTTAACGTTTTACACATATGACATTTAAACATGTACAAAATAAGGTGGTTATATAATTTATACGTCTGACATTTTTTATAGACGTTTTTCCATTCTATAGACACCCCTATTGATGTGCCATTACCGAAACAAAAATTGTTGTCGATAAATTCATTTAGTATGTGATTTAGTAAAATTAAAGATTTTAATTAATCCGGTTCGTAATACTTATTCATATTAATAAAAGTTTATGGAAGATTCATCTGACATCTTACAACAAAAACGTAGTCGAATAATGCGGAGTTTTGTACTATAGCTCAGTATATAGTGAAACGATCACTATGGAATCTACTTAAATCCAGCCGATATATTTCCGACAAATTATTTTTAGACTTATGTGGGGGAATATTTGCCATAGTTCCCTCTCTTATAAAGTGGGTTGGCAACCGCAATTTTTATTATTATGAATTGTTATTAGGAAGATACTGTTGCATATATCCTGTTTTCTCTCTGTCGTCTTTTACTTTCCTCACCAGATGGTACTGGGTAAATGTTAGAAAAATTATTCCTCCTTATGAATAGTCTCAAATGTCTAGCGAACTCAACTGAGAATTGTGACCATTATCTATCCATGTATCCCTGGAAATTCTGCCGGTTATGGCAAAATAGCCATGCTATATTGCAATAACTGGCCAAATTTGCAGATAAGGTTCAGAATAAGTAATGTAGGCAAATGGTGAAGAAAAATAAATTAAAAAATCTCAAACATTCTGTCAAAATACGTAATGCATCATTTTGACTGATTTTACTTAGTAAGGGTCGATCGGTACGCAAAAACGTTACTGCCCATAAATGACATTCAATTCGGGATGATTTCAAATAAAAGTAGAAGCCTTATTTACTCGTAGTTTAAAAAATGCAATAACGGTATATCATTATTTATATATTTGAACTTAGGTTTAATATTTGGCTACTCAAAAAAGAAAAAAGAAATTGTTTTACTTATGTAACGGACATAGACATTGAAACCATTAAATTGATTTTGATGAAATATTTTGTGTATATATCAGTTAGGTGGTTTGGTTATTCACATTTGGACCCGGTAGCTGGCGCTGTTGTCGAAATGATTATTTCAGTTATTGGAAGGGCCATCATTTGAGGCACGTGCCATTTAACAAATATTTGCGTTTCTAAACATGCAAAGGTAATAAATGAAATACTCATCTATTACTTGATTTATATAATTCAAGAAATCTCAATATTGTTTTCTCAATATTATTTTTAAATAATGGTAGCTTTGGGGCTAGACGATCGCTTTAAATTTCACACTACGCGAACAATCAGAGTTAGACCCCGCGCCGGCACCAATTACCTCCTGCTAAACGGTGAAGGATAACGTCGTAAGAAAACCTGCATTTCTGAAAATTTTTGTATTTCTAAGATGTGCTAAAACGTACTGGAGCAGCCTGGTTGACCAACTGATCCATAAATCTCTTGGACATGAGAGGAGGCTTGGGACCAGCATCTGACTTATGTAAACCGTAACTTTAACTCCGAAAGCAATTTCGAGTAAACACCTTAAAAAATTTACTAACTTATTTTTTATACCTTCATTTTATTAAAATAATCTTTTACTGACTTGAGTTTTTTTTATTTTATTTAGTTTATATTACTAATACTCTTATGTTTTTGTAAAGCTTATATTTTTGTAAAGCATAACCTTATATAATAAATGTACGTTACAAAATTATTACAAGGTTGAAACAATACAAAATAAATAAACAGAAAACTACGTTCTGACAACAACATTTTATATAATTTGTCTAAACAAACACACGTATGTAACATCTCGTTTGCGGAAGTTATTTCGCAGTGATACGCGAAATTAAAATGGCTTATCCTTGTGTCGGAAATGACTTTGATATGTTCCGCGAAAATCAAAACAAAATTATACGCAGACGCATACTCGGCTTATGAATGAATGAGTAGATCACAGTACAAGGTCTATGAATGAAACGTGCGATCATGGCGTTCGTAGCATTGAAGTTGTATAAACTGTCTATAGTTATAGTATATAGTTTCATTTTAAATCACATATTTGATTGTTATATGTAGATATTTTTTTAACAAGAGTGTGTGTTGCCAGTGTGTTGACATACGGATCCTAGATATGGTCCTTTACTGCTAGCCGAGGAAGTTAAAAGTCGTTTATCGAGATGCGAACTTCGTCTGCGTGAAAGACTTGTAGAATGAGGATGTCCTCAGTAGAACCAGAGTAATCGTCATAGCGCAATGGATCAATCAGTTAAAGTGGCAATGGGCCGGCCATATAGCCGACAACCGATGGGAAGGAAAGATTCTCGAAGTAATTGAAGTGTATGGCGGCCTCTAACTAGATGAAATATCGATCTACTAAAATAAGCAGGAAGTCGAAAAATCCAGGTGGCTCAGGACTGAGCTATGTGGCATTCCCTAGAGTTGGCCTCTATCCCTAATACTAAGGATTAAATTATGATGGTGATGATGATATATTTAGGGACCCAATGGGTGCGTTTGGCAGAAAAAAGCGCTAGCAAGCGCTTGTAAGCAAAATGGCGAAACTAAACAGTTTTCGGCCAGGACACGTTTGCTAACTTCAGTAGCGCTGACACAATCCGCCATTTTGCTTATTTAATTTGTTTGGTTTGAAGTAGAGTTTATAAGTTGTTTTGTGCAATATTAATTTTAAGTAATATAATGACATGAATAGACATATACATGTTATTAAAAATTCATGATTGGTAAGTTTTTAATATGAATACTTTACAAACATAAATTTAAATTAGGTTAGGTACCCCGGTTAAAACTAACTTCGTGTCCTAGAGGAAAATAGCTACTTACGATTTGACAGCGCTTACCGCTTACGATCGCCATTTTGCTTACAAGCGCTTGCTACCGCTTTTTTCTGCCAAACGCACCCAATATATTACTGCAAAAATTGTTTATTGGATATTACCTAAGCCTGATAAAAATGAAATGTATTTTAATCTTCTTCTCATTTTATATACGAGTATTATTACATTATACTCCTCTTAAAAGATTTAGTGTTATTTGTAAAGCCTACACTGCGGAATGCTTTTTGGATGGTAGCGTCGATATGTTCATTAAACGAAACCTTATTAACCATATATCCAAAGGTAGGTATGGCTGAATTGATCTCGATTATGAGAGTTGTTGTTTATAGTATAATTATACGACATCGGTGATGATATTTTGAAAAATTCGGTGTACATGAAGGAAACCTAATAATTTAAATCCATAGTGTTTAGTAAAGAGTCAATTAAGGTTATCATACTAGAATACACGCTCCGCGACTCTATGTAACAATTTATTACAATAATAAGAATACACAGATTTCTTTGTCTAGTTAATGTTTTGTTGTTAAAAATCATGTTTTGTGGTTTTTTTAGACGTGGTCGAACCATGCTGTAGCTATAATATGGCAGCAGAACCAAAGGTCGGTTAGACTGAGTAAGGACCAGGCTCGCACAGAATACCAGGGTGGAATAGCGTCTTAATATTTCTGTATTTTATATGGTAAGTGTAAAGAAACGGAGACCCTCATTACTGAAAACAAGGCATTCTATCTTAGTGCATCTGCATTATGATAATGATCTACCTGATGGTAAGTGTATGATGTGGCCCATAGATAACCTACATCTATCCTTAAATAAGAATCAAAATGCAGATGCGAAGTCACCTCAGAGCTCTAAGATAGAATGCCTCGTTTCAAGTAAAAAGTATATATATTAGGATAGTATATATTTATAGTCATATATAATTATTGCATAACAAAATAACACGACACCTTAATACAATATATCACATTAATTATATAATGAATAGGCAAATAATTTAGGAGTGTTTGCCTTTTTATTATATAGTTTAGTTTAGATTCAAAATTGGATGTTGGTTGGATGCTATGTCGAGATCCAAAAAATACCCGCGCAAATTGCTAGTCTAAATTTAAAATAATTGCTGAAGATGCATCCGTGGCCTTTCTAGTTAAAAAATCACACTTTCCATCTGGTGGAATGTTAGTTCTTTTGTCGTTAAAGTATAAAAATTATACTGTTAATCTAATAAAAAAAATTTGCTAGTAGATGACGATATAACCATATTGTTTACGCCAGGCGTAAAATAACCAGACTGACGACGGGCAGTAGCGTCGAAGGTGCGAAACTTGGTACAGCGATCGACAATCACCTACCAAGTGTGATGATTAAAGCAAATTCTCCCTACAACGGAAGAGCCTCATATTCAACACTGGACATTTAGTTATTTTATTTATAAGCTGACAGGCGATCCGCCAGGCTTCGCACGGTTGATTTCTGGATCTAGAAAACGGTACCACACACAGACACAAAATATTTCATTAAAATTGTTCGAACCGTTTACGTTTCTCTATGATTCTTTCTGATTTTATATATAGAGAAGATGAAGAAAAAAGATATAAACGTCATTGATTGAGAACTCAAATAATAATTACAGAGTAATGTTAAACGTATAATTGTTTAATCGTTAAATGGTTTGTTTTTGTTATTATAACCACAGAATAAATAATAGTTACAACGTAACTTAAATGACTCAGTTCCCGGAATTGCAGCAATAATCTGTTGTCCCAATAGTGGTTGACTCGTAGACAGACAAACCTATAGACTAATGATTAGCGTGGCCTCGAGTGAGAAAAGACGATAACGTATTTTTAGGCTATACAATAATCTTTATGACTTTTAAACATATTTAGATAAAAATTTTATTTGTACTAAGAACTGAACTGAACAAAATTCACCAATCTTAAGCACACAAAACACCTTTTTCTCACTTAAACTAACTTGTAAACTCCTTAGATCGCTACGAACTGTCAAAGTTGTTTAGCAAAGTGTAGTTTGCTAAACAAAAAAACCGGCACGGAGAAAGGGACAAACAATTACACTGCATTCACACACTCATTTCTATGCAAGAGGTATGCATAAATCTAGCTTTTTCATGTGCGAATGCGAAAGAAGGCGTCAGTTTGTACCTACATAGGTTTCTCTGTCTACGGGTTGACTTGTAACCATAGATTACTGTGTATATTGCTTGTAGCTGTGTGTGCGTAGATGCTTTACACTGGTTTTGGTGATTATTGTTTTGGCATGTAAATTTTCTATTACATAAACATATATATTCTTTAAAAGAAAAATAAAGTAAAGATTTAAATAGAGGTTTAGAGATAAAATGCAAGAACAGGACAAGCAAGTCTTCTCTTTGGTTCTCTTCTTTTAGTTTATTAAATATTACTATATTATACTGCGTTTTAAAGAGTTTTATAAAAATAGCGATCCATTCAGGCTTCGCAGGGGTGATTTTTGGATCTTGACAACATATGCATGTATTATAAATAAATATAAACGTTCCTCTTGAATCATTCTGTTTATTGATGAAAACCGCATCAAAATCTGTTGCGTAGTTTAAAGATCTAAACGTACAGACAGCGGGAAGCGACGTTGTTTTATATCGTATGTATAAGATATTACAAATGTTATCACTCATTATTACTCTAAAAGTTAAAATGAAGTTGCTCAGCGCTGCTCCACAGACATGCAGGTTTTCTCAAGATGTTCTTCTGTATCGTAGAGGCAGTTCACACACATAAATTGCACAAAGAGAAACATCTAGACCCGTAATAATTGATTATAGGCCGTACTAATACTTATTCTTTGTGGAGTTCGAACCCACGACCTTAGGCGGTACAACACAATGTTAAACGCAGTGGCTTCACAGAGCCGTCTTTATTGTGCACGTGGTAAGCTAGCTTTTTAAATTACAAATAATTATTTCATTAATGCCGGCGGGATCGCACCCACGTTACCCGCGCGCTGTAAAATAACATACATAATAGTTAGAGCCGTGATAGTTCAGCGGCTAATTGCTTACTGTATATTTACCACTACCCGGTTCTTGAGTTTATGTAACATTGGCTTAACTCGAATTTTGATTTTGACAAATTTGAATTTACGCTCAAGAATATATTCTGATACCGGCCTAAGTCCTTAAGCGTGACAGTACATCTGTTCCTTTGTGTTGTGTTCGTTTACAGATAATACTAAACTTTCAATGAATCACATGTCGTAATGTGAGGCAACGTTTGAACGAATGTACAGAAGTGAAAAGACGACAGTCAAAGATCAAAGAACTTACAAACCGTCGTTAAAATGCAGAATTATTAATATTTTTTTATTAACAAAGAGATTTACGACACCTTTTAAACTGACGCCGTCTTATTACTACGGCATTGTCTCATATAAATAGCATTAAATTGTATGAAATTTGTAGCATTACTTACGTGGTAGAGCCACGCTGCAGCTATGTTATGGTTGAAGCATAAATGCGTCCGCTCGACCGGGAAAGGACCACGTTCTCACAGAATATCAACGTAAAATAGCAGCTTAATGCTGATGCGTTTCTGGTGCTGAGTGTAGAGAACCGGAGGCCCTTTTTACTGGAAACGAGGCATTCCATCGTAGTTCTCAGGGTGACAACGCATCTGCATTTGACTCTTAACCCAAGATACATGTAGATGTCTATGGGCCACAGCATCCACTTACCATCAGGTGGACTGTGTTCTCGTTTGTCAACCCCATTGTATAAAATATATATATATATATATATACTAGAATAGCACCGAATATTCGGTGAAATACTCAATATCTAGGTAATATTCGGCCGAATACTGAATACTTAAGTAAGAAGTTTTATTGTAGTCTGGTTATTGGTAAAATGAAAATATTTTTTATTTTATAATTTATTTTCTTGTAATCATCAAAGTAATTATAGGTACATAATCAACCTATATTTTATAGAAATAAAAAAGCATTATCAGATGAATGTCTATGCGCTTGAATTATAGTTATTAAAGTGGAAGATGATGGTGCAAAAATAATAATTTTTCTTTATTTTCAGTCAGTAGCTTACTCAGTAGTAGTTCAGTAGAAGTCAGTAGTATTTCTTGTAAGTTTAATTAATATGTCATTTCTCATTGCTGACCTCTGCGTACAGGCTGCATAAATTTGCCATTAGCTGTTGACTGGTTGATCATAACATAACATTAACAACAGCAACGCTAGTTTACAGATATTTTAATCACAACGGAATTACTTCACTTTTTGCATTTCCACTAATTAAAACTAGTAGTATAAAATGTAACTAAGTTAAGAATAATCTTGGATTACATTCGCCAATTACCATCAGATGGACAGTAAGATAACACAAAAAAATAAAAAGATTATTTTCAACCAATGCTGTACGTACCCAGCGTAGACGACTTGCTGTGATCACTCGAATGGCAACACTGTGTCACTTTGATACAGGTTTGCCATATTGTCGTCGATGAGGCACCATCAGATTTAACTAACATTTCCATAGTTAGCTTTTGCGGTACACACGCCACGGTATTAATAGATAGATTTTTTTCCACCGCCTACACAATTGTTATACATATTATGTTATATCCATTTAGAACAATTTTTAAACAATTTTAAATAATAACACGTAACGTTAAGCGCGGCTTAGTAAGAATTAATACATTATAATCCGTTTTAGAACGCAATTGCTGTCACCAATCTATTCTGCCTGCTATGACCGTCTATAATCTCTTTTGTCAGATTACATGGCGTTGAAATAAAATATTTTATGAACGGACACCGGCTCATTCATTTTCTTTGCATACTTTTATTTTATTGAAGACCCAATTCTTTGCAAATTTATTATTTTGACGTTTTGTTTCCTAAGTAGAGCGGCGGATTCTTTTAATAATAATGCAACCCTCGATTAGAAACAAAAATGAGGTTATAAAGATTAATGTACCCACTGTTCTTTGGTATTTCTTGCTGAAGAATTTTCATGTTTGACAAAATATATTGCATATAGTCGTAGTACTTGTACAAAACATTGTTCCTGGCCGTGACATTCTTAAAGCAGCTTTACGATTGGCGCCAAGAGCAAATCCTTATATATGGAATTATAATTTTGTGAATTTATCAAACAACTTACAGATCAAGATAACAGGAGTTACAATTTACCTGGCTACAAAATATTGCATTAATTATGTTCACTTTTTTGTTAGTCTATGATCTGGAATTATAATTATAATAAAATATAATTTAAATTTCTTAATTTGATAGACTTTCATCGGACATGGAGAAGTTAGCAGAGACACAACAGAAATGGTATATGTATGTATGTTTATGTATATGTATAATAACAAGGAAAATTTTTGTGTATTTGTCCCCAAAGTTCTTCGAAAAAATCTGAATTTTAATCTAAATATTTCCATTCTCTATAACACTACACTGAATACCACAATTCTCATAATTATACATCATAATTATATAAAAACAGAACAGTTATTAATTTTATCTATATGTTCCTTCGACCTCTATTCAGTTTTTATTTTAGTGAGATTCGTTTTTACGTACATTCTTTGGCCATCCTCATGCGGAAGTCATGAAAAGGGTGAAAACATTTCAACACTGGAACGAGCACTTATAATGTTTCAAATGATGTAAAGATTTACATCTGGAAGTTCCTCTAAATGTTAGTTGATGAGACCTTTTACAGATTGAATTTGTATATTATATTATACAAAGTTTTATATATCACATTACCGCTTGTTACCGGCGTTTTACACGTAAGAAAAATTATTTACCAAATATTCCTAAATGTTTCTAGTCTCATTATGTACTGTCATTATTTCATGTGAGCATGTCATCATTTTCAATTTCCCGCTCGGAAATTGTTGTAATTATGCGATTTTCAGTCAATAAAATATAAAAATTTCAGAGTTCAGTATAATATATATATATATATATATATATATATATATATATATATATATAGCAAGTTAGAACGTTATCCCGGGCATATATTGTGTACATATCAAGAGACGAATGACCCAATCACAGACACAATCATTTTTATTTTACATTCAATACATTACTTCAATTTACATTTTTGTGTTCCTATTCTCAATTATTAATATTTACATTGTTAAAAAATAGTGTAAAATTAAATTAAACTAAAATATTACACACAATATTTAAAAAAAAACTGTAGTAAAGAAAACCTAAACCTCAAATTTTTAATTATCATACAATCCTACTCCCCTTGCTTACTTAGTATACTCTCTGCTTGCTTAGTATTGTGGGTAAACTGTATGCTAAGGTGTTAATTGAAAGAGTTATGAAAGAAACCGATGGAAAAATTTGGGATGTGCAAGCGGGTTTTAGTAAGGGAATGGGGTGTACAGATCAAGTCTTTTCCATGCGCATGATTGCGGAGAAGTTTTTGGCCAAAAACCAGAAAGCTTTTTCTGCGTTCATGGACTTGGAAAATGCTTATGACAGAGTGAACAGGAATGTGTTATGGTAAACACTGAACTCACATGGGTTGAGCGCTGGTTTGATACAGGCATTAAGGTCTCTTTATAGGGACTCTAGTGCTTGTGTCAGGATCAATGGAGTCTACTCGGACTGGTTTGACATCCAAAAAGGTGTCAGACAGGGCTGTGTAGATTCCCCTTGGCTATTCAACCTATTTATGAACAGGTGTTTGCAAACTTTGAAGGATGAAGAATGTGGGTTAAGAATGGGTGAGTTAACCGTCAAATGCCTTTTGTATGCCGATGATCAAGTCATATTTGCGTCATCGGCGGCTGAGTTGCAAATGATGGTTACATTAATGAACTGGGCATTAAAAGAAAGGGGAATGAAAGCGAACGCAAGTAAGATGAAAGTGATGGTTTTTGAAAGAGAAGAAAGCAAAACGGTATGTGAAATAAGAATAGTAGGAGAGTAAATTGAGCAAGTGGATGAGTTTGTGTATTTGGGATGTGTATTTAGCAGGGATGGTAGATATGATAAGGATATAGAACGACAAGTAAATGCAGGGAATAGAGTGAATGGGGCACTACACTCTATTGTGAAGAACCAGAATGTGTCAAAAAAAGCACGTATGGTAATTCATAATGCTGTGTTAGTCCCTACTTTAATGTATGGTAGCGAAAGCTGGGTGTGGCAGAAGAAGCACGAAAGTAGAATAAATGCTGTAGAAATGCGGTCTTTAAGTAGTATGCTAGGGTTGAATCTGAATGACAGGGTGAGAAATTGCGTGATAAGAGATAAATGTGGTATGCAAGATGATGTTTTGACCAGGATTAAGAAAGGAATGCTTCGGTGGTTTGGTCAGAGTTAAAAATATGCAAAAAAAACTAAAGAGCAAACCACTGAGGAATTTTTGTGTTTTAATATACTTAATACTCTAGAAACTGATAAATTTTACTTGAAACTAACTTCTCAATTAAATGATATTGTGTAACAAAACAACTTCACCTCAGTGTGAACTAGCGCCATCTGACGAGCGAAAGATTATTAATCCTCATTGACTAGGTATTAAATAAAATAAAAATTGTGTTAAATAAAAATTGTAGGTATTTCACTTTAAATTTCAAAAGGCCGCAGTTTTCAATCAATTTTAGTCCGGCAAAACAATAAAGTTAGAATATATTCTATGGCAATTTTGGCCTTGTATGGCTGTCGTGAATAATAAGGAAAAGAAAAATTTGAATTATGAGTGTTTAGTTCATTTTGTCAGTAAAATTAGTCATAGAACTTCATCTGAAACCGTAAACATTTTTTGATACCAGAACACGTCTTGAAGATCCCCGAAAACCAAAATCCAAAAACAAAAACCATTTTTGAACCAAGACAGACAAAACAAATATTTTTTTAACACAAGACAAAAATAACAAATTTTTTTGAGGTTTGACATTGTATGTTGCGTTGTGTACGTCATTTGATTTCAAGTAAGAAGTTTCTTAATTACTATAATTATATATGTTTCTTAATTACTATAATTATATCTTAAATACTATAAATATATATGTATCTTTCTTTCTTTTGGAACTATTTAACATTTCGTAGGCTTATTACACTAAAAACCTTTTTTCTTACATAATTTTATAATATTTCACTAACGATTATAAAACATTAGTGTGTGATAAACCAGACTCATCACTGATATCTTTATATACTCGTATAAAATTCTTCCGTCCGTGTGTACGTGGCTAAACTCCTCCTATACGACCGGTTTAGTTTCTCAATTTTACCCGGTAGGTGACGCTGTTGTCGAGATCCAGAAATCACTCGTGCGACGCTGGGTCAGATCGCTACTCGTAGTAAACTTATGACACAACTGATGCTCACTTTCGGCATCTCGGTTTTATGAATGAATGATTCGCCTACGCGTTATTTCTATGGTAAACAAACGTAATTCTAAAGTGAACGTCCAGTATTTCATATGTTAAATTGCAAGAACTAGCTTTCGTGAGGTTGATAGTCTTAGTTTACAGCAATCGATATTTTCAGAACTAATTCGTTGCAGCAATACATAAACCATACCATGTAATTTTCGGAATATTTATTAACCACGAATACATAATTGAACATGTCGAAACTTGATGTTAAGAGAAACCTTAGTTGGTTTCTACCACGGCGACGATTTTCAAATATTTATTCCTTTATTTTCAGTTGCTGGTTTTATGTAAGTGAGTTGTAATGTTTTGTTGAAGATTTTCTGGGATCTGTAAAAAAGTTCTTAGTAAGCTATAACTTGTGTTTGAAATAACTGATTTTTGTTTTACCTAGTAAATTAAGAGTTTGGTGCAAAATATTCAGGTATTAAACTTGTAACTGAAAGTACAATACATAGTTTTATTTTTAAAAAAACGTTTAATTTCAATATTCTTTTATACGTGATACAGCACGCTCTGCCATGGCAGGACCACACTCTCACAAAATACCAGCGTTAAATAGTAGCTTAAGGCTGTTGTGTTCGTATGATGAGTGTAGAGATCCAGACCCTTTTTTACTAGAAACGAAGCCTTCCATGTTAGTCCTCAAAGGTGACAACGCATCTGCATTTTGATTTTTAAAATCGAGGATGATGAAGATGTTTATGAGTCACTGTGCTCATTTGTCACCCTTATTCTTTTACTCGCTAAGCTCTATTTATTTATTCATAGGACACGAGCAGTGACCACAATATTATATTAATATTGAAAGTAGACTTAATTTAGGGACTAATGTGTGCACCCTTACAGGTGACACACAGCATTTAGCATTCACGGCCATACAGAAATATATAGTCACAAATGATTATAATATAGTCTCACAATGTATAGTGCATACTAATATATTTTATTAAATATTTTCTTGTAGGGTAAATGTAGATGTCTAACGGGACACCGCAAACATATGATATCCGATGCAACGAGTGCTGGTTTATTCTATGAAGGAAGAGTACTGATTTATTTATCCTATGTTGCAAACACTTTCAACTAAGGGATACAAATGGCGGGCCTAATGCTCTATGCTATTCTCTATCAGTCAACAATGAAGCTACGATTTTTTTTAATTTCATGTTTTTGTAAAGTATTTTTTTATATAATATTATCCTTCTCATAATATACCGGTTTCATTTATTTTCATTTTATATGGATTTATTCGTACTTTTTAAGTACTTAATTCCTATTTATATTTCAAAAGATATCAAAAATTACCAAAACTTAAAATATAGGGGATCAAATATAATCTATTTATTGTGTATCCAAATATTGTCCACATACCTTGCTATGTTACTTAAAGATTTATTCATCCATTCATGTTTTACAACCTATAAAAAGTACATTGCAGAACAAGGTCTCCTTCTTACATTGCCTCATATATTGATCAAATATTTGGCATAGTTTCTACGCCTGGCAAACGAATAAGCAAGCACTTATTTACAGACAAACATTTTTTTTGTTGTTAAGGGGAAATATAATCTCAAATGGCTTAGCAAGATCCTTCGTTATGCCGAAAATATTGCAGCATTAATTTTGAAATAAATATATGGTAAAGTTGAGGATTAATGTTAAGGATTATGTTAGACGAAAACACGATTTCGTAAAATTTTCTCGATAGAAAAAAAAATCCAAAGTTACCTCCAAAATAAACAATAAACCGCTGGTATTCATAAAATACTTTAAATAAGATCATGAAACTTTGCATACTAACTGAACTAACTATAAAGCAGTGCTTATGTTATTTACTTTTTTTAAAATACCATTATTTTCACTGTAAAAAGAAATTACCTAAACTATCGGCCTCTTGAAGCGTGGTTCCCGCAGCACCGTCACTTCGCTTCGGCCTTTGAACGGGGAGGTTGTGTCGCTTACGATCAGAATAAACATTACGCAACAAGACGACGTAAAATTAAAATGGGAAATAACCGTAATAAAAATAAGAAGCGACTGGCTTGGCGTTAAGAAACAGGCATAAATATGATAACCCTAATGAAATAAGTGTCTAACGACCTATCTACTTACAGTATTAGTGATTACAAACATGTCTGTACATAGCATACGACGCGCGGGGAAGTGGGGGTGAAATTAGAATTTGAGCTGACTTACTCTATCCCCTTAACAGGAAGATGCTACTACCCATCACTCTGTCGCCTCTTATAACGAACACGGGATGATATGGGATAGTGGACCCTCTTTACGCGACTATTACATGACGAAAAATTAATAAAGGTTGTCAATTTATGTTTTTTTTTTAACTTATTATAAGCCCTCACAATCCCACCTGGTGGTGAGTGACTGTGTGACCATCCATATCGGATACCCTAGTCGCTTGTTGTACCATTCCACACCTCTCTCCCAGCGTGATCGTTCTTCTAGTATAAGAGCAGCCGGTCCTGATGACAGGCAATAATGTCCCCCAGAAAAACCAACTGTGCTGTAGAGTACTAATTCAGAGCCACATCAGAGGCTTCACTGAGGTGTTCAAATAGCCAAGTTATCTCCTGGTCACCGCTGTCCGTTCGGTAGTCACAAGAATATATTATTTTATCCATTACTGCGTCCATTATAACCTTCAGAGTCTTCAAGGTGACGGAGATACGTACAGCAGGTGTCATTGCGTACATACACACAGGCTCCGGCGCGCTGGTGGAAATTATGCTCCAGTGTGTACCCAGGGTAGCTAAGGTACGCCGCATCTAGAGGACATCTGATCCGCGTCTCAATCAAGGTGAGTAAGTGCGGCTTGTCAGTCTCGAGGAGGTAGTGAACTGCATTAAGATTACAGTCGAGACCTCAGATGTTTTTGAAGTGCCCTTTGAGGGAGAGGGAATGCAACCGCTTTAATGACTGACTTCTTACCCTTCTTTTCCCTTTTTTTATTAGTGATGGAATGAATAGTGTTGCATGAATAAGTCAACTAGCGCCATCTAGTGTCAGGAACGAGAGCGAGGGGAGCATTGAGAAAATGACATCACAAATTACTCAACCGACAGCGCCTAGTCGAAACTCGAACGCTCGGTACCTTGCCCGTGTTTACGTGAACATTCTGGATATTTCTTTGCTGATTCAAATATATAGGCGCTGCAAGATGCGATCGAGTAGCAGTGTTGATTTGGGCGAAACAAGCGAAGCTTCGGAGTGGAATTAAGTGAATTAATGTGTTTAAATTATTAGTGTTTTAACTTTAATTGTGTAAAGTAAATTAAAGTGTTAATTTAGGTAATTTTATCGGCAATTTTTATTGTCACGAACCTCAAGCTCGTAACAATTGGTGTCAGAAGTGGGATTAAATCATGCCGATTTTACCTAAGGAGGAAACGGAGGGTGTCCGTACCCGAAGTCAACGCCAGCAGGAGACGGACCAGAGGAGGTTTGGTGGTGCAACGCCGCAGACGTCGGAGGGCCAACAGCTAGCCACGGAGACTGCGGGCCCGTCAGTAGCTCCTACATCTGCAGCACCTAACTTAGGTGCTCTGATGGCCATGCTACAGGAGCAGCTGCAGCGCGGACGAGAGGAACAGGCCCGTCTGTTGAAAGAGCAGCAGGAGGAACAGGCTCGCCAGCAGGCGGAACAGGCCCGTCTGTTGAAAGAGCAGCAGGCGGAACAGGCCCGTCTGTTGAAAGAGCAGCAGGAGGAACAGGCTCGCCAGCAGGCGGAACAGGCACGCCGATTGGAAGAGCAGCTGCGGGACGGACAGGAGGAACAGGCCCGTCGGTTGGAAGAGCAGATGCTCCTCATGAAGGACCTTCACGCTACCTTCGGGAAGGAGATAAAGGAGGTGAAGGATAGGGTTGCTCAGCATGACAACCGCCTGTCGGAAGCCGAAACCCAAATCGTGAAAGCTGAAAACCGAATCGAGAAAGCTGAAACCCGAATCGACCAAGTAAACAATCGGGTTGACAACGTAGTGGCTGACATGAAGAAATCACTAAACGACCTCAAACTTGGGGATGGAACTACAGCTCCCGTAGTAGCTGCAGCACCTTCGCTACGTGGATTCAAAGTGCCGCCGTTCGACGGGACCTCTTCCTGGTCGGCCTACAAAATCCAGTTCGAGGCCGTCATGGAGGCGAACGGCTGGAATAAAAGCCAAGCCATGACTGCACTCACCCTAGGCCTGCGTGACCAAGCCTTAACTGTGTTGGAAGCTCTCGGTAAGAAAGTGACCTATGAGCAGCTTCTTGAGGCCTTGGAAGCGAGATATGGCGACGCTCATCTGGAACACGTCTTTCGCGCGCAGCTTAAAGATCGCGTGCAGCGCAGCAACGAGAACCTGCAGCAGTGGGCCCTTGAGGTGGAGAAGATGGTTCGAAAAGCATACCGGTCTGTACCTGCGCTCATTGAAGGGAACCTGGTGCAGACATTCATCGACGGCATCCGCGACCTGGAAGTCAGAGCTGCTGTGAGGCTCGGGCACCACGAGACGCTTAAGAACGCCTTGGCCCATGCACTGGAGGTAGAAGCCGTGCGGCAGGATCATCGTTCCCATCGCGTCAGGGAGGTTGCAGCAGCTACAGTTCGCGACCGCAACAAAGGATACAGCCCTAGGTGCTATGGCTGTGGGGAAAAGGGCCATCTTCGATCCAGCTGCCCTAAACGAACCGTGGAAAGGAGAGTTGATCGATCTCGAGAGGGTAGTGCAGCTAACGGCACTGCCTGGCGGCGACAGGATCATCGTTCACCTCACGCTAGGGAGGTTACAGCAGTTACGGTTCGCGACCACAATAAAAGATACAGCCCTAGGTGCTATGGCTGTGGGGAAAGGGGCCATCTTCGGTCCAGCTGCCCTAAGCACACCCTAGGAAGGGAAGGTGAACGGTCTCAGAAAGGAAGTGCGGCTAACAGCACCGCCCAGCAGCAGCAGGAATACGACTTTACTATCAGACACTGCAGCGGGAAATCTCACGGCAACGCAGATGCATTGTCAAGAAGACCTTGTCCTGAAGATTGCAACCATTGTAGTAGGCAAGAGAGTAAGGAGGTGGTATCCATGAGGATGCTCAGGACGGACCACCTCAGCAACGAATGGAAGGACAACCTACGACATGCACAGCAGGAAGATCCAGACATCAAGCCGATTCTGGGATGGATGAAGGCCCGTGCTACCAAGCCTAAGTGGAGGGACGTCTCAGCGATGAGTTCAACCACGAAAAGCTATTGGGCCCAATGGGACAGCTTGCTGATTCAGGATGGAGTCCTGTGCCGTAAATGGGACAATGGTCGAAGAGACAGCTGTCGTTTGCAAATGGTTGTCCCTAAAGTTAAAGTGTCGAATGTTCTACAGTTGTGCCATAATGGTCGTTCAAGAGTCCATCTGGGAGTTAAACGAACTCTACTGAAGGTCCGAGAACAGTTTTACTGGGTCCATTATCGTGACGATGTCGAGGATTGGTGTCGTACATGTACAAGTTGTGCGGCCGTGCGGGGACCTCGGACACGTAGTAGAGGAGCACCGAAATTGTACAATGTTGGTGCACCACGGGATAGGACAGCCCTTGACATTGCGGAGCCGTTACAGAAAGGCGCAAGAGGGACTCCTAAGATCGTCCATGTGGATCGCTTGGCGCGTTATTATGGGACCGATAATGCTCGGGACGAGCATGTCTTAGGAGGGGGCAGTGTTGCATGAATAAGTCAACTAGCGCCATCTAGTGTCAGGAACGAGAGCGAGGGGAGCATTGAGAAAATGACATCACAAATTACTCAACCGACAGCGCCTAGTCGAAACTCGAACGCTCGGTACCTTGCCCGTGTTTACGTGAACATTCTGGATATTTCTTTGCTGATTCAAATATATAGGCGCTGCAAGATGCGATCGAGTGGCAGTGTTGATTTGGGCGAAACAAGCGAAGCTTCGGAGTGGAATTAAGTGAATTAATGTGTTTAAATTATTAGTGTTTTAACTTTAATTGTGTAAAGTAAATTAAAGTGTTAATTTAGGTAATTTTATCGGCAATTTTTATTGTCACGAACCTCAAGCTCGTAACAATAGGTTGAAATAATGGCAGTTGGACGAGAATCATATATATAACCTAGGGACGCAAACAAAGTCACAGCACCGACGGTACCTGGCATGTAAATCGCGGGGACACCCAAACTCCCCCAAGAAATCGCCACTAGGCTCTCTCCTCCGGTCGTCAACCGACATGGTGGAGCCATCTCGGGATTTTTCGTAAGATAGTGGGGGCAGACTTTTATGAGTAGCTGACTCATTAATTGGACCCCCAACTATCTACGGTCGGCCAGCAGTAGATTCCGCTATACTCCATAAATAAAAAATAAAAAACCACCAACCTTCCAAACTCATTCTCCCAAAGACATGGGTTTCGCCTAACATCATACCGGAAAATGACTTGCATCATTTGGCGGTATGTCTTTGCCAGGTGGGTGGTAACTAAACCTCGGCCAGGCCTCTCACTAGTATAGGACCAACCTACCACCAGTATGTAGTGGTGCTCGTTTAGCACTACGCAGGAGATACTTGTAGGGAGTCACGATTCAAGTAATTGACGGCTCCGTGGCGCAGTGGCTTAGCAATGAGTTACAGCGCTAAGGGCTGCGGGTTCGAATCTCGCACGGAACAAGTATTTGTATGGCCTACAAGTAATTGTTCCGGGTCTGGATGTTTGTCCTTGTGAAATTGATGTATGTAAACTGCCCCCACGATACAGGAGAAAATCCTAGTGAGGAGGTAACGTTTAAAAAAAAATTCCTACGAACGCGAGCAGCTTTAACCCTCAAAATGTATGTTTTCTTCACATGTTCTATTAATTATACTAAAATGCTTCGGTGGTTTAGACCCAGAAAAAATTTATGAGGAAAAAGTGAAAAAGCAAATTTATGCTATAGAAGTGAGCGGCTGACTTGGTAAGGGACGCCACAACGGACGAGAAAGTTTATCGATCAAATTGGCGATATATTGAAGATGGCCCAAGTTAAGAGTAAGAGTATTCTTAACCGACCAGCATGTAGTGTAGATATATAGACGTATCGAGAGAGGTGGGCGTGGATCATGTTAAACGGAAGTTAGTAACAGGCGTAACATTGACAAACGGTAAACATTCGACATGATGTTTTTTTTAATACTATAGGGTGACAAACGAGCACTCAGTCCACCTGATGGTAAGTGGTTGCTGTGGCCCATAGACAAAATGCAGATGCGTCGTCACCCGTGAGGACTAAGATGGAATGCGTCGTTACCAGTAAAAAGGGTCTCCGGTTCTCTACACTCACAACACGAAACACCAGCAGTTACTATTTGACGCTGGTGTTCTGTGAGAGCGTGGTCCTTCACCGGTCGAGCCGACCCATTCGTGCTACAACTATACTACTAATATAACTGTACCACGTATAAATGGTGTTAATAAGCGGCTACTGCGATATGAAAACAAACGTAACCAACTTCAAAGTATAAAGGCCACAGAAGCGTTGCGACCCCTAAGGAGTAAAATTAAACGCCTCACAGCATGTAATTATATTAACTCTCTAATTCATAAAGCAGAAACTATCAGAAACAGTTTACAGTTAAATAAAAAGCCCAGGCGGATTCTTATGCAGAAAAGAAGCCATACAATGTACGGCTAATGTATAATCGTATTGGCATATTGGACGAAGAACTAAACTCTCTGTTAATAATAATACAACACGATCGCGTTGATGTTTCATTATTATTTAGGATGTTAAGATAGAATTTTATGAAGAAAAAAGAGCCAACATCGATGGGGAAGAAAAGGCCTCAAGATACGGAACTAAACTAAAAAGTTTAACTTGTTATTCATACCGTCAACAAGTTTGTTTAAGTTTAACAAAAAAACGACACGACGACGAGTTTAATGCGCGTGTTTCTATGATATATTTTTAAGGAATTCACTGAAAATAGATAAAATGCAACAAAAATTCAATGACTCCACATTTTTCGATTAATACCTGTGCTTAGATAAAACATAACAATCACCATAAATCGTATAGTAGGCGCCGGAAAAGAAATAGTCAAATTTCAATTCGTCTGTGCGGCTAATATGAAGCTGGCAGCTCCTACGTGTGGAGTGAGCTTTCTTTGTTTAATTATTAATTTTTAACGTTTAATGCTAAAATAAAAAAAATGTTTTGCATTACTTTTATTATATGCCATGCTATATATACCTTAAAGTTTATATGCTATATATTATATGTTTATATGCTATCTATCTGCTAGTTATATGCTATATATATCTTAAAGTTTTAACATGCCAGTATCTGTGATTTGATATAGAATATGATCAAAGTAAAACTAACAATCATTACTTGACATTAAAGCACAATGACCGTGTCAAGTTTTTTTTTGAACACCAATGCCGTAAAACACGTAAACGATTTGACTTCTAGGTGATTTCAACGTCTGTAAGATCACAGTAGTAAAATTTCACGGTAGATTCCACAGCGTGTTAGCTGGGCACGCGCATAGTTGGCACCTCGCCAGATGCAGACCGCCGGATGCCGTTCGCTCTCAAGAATTCGATCTCAGCGCAGCCGCCGACCGGCGAGGCGCCGCGCTTAATCCACGCGGATACAAGACGGCTTAACTTGCTTTGTAATGTTGCAATGCTTCTGATTACCTTCGTTACTTATACCTTGGGGAATAAATAGCCATTGTTTCAACAAATTCAAACTATAAAGTATAAGTAGTTGCGTTTAGTATTCACGTTTTTTTACGTGTAGTGACGTTCTAATCCAACTTATAGTAAGCATCTAGTGCAGGACTCCTGCCCATGGACACTTACAACCAACTTCAAGCAAAGAAGAGAGTAGGAAGTATGGAGTGTAGATGTAAGGAGTACCAACTCCCATAGTAGAATAGTTAAAAAAATGTCCATCTGTAAGCGGTAAATAACAGTTCAAAAACTCTCCACAACAGCGCTGGAGTAGCTACTGGGATGAAATGAACTTAGCAGTTGTCGACGGTTTGAAGTGTACTGCTAAACTGATCAGTAGCTCTAAAATCTAAAATAATTTTATTTAGTAAATATAACCTCAAATAAGTCGTCTATCCCACTAATATTTTTCGGCACGTTCTTTAAAATTTAGCCCGTAGCTGTAGTGGCGCCACCCTCATTTAACGGTTTTCTATGGACACTTTTTTAATACACAGTCTGTACTCCTTACTTCTACACTCCATAGTAGAAGGTTATCATTTCTGTGGACTGGAAAAGAATACCTCACAGCCCGTAACTATGCTGACTCCCTGTAGCCTCCAGACCGGAATACAGTCATATAAGCACTGTTATTTCACGACAGAAATCTGTAAAAATGTGGTAACTACTCAGACAGTGATAACACTACTTAGAAACCTGACCGAGGAGGAGGAGGAGGGTATCAACCTCGTCTGACTCTCTGATCTGATCTTAGAGATTGCAGTCGCCCCTAAGATAATTTTAGCTTGGTGTCTATATATGTCCTTTTGAATAAAGATATTAAAAATACGTTTTAACATGGTAGAGACGTAGAGCCACGTTGCAGCTATATTACGGTTACAGCAATGGGTTGGATCGATCTAGTTCGTGAAAAGACCACGCTTTTATAGAATACGAGCGTAAAAGGGCGTTTGTTTAATACTGCTGTGTTTCTTATGATGAATTGGTAAATGTAGAGAATCGAAGACCCTTTTTACTTTTTACTTACTACTTACACATCTATATTTTTTCATAATCGAGGATAAATGTATATGACAATAGGCCGTGACATCCACTTACCATTTGTTAGACTATTTGCTCGCTTATTCAAGCCTGTTTGGACTATAGGGTAATTCAGACCTTCATTATTACCACGAAATGAAGCCTAATATATCGAATAACTAGATAACTATATTTTTACGCGAAAACGTAAACATCGCCCTAAGAATATATTTCTCACTCGCCAGAGTCGAGTAACTGGTACTTCTACAACTGGCTTGTGTAAATGATCTTCCATCCAGATGGCGGGAAGGCATGGATAATGAGAATATCTATACTTCGAATACACTCAGTTCTATTCTGAAGAGTGTAGAGAGTCAGTATAAACACAGACTGTAAGTTTTTTTCTTCAATTGGAGAAGTGTAACAAACGAGCACATAGCCCACTTATCATCGGTTTCTGTGGCCTCTAGACATCTACATCTATCCTCGATTTCAGATCAAATTGCAAATGCGTTGTCACCCGTGAGGACTAAGATGGAATGCCTCCTTTCCAGCAAAAAGGGTCTCCGGTTCTCTATAATCACCATACAAAACACAGCAGCGATTTTACGCTGGTAATCTGTGAGAGCGCAGTCCTTCTCCGGTCGAGCCGACCCATTCGTGGTACAATTATACTAGTAATATAGCTGCTGTATGGCTCTACCACGTAAAGTATTCAATCTTATTCCTCAGAGGTGTCAACGCAACTGCAACCTTCTTTGTTTGAAGTTAGTTTCAAGTGTCGATTTGCTGCAATAGTCACTAACCATCAGGTGGACTGTACGTTCGTGGGACAAAACAGTATTATAAAAAGAACGTGTGGCTGCACTTTACTTCACTGCACAAGGAAACTGGTGGAGTATTTACACGTATAAACAACTTCCAAAGAAAAGTGGTAACAACATTATTTCTGCAAGTGAAATGTAATTTTAAAAAGAAAAAAAAAGGAAAAGTGCACTTTTCGCAAACGTAAAGTTACAAAAATGTATTTAAATACCGTTAAGGTGTTTACGAGCGAGCAGTTTGTTAATTCGTCCACAAAATTCACGGAGTACTCCTACACTGGGATCATTGACATCGAATTATTAAAGAACGTTTGGCTTGCATACGCCCGATATAAATAATGTAGTTTCTAAACTGAATCTTACTGAAAATTAAAAAAAAAACGAAACAATTTAGATTTACTGCCACCGTGCTAACCCGGAATAATACTTTATATTTATATTTTTAGAAGTTTTGTATTCTTTTTACAACTAATCCGTCTCGGCAAAGCATGACATTGAACATATTATAAAGAAAATCAATGCACGTCGACAAACTCAATGATTCTCTTCTAAACGTCTCCGCACATGCTTTTATCTATGATTTCGTTGGCGTGTAATTTGGTTAATGCGACGTAAAAGTTTGCTCAGGGTGAGGTTTTTCGTAAGAATTGTGTCTCTTATTGCCTAACATTAATGGCATGTTTTAATAAAACAAAATTAATTTTACTTGTATACGGAGTTACCGTAAGGCAAAGGGTACATTCTGTGTTATCTCTAACGTATATTGTAGCATTATAGCTGCTTTTTATTTGCTGGTATGCTGTGACAGAGAAGTCCTTCATTCGTGCTGCGATCAAGCAGCCGGAATGTACGGAAAAGATAAGAGGATGGTACCAATCCCAACAAACGTTTAGAAAGAAAAAGAGTCGTACCATCTTAATTGAGGAAACCAAAAGAAAAACCCCTTTATCATCTATCATAGTAAACAATAAATAAAACTGCCAGTCGTAGGACTGCATGTTACAAGTGAAAACTTCTTAGCTTCACAAACTTGTAAACAAATCTTTTGGGTTGATGAGAAATATTTTTAAGAAGTATTTTTTATTTGAAATTATTTTTATCAACGTATAAAATGTTCATTTATTGCGTTGTTTTACATGAAAAACAATGTTTATTTACTATATAATACAAACAAATTTACGTATACACATCCGTATTATATGCATGTGAGCGTTACGGTCACGCGAATTCAGTGCTTTTTCCCCATCCCAAAAGTGCCCAACGTGCCTAAAGAAGTTCTTCTTTTAAATTTACTTGATAATGAAAATTTTTCTGTTATCATAAGAACGCATGAATGAAAAATTTTTCCTTCGTGGTGGCGGCGAAAGAGAATCTAATACCCGATGTCGTAGGTGTAGTAGTAATAGGCGACGATAAGAAATGCCTAAAAGATCTAATGACTTGCGATATACGACGGTTTACTAGATGGTAGGACTCGTAAGTCGTAAGTAGCCAAGCATACTTGTTAAATAAAATATTTTCTACAAAGTAATTTTCCGGCATCGTTATTCTACAAAAAGTAAAAATATTTGAATCACAAAGCAAAAGCTTCTACTCGATAATTCCTCACATTCTCTAGAATATATTTACGGCACCGCATCGGTGACAAATGGTGCAGTCGACGGATAATCACTACGACCTGCCTTAACCTGTTGAAAACTAAGAACGAAAGTGCAACAAGCTTTATGTTGGACGAAAAACAAGCCTAAATTTTCCCACTAATAATTATCTTTCCGCACATGTCATCAGTACATAAAGCTTGTCCAAGGATACCTCAAAATAATAAACACACAAAGGCTTTATGCGGATCATGTTCAATTAAGGTAAATATCTGCAAATGTGTGCTTTAGTAATAACCCTATAATAAGTATAATTCTTGATAAAACTGAAATGATAAACAAAGTGACATCCACACATAGTGACGGTAAATTGGTACTGCAGTTCATGGGCACTTACTAACTTTAAATCAAAAAAGCTACTGTTTCTGAGGACTATGATGGAATATCTCACAGCGTGTAATTATATTGGCTCTCTAAAATCTATGGACTGAAACACGGCAGTGCACGCACACGTTCTTGACGACTGAGATAGTTAAGAGTATGGTACCTGTCCAGACGGACTCCTTGGCAGACAAAAATCCTATTATCTGGTTAATTATTAAAGTTTTCTCTACGATACGATTAATTTCTTCTTTATATTACTAAATAATTATTTGCAGGTCATACAAACGCCTTTTCTTTTCGGAAATCGAACCCTGGCAACGCTGCACTTTGCCACTTCACCATTGGCATCGAGCCTTGATAATGATGATTTGCAGTAGTTTTAGAAAAAAAGTTGACTATTAAAATTTCCCTACTTTATGAATTTTTTCTTTATATTACTAAATAATTATTTGCAGGTCATACAAACGTCTTTTCTGTTTGGGAATTGAACCCTGACAACGCTGCACTTAGCCACTTAACCATTGGCATCAAGGCTTGATAATGATGATTTGCAGTAGTTGGTAGACTAAAAATTTCCCTACTTAGAATTTTTTCTTTATTGGCAGTAGTTGTAGAATGATAGATCTTTTTTATAGAATAAGCACTATTTGGTATACTTATAAAACTTCGATGATAACGCAGTTACACGGTACCTGGAGCGATCTGATGATGCCGGCCCTATCTACGCCTATAAATGCTTATTTTAAAATCAATGGTGATCACTTATCACTGATCACATGTGAAGAATCGACGCTCCGGGAATCTGCAGTCTGTGAACATTTACAGGATCGCCCCCGTCACTACATCAGATTTGATAGACCACAAATCCTCGCTAAAGAACACCGATTCCTTTCAAGGATGATTCGCGAGGCTATTGAAATCAAAAAACATCTGCTAATTTCAATAAAATGGCTGGGTGCTACCATCTGCTTGGGATCCTATAATAAACGCTAAAAGTTTAAATCCCAACCCAAGCATACAACTGCAATACTTCATGATTCCATAAGTTCATACTGTGTAGATCGGAACAAAAGTTAAATTTAATAATCTATGGTAACCGTGGTTAACTAATGACAGCTGGACGTTGAACATCTCAGTCCTTCCCGTGACCATGGGTGCTGTAAAGCTCTCGAAACGTCGGGTATTTAAAAAGTTAAATATACGCGATAAATTCCGTAAAAACTAGGGCTATTATTTCAATGTGTAGCTGTTCGCGTAAATATAGAAATCATCACAATGGTGATTTATTTTTGACTTGAAAGTATTCATCAAGGTTTTTATTTGCATGAATTTACTGACTTTTTAAAAATACATATGACATCTGATACTATAATCGTTATACCATCCCGTGAACTATTACGGTAAATGCTCCTTTTGCACTATGGAAGAGTGATTTCCAACAGTGGAATATTTATGAACTGTTGAAAGCAAACAACCACACGGCCGTTGCAACACGAACATTTTCGAATAAGTAAAAATCAAGAGGTTATGATAACATAGTACGTGGCATTCGTTATTTACGTTCACTCCATTCACGCGCGTGCCAGAGGTCGCGTGGGACCGAAACATTTGTCTAGTATCACTTTACTGACAATTAGCCGCATAAAAGACAGCTGCTGACATCGATGCCGGCCGAAAACGAGGGACAATAATTGTTAGAGATGTGTTATTATTAACTATATCAATAAAGTACATCCGTTAACCTCGTATTATATAGAATTTAAACAAACCTACTACTATTTCAAAACGATTTTTTTATAACGCCGGCTATGTAGTGGCCAGTGTAGTTCCTAATCAAAACAAATGCAAAGCAAAACGAAATTCATTGGAACTACCTCAGCGTCTGCTGTGTCAAAGAGGTTTTCTGTGAGATTATTTCACGTAAGTAATAAGTATGTAGCTAGTTGTTTAACAGAGTAAAACGGACATGAAACCAACACATTTGAATTATTGACTTAAAAAAACGAACATGCTTTTTTATTTGAGACCAAAAATCACTGGCCACCCTGGATTTACTTTAGTGTAAATAGCACGGTGTTCTATACTAGAAAATCAAACTACATATTATTTTTTTTAGCCATGCAGATGTTTCCACGTAGTGTCTGCCTGACAGAGCCAAAGTTTGAATTTGAGGAGACCTAAGTTTAAATGTTAATTGAACAACGTATAGAAAATTCTGTTTAAGAAATATTTTCTTTATTTCTCAGACATGCTGGTTTTCTCATCATTGTACATTACAACGTAGTATTAAAGAGGTGCGTAGTTTTAGAGAAATATCAACCAACATTGTAATACCGGGTGATAACT
This sequence comes from Parnassius apollo, assembly GCA_907164705.1. Lineage (NCBI taxonomy): Eukaryota > Metazoa > Arthropoda > Insecta > Lepidoptera > Papilionidae > Parnassius > Parnassius apollo. The sequence goes on from CAJQZP010000935.1 coordinate 4,529,991, forward strand.
CACGTTCGATTTGCCGACAATATAGTCAGTATGGCATTATCCCTAAAGTACCTTAGCTTTTCGATTTTAAGAATAACATAAACAAGACAAAAACTATGCATAACATTTATCTAATATATCATATTCCGTTGGCTGTCGCGAACACTACGCTCGAAGTTGTTGAAGAAAATGTGCGTGTCCGAATATGTGAAACTGGGACAAATTTTACGATGAAGCGGAAAATCGACGAATCCAACTAGGCTTGGATCCTATCGAGTAACTGCGACAAATCTCCTTGATCGTTATGCCTTACAACTTTATGACGAAAGCGTAAAAACCTGAAGTGATAATGGACCGATCATTTAGCTCGAAGAACCAACAACCGATGGGGAAAAAAGGATTAGAGTGGCAGTTTCAAGTGCAGTATTGGGCGAACACCACTAGATGGAGGGACGACTTTATGATACACGCAGGTTGTCGGTGTATGCAGATAGCCCAGAACCGTACTTTGTGGAAAACTATGGGCTTGACAAGCTGTAATGATAGTCATAGTGTCAATAAACACAAGTTACACTATATGACGTAACTGTACATTTTTAAATGTTCTTTGCTTCTTTGTATACTTTATAAAGTCAAATAAATTTAAAATATTGGGCACAAATGATTTCTTGTATGTCCTCTTTTTAAATGCCACTGAATTTTGTTTCTTTTTTGTATTATCAAAATATGCATCGTGTAATAACATTTATGTATTATTTATAATTTTCTATTTTGTTTAAGAAATGCAGTGTAGGCCTACAATAAAAGTCCAGCTGATCAGTAAGCTGAAGTAGCAAAGCTCTACACTAGATAGAGTAACGACCTGGTAAGAAATGCAGGCTATCGATGGATGCAGGCGGCTCATGACCGTGCTTCGTAGCATTCCATGGAGGAGGTCTATATTCAACAGTGAACTTTTAACGGGCTGTAATGACGATGATGTTGATGAATGTTGTGTACTGATTTCTGTCTGGTTTAAATAAATAAAATAAAATAATAAACAACTTAAGATTTTTATTGTAATATGCTATCCAAAGATATAACGGAATAAAATAATGACGATTGATAAGTTTCTTTATTAAAAGCTGCTCTCCGCGACTCCGCCTGCGTGTAACTTAGGGTTTTAATTAATTTAATTTTTTGTGAAGTCCCTTTCTTTTTCAATGATAAAAGTAGCCAAAGTTATTCTTTATAACATCAGCTATCTGCTGGTGAACGTCCCGTCAAAATCGTTTCAGCGATTTCGGAGATTAGCTGGAACAATCAGACAGACAAAATTTTATTAAAAGTTGTGTTTTTGTTATAAGTATTCTTATATTGACACTACAAACAGACACTTCAATTTCATCTAGTTGTATATACGTAGGCGGTCCCATAATGAATTGGCCTAACTATGAACCAATGAAGGAAATGAAACGAAACCAATTTTATTTTTCAATATAATCACCATGAATACTAACACACTTCTGACATCTGTGAATCAACATCTCTAAACCTTTATAAAAATAATCACATTTTTTATCCTCAAAATGACTGAAGACGGCCGCCTGCAACTCTTCATCGCTTGAAAATTTTCTTCATCTTAAGTCCCGCTTAAAGTTGAAATAAATAATAGTCGGACGGAGCCATGTCTGGACTGTAAGGTGGATGTTGAACTTCTGTGAACCCGCATTGACGAACTTCATCCTTCGAAACACCAGCGGTATGAACAGGGGCGTTGTCATGGAGCAACAGGACACCTTTAGACAGCTTGCCTCTTCGTTTTTCCTTTATCTTGTCTCGTAATTTATATATTAAAGAAGCATAATATTCGCCGTTCACGACTGTATTACGTTCTTTAAAATCCACCATCAAAATGCCTTGAAAATCCCAAAATATTGTGCACATCAGTTTTTTAGTCGATTGTTGCACCTTTGCCTTTCTAGGGGGCTTTTCACCCTTATAACTACATTCCATTGACTCGCGCTTACTTTGTGGATCATAATACAAGATCATAGTTTCATCACCAGTCACTAGCCGCTCGATCACAGTCTTTGGATTTTCGCCACAAGCATCCAAAAACTCCGAAGCGCAGCGCACTCTTTCCTGTCTCTGTACCGCTAAAGAAGTTTCGGTACCCATCTTGCACTCACTTTTTTCATGTGAAGATGTTCATGGATCGCGCGATGAACGGTACTCTTAGAGAGCCCAAGCCTTGCTGCAATTTCTCTAATCTTCAAACGGCGGTCACTCAGAACCTCCTCTTCGATAAGAGCAATCGTTTCGGGAGTGAGCACTTCCACAGGTCGACCGTCGTGGCCAAAGTCTTCGACGGTTTCTCTCCCGAGGCGAAACTCTTTCACCCAATTTTTCACTGTGCTATAGGAGGGGGCAGACTCCTTATACACGCCATCCAATCGTTCTTTTATTTGGGCAGGGGATAAACCTTCTTTAAACAGAAACTTTATGACACTTCGATACTCAGTTTTCGACATTTTGAAAAAATACGCGACTCTCGTTATTCAAATGCCTGTTAAACTAAGACTAAGCATTTCATGTCGATGCATGTTTCTTATATTAAGTGCACGATAAACGTACTATTTAATGCAACACAACATGTAGCGACATGTCGCGTTGAACTATGTCAGGCCAGTTCATTATGGGACCGCCTGGTATGTGTAGATAAAAAAAGAAAGAAAGCTCTGCTAGTTTTAGCTAGAGCTAGAGCTTTTAAAATTTTATAACTATATACACTTGTATCACAGAACACTCAGAGATGGTTCTTGGCTCACATTTCGTAATACGATCGCTAAGCTATTTTACCTTTTATTTATATTTAAAACAAATTTATCTATTACAAATTGAAGTACCAAAACCAAAGTCTAAGTACGTTTAAATTTTGCCACGCGGTCGATACTTAGCTCATAACAAGCCGTTTCAGATTGCGATAAAACCTCTCAAGCGATGATAACAACCTGTGATTAACCTTTGATGTTTTGTTCTATCGACAAGTGGCTGGGTTTAATACGTTTGTACGCAATACTACAAGAATAATATAATATGTATATGTCAGACCTAACGTATGTCTTTAATAACATCAACATTTTTTATGAAAGGCCCACCGCGGCCTTGCCCGGGATAAACAATTATTTATCTTGAATATTAGGTAGGTTTGATTTATTTTAAAACTTCAGGGTATATACTATATTTTTAGTCAGTTTTGCTTTTGACACCATAATTCTATTTTGTCGCTCACGCGACAAAATACATGACACGCAGTATTTATTTTTTTATAAAAATAAATACTGCGGGTTATCGTTATAAAATAGACATATTATGCTTTTTTAGAACTTTTTAAGATGAACAATTCAGCCACACAATATTTTCGTGCAACTTCATCTTATGACGCAGCGCACCCTATGAAAGCTCTGAAGAGGCACGACTTTTTCCGACTTTGTTGACGAATATCATTATAACTTTTAGCCATAATACACATTATATATAGCCTATATCCACAAGAAATAATGTACTTTCCAAATGGTGTAAGATGTTTTTAAACTATATTTAGCTTACCCTCTACATATGCACAAACTCACAAAACTCGCGCTCTCCCTTTACAATATTAGTCTAGATATAGATTACAAATCTGTTTAGTTCAATATGAGGACGAAACTATATAAGTTCTTATAAATCGGTCATGGGTTGGTTAAGAGAAAAAAAAAAAAACTTTCCCCCCACTCCAGAGAAGAGAAGCAGGAGAGCCAGCAACCAAAAACACCAAAAAAAAAAAAAGGCCGGTGTTTCGCCCACCCCCCCTAAAAAAAAAAAAAAAACTCGTAGAAGAAGAAAGCCTATACCGCATAGAGGATTCGATTTCTGTACTTTTGAATAGTCTGGAGTCTAACAGGTATATTAACAAATTTCAATTCCTACGTAATCCAGGTTCCTATAAAACACAAAAAGACATTCCTCGCTCCTGATTTCTGGCTCTCCGGGTATGCCGACAGGGACGCGCCAAAGAAGATAGTTCCCTAAATAGTGTTATGTTTATGCTATTTACATATTTTCAGGTTAATGTATATACTGCAACGGGTCAATGTTTTTTTTTACTTATTATAAACCAATGCTCGACCATGTAGTGGCGGTGTAAGAATATTCACCACCCCATATCATCCCGTGGGTGTAGCAAGAGATGACAGATAGAAACAAACCAGAAGATGGGCAGCAGCATCTTCTTAGTAAAAAAAATTGCAGCTGCTTATCCGCTTGCGAATCGTGGCAACTATGGCAAATATCCCCCTATGAGGCAATTTATAGAGGAGGCCTACGTTCAGCTATGGACTTTATTCAGCTATAGTGGTAGCGGCTTGTCAACAATCCCACCTGGTGTAAGAGGTTATGAAGCCCTAGATGGTAAATCGCACTGTCTTAGCTCAACAAAAGCCTACACTCTTGCCTTCAAGACATCCAAATTGTATTCGGACGGAAATACAGACGACGGCAAATTATTCCACTCCTTTGATGTACACATTACAAAAAAATAAAGCAAGCCGTTTGATTCTAATGCGTGGAAGATCAACAATAAAGGGGTTAAGACCCGCTGACCGTCTGGTTTCTGGTTCCGATCATGTAAAGAAGAGGGAGGAATTAAAGCATTTAATTCTTGCGCAAATTCTCTGAAATGCATACTATAGAATACTGATAAAACCGTAACTTTTAAGTCCTTGATTTTTTTTATAGAATAAGGGTGACTAACAAGCACACAGTCCACCTGATGGTAAGTGGGTGCTGTGGCCCATAGATACCTATATATTTATTGCTTATATAGTTATAGTTGTATATATATAATATTATATACATATATATATATATATATATATATATATATATATATATATATATATATATATATATATATATATATATAAGCTCTTACCAGTTCGTCACTCTATCTAGTGTATTGCTCCTTCAACTTACTGATCAGCTGCGATTTTGTTTCATGCCTACAAAATTATAAAAAATGCAATATTATGTGTATGTATTGCTTATATATATATATATATATATATATATATATATATATATATATATATATAAATGTGTGTGTATGTGTGTGTGTGTGTGTGTGTGTGTGTGTGTGTGTGTGTGTGTGTGTGTGTGTGTGTGTGTGTGTGTGTGTGTGTGTGTGTGTGTGTGTGTGTGTGTGTGTGTGTGTGTGTGTGTGTGTGTGTGTGTGTGTGTGTGTGTGTGTGTGTGTGTGTGTGTGTGTGTGTGTGTGTGTGTGTGTGTGTGTGTGTGTGTGTGTGTGTGTGTGTGTGTGTGTGTGTGTGTGTGTGTGTGTGTGTGTGTGTGTGTGTGTGTGTGTGTGTGTGTGTGTGTGTGTGTGTGTGTGTGTGTGTGTGTGTGTGTGTGTGTGTGTGTGTGTGTGTGTGTGTGTGTGTGTGTGTGTGTGTGTGTGTGTGTGTGTGTGTGTGTGTGTGTGTGTGTGTGTGTGTGTGTGTGTGTGTGTGTGTGTGTGTGTGTGTGTGTGTGTGTGTGTGTGTGTCAGATGTTTCAGTCTCTATATAGAGTCGCTTATTTACAGCAAATTATTCAGCGTCTGTGATATAAAATATTATAAAACAAAAATTATTTTGTATAAACTTGTATAAACTCTCCTGGCTCACTTCCTTAAATAATGACTGAACAGAAAAATATATTCACACACTGTCACAATAGCCTTAAAGACAACTGCCAGTACAGTAGGCGCGCGAGTTCATGTCCATCCTGAGGAATGCGGTAGTGCTGTGACCTAATCAATTATGGTAATGTCGATAATTACTACCGATTTAGTCAACAGCTGTCAATTTGGTTTATTGTAACTTAAGGTGATTTTGCAAATTATGAAATAAAATAAATGTGATAAGTACTTACTTGTTTATTGCTAATAGAGAAAAATATTTTTTAAAATGCAATTTAATCACTATCAGATGCAAAAACAACCGACAGAGCAGAGTCGGAATCAGTATCTTCGCCGTCGCTGACTTCAATTACGAATTTGTCGATCGTATTTTCCATTAGTCCGTCTTTTTGCCAGTAATGCTCTTCCAAAATTATAACGTGATCATCGAATCCACACCAATCTTTTTCTGTCACTAGGTTTATAGCCATCTCCGTTACTTCTTTCAATCTTGTTAGGGATAAATCTGAGTTAACGTTGTACTCCCTCACAACTCTCTTGACTTTTGCCCATGCTAACTCAATTGGGTTTAAGTCGCACATGTACGGTGGCAATCTTAAAACCTCATGTCCGTGACTACGGATGAGCTGGTCTATTTTAAAACTTTTCTCTTGGGGCGCATGCAATTTTATCAAATCAAAAAAGCTCGCCTTTTCTCATGCTTAGTGAAGCCTCTACATTGTTTCTAATAAGCCATTCTAACATAACCGTTTTAGTGCTTGATTTTGTAGGAACTTTATTTTCCTGAACACTGTGATATGGTGCGTTGTCCATAACGACAACGCTGGATGGTGGCAAATTGGGAATGAACATGTCAGTCGCCCATTTCTCAAAGTTCGTACTGTTCATTTGCCCGTGGTAATCGCCTGTAGCAGTACCAGCTTTGAAAAGCAATTTTGCGCTATCCAAAAAACCACGTCTGGATCCGGCGTGAACGAGAATCAGCCTGTTCGTTGAGCTGGTGTCAGTCAGTATCGCGTCTATATAATCGTTTCTCCAACACTTTTTAAATGTGAGGTTATTGTCGATCCAAGTTTCGTCTAAAAAGAAAATATCGCGATTGTTTTCTCTATATTGACGAATTTTTTGCAAATAATTTGACCGCGCAAATACAACAGCTGGTCTTTCTACCAAAATCCTTCGCTTGTTGTGACATTTTTGCCATTTATAGCCCATTTTCTTTAGAAGTTTTCGTAAACTTGTAGTCCCCCAGGGAAAATTTATTTTTTCCCGGATTGCCGCCAGAAGTTTAGGACAAGTGGGAACGATATTTTTTGTCAAATAAAATTCTTCTATACATCTGTGTATTACACTTCTATCGAAATCATCTACATTTAAATTCCCCATTTTATTACACGATTTCCCTTTTTTAGAAGGCGAATGAAGAGGTCCATTTTTTGCTTCTGTTTGAATTCTAGACAATGTTCTTTTAGTAAGTCCAGTGTAACGGGCCGCTCGATCTAAAGCATTGTTAACGGGAAAAGCGAATTTATTCTCTTTTTTCTCTTCAACACACATCTGTAGGACATTTCTCGCCATTTCACGTGCTTGCTTATGTATTATAAAAGGTTTTTTCCTACCCGAACTTGCTGGAAGCGAAGTAGTCATGGTTTATTCACGATAAAATAACACAATCTCGACTAATTTTCTGTATCGATAAGCGCGCGTCACAACCGTCAAGGACAACACTCGACTGCAGACAAATGCGGCGAGGTGGTTGAAAGCGGGGCGAGCTGCCCCCGCGCGCCGCCTCTGTCCCCGATGGACATGAACTCGCGCGCGTACTGTAGATAGGCAGTACCACTTCTGGCTCACTGAGTCAGAAGTGGTACAACGTTCGTCGACTCCCGATCCTAAAAAAGGTTTTGGCATACTCTGATCTGCGGTCCGTTTTTACGTAGGATGCACGGTTCCGGAGATGTGCAGATCAATTAACTCTTATCTAATTGATATCCGATGAGGGCCTCCACCGTCATTAGCGCCCAAAAAATTCCCGCGTACCTTTATCAGATTGTATGTGAGTAGGTGTTAAATTACTTTCAGTAAATATACTTTCAAAACATTCTTTAGTTGTTTCTGAGATTTTCTTTTTCATTGGTCTTGCAAAAGCATATTTACTAAATACATCAATAACACAAAGTATATACTTGAAACCATCATTATATTGAGAATAAGTTCGCATATCACTTAAATCAGCTTGCCACAGTTCATTAATATTTGATAGAATGTACCTATTACGCGGAATTTTTTTCGAATGGGTTTATGTAATGTTTCTTGTGATTTTAACCATTCCTTTCCTTGCCTTTTATTCATTTTACCCTTCATGGCTTTTGATAATTTATCAATACTACCAAAACCAGCGGGATTAGACGGATCATAATAAATCCTGATAATTTCTTCTAGTACTGGGTCTATTTTTCCCACTCAAGCCTTTTACGTATTTTAGTTATAGACTTTTTATCTCTACTTCTCGGTGTCGAAAACTCTTGAACTTCAATCTCCAGAGGGTTTGTTCAGATCTTTTGCTTGAAGTTGGTTAATAAACTCACATCTCTTTGGATTTCCAATATAAGTAAGTGGTACTTTAATATCTTTTATTGCTTCAGCAAATCTATCCCACCCTACTGGATCACTTCTTTTTAAGGGTCTTAGTGAATCATTTATTAAATCAACAATATTACTTCCAGGAATTTTTTCATTATCAATTATGACTGTACCTTCATTATCCCAATGTATTTTACTTTTACTTGTTTCAACTAAGTTTAATAATAACTGTCCTTCTTTATTATAAGTTTTTGGTATTAAACTGAGTATTTGAACTGGTGTGTATTCTAATCTAAAGAATTTCTGCAGTGGAACTGATAGTACGAGTAACTTTATGCATCAACAAGCTTTTCTCACATTCTGTTGCTTATCTCAACATTTCTTCGTGTTGCGTCTTGTTCAGTGTATTGATGACTCAAATACGATTTGTATAACACAAAAGAATGCAATTTAATATTTAGAAATCACTATAATTGATCATTCCTATGTTAGTCATTGAGTAGATTGGTACTGTAATAATCTCCTAATACCAGTAATATCATGGATACACTAGATGTACAACAACATCTGAAAAAGATTCACCCCAGTCTAGAAAATAATGTTTATGCTGCTAATAGACTGCTCATGTAAACCCACGTACCAACGTATATAATATGCAATTTGGATACAGATGATAAACTTGGGTCACATTGGGTAGCTTTATATATCGATACGAATGACGTCGGTCAATACTTTGATTCATATGGACGGTCACCTGTACGATATCATCTAGAGCTTTTAAAAAGGAATTGTAAAAGATGGAACTGGAATGTTGATAGTATTCAGAATGAGTGGACTTCAGATTGTGGCGAATATTGCTTGATGTATTTGCTATATAAGTTTCAGGGATATTCAATGCATAGTTTTACGAGTATATTTACAGGGAACACATTGTACAATGATATTTTAGTGGATGAGATGTTTCGCTCCTATTTTATAGACAATAAGTAATAAGATTTTGTATTTTGTAAATAAAAATTGTAACAAAATTAGGTAATGTGTTTTATTGATGATTCAGATTAGCGTTGTAGATAGGAACAAAAAAAGTATAATACGCCGAGGAAAAATAGACAATAACGGTATTCAATGAACAATAGATAAATAACAATGGGGCGCTAATGACGGTGGAGGCCCTCGGATATCAATTAGATAAGAGTTAATTGATCTGCACATCTCCGGAACCGTGCATTCTACGCAAAAACGGACCGCAGATTCGTGATCAGAGCATGCCAAAACTTTTTTTTATTTTTTTTTAGGGTCGTGAGTCGACGAACGTTGTACCACTTCTGACTCAGTGAGCCAGAAGTGGTACTACCTATCTACTACTACCATTATTATTAAGAAATGCATGCAACTTTTTATTCTAATTTTTAATGTTTGTTTAATTGGTACACTTTTTTACTAAATTCTGCGGTTAAGATAACTATAAACTTGAATTGTTAATGCTAAGTAAATACATACGATACAGAATTACCTATTGTGGGTATTAACAGCTACTTCAATGAATGGTAGTTATTTCCTTTCAAATAAACGTTTTCGTTTTCATTTTTTTTCAGTTATACAAAAATAATTGTTGGAAGTGTGTCTATGGGACTAAGTGGTCGTCTAGCTTTTACTGCCGTGTTCCCTCCGGTCTAAAGAGTATAGAGAGATAGTAGTTAGTTAGTATTTAGAGGCTGTGATTCGATCTTAGTCTTCGTCTATCTTAGTCTCAGCTGCATCTAAAGACCGATTTACAGTTCGACAAGTACTGTAGCGAGTTATCTAGCGAACCTGGCGAGTAAGTAGAAAATCTCTTATGAACGGAAATTAACGAGTTAAGTAGCAAGTTAACAATTAAGTTGTACGAGATAGCCGGCTGGTCTATTTTACGGCGAGTTAATTGTGCGAAGTGTTGCCTTCTTGAGCGTCTCCCGCCACCCGCAACTAAACTCGTTGCTCGTGTGAAGGAACGAGTTTGACTGCAAAAGTTAGGACACAAAGTTTTCGCGTTCGACCCTTAAAATAGAAAATTAAATACTCTTTAACTAAACTCTCCACGAAAATTTTTGAACGGTACTGTCCACTTTATCGTTTACTGTCAACTGCCCTGTAACTAAACTCGCTACTGTACGTGTCAAAGTGTAAATCGGCTATCAGTCAGGTGACAACGCATCTCTTATTTTTCTATATTTGAAGTCGACTGCAGATGTCCATGGACTGCAGTAGACACTTACCGTCAGGTGGACGTTAAGTTAATTTTTTACTTCAGTTAATAAGAAAATAACCATCTCTCGTGGACTAGATATAAAAAATTCAGACCGATGACTGAATGCCATGCTTTAGTTGTAATGTAAATACTGCCATTCCATCTGCAAATGTGCACCTAAATTTTAATTTAGTGGATTATAATAGCTAATTAGCTTCATTTAGCAACACTTGACTACTTCTTATAATATTTAATTATATTTTGTAACAATACACTACGCTCGAAATTATTTACGAGTATGTTCTCCGAAGATTACAATTTGTCACTTTGTCTTGCGTATGTGGACTATAAGAAAACCTTTTATTCCGTCGAAATCTGGGTGCTGCTGAAGTCCCTTCAGCGGTGCCAAGTTGACTCTCCGTATATCGAAGTGCTAGAAGAAGATAGAAGTATTTATACAGTAGGGCTACGACGGATATCCTTGTACAGAACCAGAGTACGAAAACTATCCAAATGCAGAGAGGTGTAAGGCAGGGTGACGTAATATCCCCGAAACTCTTCACCGCTGCATTGGAAGACGTTTTCAAGCTACCGGACTGAAAAGAACACGGTATTAACATCAATGGCGAGAATATCACTCAACTTCGATTAGCCGACAATATAGTCCTTATGGCAGAATCGCTGGAGAATCTAAGCACTATGCTCAAAGTTCTCAATAGTGTCTCCCAGCGGATAGGTCTTAAGGTGAACATGGACAAAACAAGTCATATGCAATGTCTATATCACAGCTATTCCGGTGTTTGTTAGGAGCACTAAGCTCGAGTTGTTGACGAGTATGGGACAAATAGTCCGACTAGTTAAGTCCAATTTCGACCGGGAGGTCATAATAATAATAATAATAATAATAATTCATTTATTGCATTACTGTGTACAAGTTAAAGATGACATATTATTAAAGGTATCAACAGTTGCCTCATCAGGCGTGCACTAGATTTACAATTTTCATAAACATAATATATATACTATTTACATTTAACAGATTACATTTTTGCAATTTACATTTAACAGATGATAGATTTACAATTAACTTCTAAGATAAAATATTTAAAAAATACGTGTGGCACTCGGTGACTGCCACGGTAAAGCTATTGCATAGCATTTTTTATCAACTTATGCAATTATAATTATTTATTTATTTTATTTATGCAGTTAAGTCTTTGATATTAAATCAAGTTACACTTTTTGAGCGTGGTGACCGATAAGAAAACAATTTTTTTTTCTCTTATTGAATAAATGAGAAGTTAATATTGTTTAAAATAATCTTAATATCATACAATACATGTAGGTTATTCAGGAATTTTTATCACTGAGTTAGCAGCTAGTGTACACGCATACGTCTAGTCGCACGCACACAAACACCGTGCCGAAGTCTGCCGAGTGCCGAAGTCTGCCGAACTGAAACGACGTTAGACGATGCACGGCTTTCAACGCCACACTTCCGTGCCCGTCGGAGTGGGGAGCGTGAGGTTTTTTTATCGTTAGGGAATTCCTGGATTCGGTCCCCGCGCTCAAGGCCCGCGATAGAAGCTATGCAATAGCTTAAAAAATGCTTATAGATATAAGTATAATAAAGAACACGATATTAATTCTAAAAGTATAAAACGTATGTTCCACCAACTAGTTTTTTAGATTATTGAAATAATACTAGTTTTTACGGAATTTATCGCGTATATTTAACTTTTTAAATACCCGACGTTTCGAGAGCTTTACAGCACCCATGGTCACGGGAAGGACTGAGATGTTCAACGTCCAGCTGTCATAGTTAACCGCGGTTACCATAGATTAAAATTTAACTTTTGTTCCGATCTACACAGTATGAACTTATGGTATCATGGAGTCTTGCAGTTGTATGCTTAGGTTGGGATTTAATTTTATTTATTATAGGATCCCAAGCAGATGGTAGCACCCAGCCATCTTCTCTATTGAAATTAGGATGTTTTTGGATTTCAATAGCCTCGCGAATCATCCTTGGAAGGAATCGGTGTTCTTTAGCGAGGATTTGTGGTCTATCAAATCTGATGTAGTGACGGGGGCGATCCTGTACATATTCACAGACTGCAGACTTCCCGGAGCGTCGATTCTTCAAACATCAGCTATATGTTCTTTGACGCGGGTTTTAATTGATCTTTTAGTTTGTCCTATGTAGGAGAGACCACATTCACAATCAAGCTTGTACACTCCTGCATCTTGCAGAGGGACGTTACACTTGACTGATGGTAAAAACTGACCAATCTTCTTCGGCGGCTTGAAGTATGTTTTGATGGAAGCGCGCTTCAAGATGTAGCCAATCTTGTCAGTGACTCCTCTAACATACGGCAGTACAGCAGGTACACGCTCGACTGTGGCCGGCTTCACTCGTTCTCTGTGACGTAGGCGCGGGACCCGAAGCTTGTTGTCATGCAAAACTTGCTTGACATGTTGGAGCTCGGCAGCCAGGTGTTTACTGTCACAGATCCCTCGTGCTCTCTGAAACAAAGATTTACCCACGGTAGCTAACTGTGAAGGATGGTGGTGAGAATCACCGTTTAAATATCTATCTGTATGGGTCTTTTTTCTATACACAGTATATAAAAAAGACCCATACAGATATATATTTTTAGATTATGTTTGAATTTGGGTCCTTTTATTGTTTTAATACTATTGGGTAAGTGATTAAATACTTTAATTGCTGTTATGAATGCATTTTTGGCAAACAATTTATTTTTAATTTGAGGTAGATATAAATTTTTTTCGTAGCAAGGACGTAAATTTTGCCGTTTCGAAAGTTTCGTTTCGAATAAATCGCAATTATTTCTAATAAATAGGCACAACTCTAAGATATATATTCCAGTTAAAGTTAAAAAAGTTTTTCTTTAAATAAATTTCTCAGGCTGTCTCTATTTGTTTTACGGTATATGATGCGTAACCATCGTTTCTGTAGTATAAACGTTTCATTTATGTTGGTTGAATTACCCCAAAAAATTATACCATAGATTAACAATGGATTCAACATAATTTCTTATATTTACGCGAACATTGCACATGATTAAAACTACTTTTACGGATTTTATCGCGTTTATTTTTACTTTTTATTTTTAATTCCCGACGTTTCGGGCGCTTTCCAGCACCCATGCTCACGACTTTTGTCGGATGAAACTACTTATCGAAAGGTCAAAACAGACCCTACAACCAATACGATTAAAACAACTAGCGATCTAATTAAGAAATACTCCGAAAAATTGAAACTGGACGTTAATTCGATAATACCTTCCTGTGCCAAACCACCGAAGTTGTATGGGTTACCAAAGATACACAAACCGAATGCTCCATTACGTCCAATAGTGAGTCAGATTGATTCGCCAACTTACAGATTGGCTCAATACTTAATACTAGCTAAAATATTATCACCACTCAGAGGACACACAAGAGCACACACTAAGGATTCATACCATTTTGTCAGTGAGATAAAAGACCTACATCTTACTGACAATGAAACCATGGTCAGTTTTGATGTTCAGTCTCTATTTACATGCCTACCTGTTGAAGACTGCATCTCAATTATAACTAGGAAACTAGAGGAAAATAACATGCCAGCAGAATACGCAGTATTACTAAGACATTGCCTTACATCTGGCTATCTATTGTGGAAGGACGAGTTTTACAAGCAAGTAGATGGTGTTGCGATGGGCTCACCTGTATCTCCCATTGTCGCCGATATATTCATGGAAGACTTTGAGGAGAAAGCTCTCCTTACTGCACCTGTTACACCAAGGATCTACAAGCGGTACGTAGACGATACTTTCACAATTTTACCATCAGACAAAGTAACTGCATTTTTAGAACATCTTAATTCCATAAACGCTAAAATTCAATTTACTATGGAGTTAGAGGCAAATAATTCCTTACCTTTCCTAGATGTGTTAGTCATCCGAAATCCTAATAACACCATTGGTCACACTGTGTATAGGAAAAAGACCCATACAAACCGATATTTAAACGGTGAATCTCACCACCATCCTTCACAGTTAGCTACCGTGGGCAAATCTTTGTTACAGAGAGCACGAGGGATCTGTGACAGCAAACACCTGGCCGCCGAGCTTCAGCACGTCAAGCAAGTTCTGCACGACAACAAGCTTCGGGTCCCGCGCCTACGTCACAGTGACCGAGTGAAGCCGGCCACAGTCGAGCGTGTGCCTGCTGTACTACCATATGTCAGAGGTGTCACAGACAAGATTGGCTATATCTTGAAGCGAGCTTCTATTAGAACATTCTACAAGCCGCCGAAGAAGATTAGTCAGTTCCTACCATCCGTCAAGTGTCATATTCCTCTACAAGATGCAGGAGTGTACAAGCTTGATTGTGAATGTGGTCTCTCTTATATAGGACAAACCAAAAGATCAATTAGGACCCGCGTAAAAGAACATATAGCTGATGTGAAGCATCAACGTTCCGGGAAGTCTGCAGTTTGTGATCATATCCTAGACGGCCCCAACCATTACAACAGATTTGATAGACCACAAATCCTCGCGAAAGAACACCGATTCCTACCAAGGATGATACGTGAGGCTATTGAAATTAAAAAACATCCTAATTTCAATAGAGAAGGAGGCTGGGTACTACCACCTGCTTGGGATCCTATAATCAATAAAATTAAAACTAAACCCAAGCATACCACTGCAAGACCTCAGGACATAGTCAGTTCATTTTGCATAGATCGGACCATAAACAATAATTAAAAAAGCTGAAGGTACTCCGGGTTTAACAATGACATCGGGACGTCAGTCATCTCAGTCCCCCGTTGACCATGGGTGCTGGAAAGCGCCCGAAACGTCGGGAATTAAAAATAAAAAGTAAAAATAAACGCGATAAAATCCGTAAAAGTAGTTTTAAACAAATGGATTCAACAATCAATGGATTCAACTCGACTGGGCAGCGTTTGGGAGATTACGACACATATTCTCGTCAGGCTTACCTCAAAACTTCAAAACTAGATTGATGACCTATGGATATGAGACGTGGTCCTTCACTGCTAGCTGTTTGAGGAAGAGCAAAGTCACTCAGTGAGCTATGGAGAGGGCTATGCTCGAGGTTTCTCTGTGTGATAAACTTAGAAATTAAGAATGTCAGCAGTAGAACCAGAGTGATCGACATAGCCCAACGTATTAAGCCGCCCAACAAGTAAGCTGAAGTGGCAATGGGCCGGTTATATAGCTCGAAGAACCGATAACCGATGGGAAAGAAAGGTTCTTGAGTGGTAGTCTCGTACCGACAGGCGAAGTGTAGGGCGTTCCTCCACTAAATGGAGTGACGATTTGGTAAGACATGCAGGTATTCGATGGATGCAGTTGGCCCAGGACCGTGCTTTGTGGCATTTCATGAGGGAGGCCTACTATGTTCAGCAGTGGACTTGTGAAGGGCTGTAATGATGATGATGATAATGATGATGCTCACTTAGGAAAATTGTCCGACAAGGTATGTCCAAAGAACGATAAAAATTTTATCGTCACGTATTTATCAAAACTTAAAAACAAGAGTGTACGAGTACAAACAGAATGCTGAGCTCGCAAGATTTTTAAGAGCGTTCTGAAAGTTCTGAATTGACAGAAAATTTTCAAGACCGCTTAAACAAAATTGCCTAAAAACCCTGTGAATACATTATGTCAAAACAGATATTTTTTCTTTTAAATTATCTGCTGTAAATTGGCAATTTGCACTGGGAACTGAATGAATGAACTCGACTGAAACTATTCGTTAGCTGTGAAATGTACAGTCATTGGTAGGTGTCGAACAAATAGCTTGGCCTTCATCGAGGCCGCGACTGACCTGATTGCGAAACACTGTACATTGTACACAAAAGTGACTCATTGGTTCAGCACAGTTTCAGTACGCCGCTCCTAGCGTCCTCCGCCCTCCGAAACTCGTACGCATATTATATTACATAGCGGTGCGCTCTCATTTTCTCGTTCATATTAGAAAGACTTTTAAAAGAAAGTTCTCATTTTGATTGTACTTTTTTTGTTTGTGTATGTACGAGTATGTAACGCAAACTTTCCGCAAATTGTGAACTGATTTAATGATTCTTACATTATTAAATATTTTATATTTCAAATGTTGTTCCGTATAAATTTGGGAGATAATTTTCCTTTCTTATGGGTAAAAATAAAGGATGCAGTTTTTAATTAAAATATTTCCAGAACATTCTTGTCTATTAATAAAATTACCTTGATCTTGTGACATTCCTTAGTCCACTCTAAAAGTTCAAATAATTAAACTTTTCATAAAAAGTATTCTTAAGCAGATTTTAAACTTAAATTTTATTAATAATAAAGATATATTTTTTCGAAATTATAGACGTTAGTGATTATAATTTCAACACACATCTTTCATATATTGATAAATGAATAAAAAATGTAATATTATGTACTTACATAACTTATATAACACAATATATACGAAATGCTGCTAAAATAGATCTTAAACTTGATTAGATTTCGTTCCGAGGGATAATCTTTATATCTACTTTTTATCTTAATTGAGAATTGATGTAGATATCTGAGATCCACAGCATACACTTGTCATCAGGTGGAATGTGTGCTCAATTTTCACCCTTATTCTATAAAAACAGCTTATTAATGGAATATAATTATGCAACAACATTTCTGTCACAACTTATGACAAACAAATACAAACAAATACATGCACAATCACGTGACAGAACAGAAACGTGATACCTGGTACCTATTGAAAGCAAGTTGCATGTGATTATTATATAAAGTACGAGACATGTGAACATTGACAAGTATCCCACTGATTTCATTCGATAATAAAGTGTAATCACGTAATCATAATAAACGCCTATAATAATAACTAAAGGTAGCTCGGGGGCTACGCGCTCTCTGTAAATTTTACAGTTAGCGAACGACCTTGGTCCCTTTCCTGTCGGCACCAATGACTTAGTTAATTGTAATTTTAAGTGCTTGTTCACAATGCGATCGGTGGTGAAGAAAAAGTTATCGTGAACAAACTTACTAAATTAAACGTATCCAGAATTCACCTGTACCAGCTGGAAGACCAGTAACTCGAGCCGCCTGTTTACGCGGCCTGCTAGGCAAACAGTCTCAACAATCCTGCTTCCTGTTATAGAGTGGGTTAGGCACTTTTTCAAATTTTCAACATAGACTGCCCAGCATGAAACCTTCGCACTGTCCACTCTGTGTGTGAGGGATTACCTCCTTGGTGCCGAAAGCCCGAGCGTCATTGGTACATGACTACAAAACCGCCTCAAAGGAGATAGTGCGATATCCCAGTAAAACCCTAACGGCAGTCACCCTCTGTGGTCTTTTCAGGAAAGCAATATGGTTTACTGTCAAGGCCTGCGCTTATACTGGTGCTCTACACAAGAACATTTGTTGCACAACTCCCAGATATAGGCGGCAGCAACTCGAGTCGGATTCCCCGAGGTCAGGTAGTAGACGCTTCAAAACAACAGCTGTGCACCCATTAACCGTGTGGCTAGGCAAACGAAGTGTTCGCGGAAGTTCCAGAGGCTATCTAGGGCGAGTCCGAGATACCCGATGTTGGACTTAACCTCGATACAGGTATCACTAATAATAATAACCAAGAGATAGCGCCCTGCTAAGTTCATAAAAGCAATTGGCTTCTGACTTGCTTAGCGCCACCTCTAGTCATAACATCCGTGTTCTGCCTGCAACATGTGCTACGGACTCAGTGGTAAGACGGGCAGCCACCTCATCTATGTAACCCCGAACGATGACCAGTGCGTCGTCTAAGTAGCAAATTATACCAATACCCAATTGTAGATCACCTCGCAGCACCCAGTCCTATCCGATGTTTCACAAGCTGGAATTTCGCACAACATCTCTCTCCTTAGAAGATGGTCTTCACGCCCATGGTACGAAATATATCTCTCGGATATACTTCGTACCCAGGGCGTGTCTCGGAGAGGTAGACTCCGACAATCTGACTAGGGTAGGGAGGCCCTGTATTAAATCTTAGTGCCTTCTTTACACACGTCTAGACCAAGGTATTAAAATCGTTGGCAATGCCTAGACACCGCCAACATCACACCACCCCATAGCCTCATGTCTTCCGAGTACTTAATCGTTTCATACTCATTCGATCAATCGTGGAGCAACCCACTTGGAAGCTAAACTGCTCATCAGACGGTAGGCGATGAATTGCTCAAAAAACTTATCAACCACATTGAGCACTACCTAGGCGCGACCAGGAATATCTTCAGGCTTTGGAGCCTTGTTTTTGGCTTGCAGTTCAAAGACAGCCGAAACCGAAAGAGGAAGGTAACCAAGGTTAACTATGACATTGCACATTGAACACCTTTAGAACTGCCCAGCCTTGAACGTAGGCAGCAAAGTTCTTGATTCTTTGGGATTTTAAAATAAGTTAAAACTAAACACCATTTGCAAAATGAGTTTCACTATTAAAAACAAATTGTTGACCCTGCAGGCCATCCCTGGAACTTCCCGCAATTTTCAAATGCAAAGCGCTCCAAATTTCACCAAATTATGTTGCGAAATCTCGAAGTTATGTTAAAAAGACGTTTTTTTTTATTCTTTCTCCTTCGATATCTTACGAACGAAAGAACCGTTTTTTAATTTTCCAAACGGCATTCGGTGTTATTTTTTGAGGTTAAGGGCTAATTAGTTTTTCAAATCGATCGGTAAAGGCGGTTAAAAGTTATTTAAAAAAAACTGTTTTTAAAAAATTTTTATTTTTGAAATTTCTCTAAATCTACTCGTCCGAATCAGTTAATATTATCACCAAATCTATTCCACATTGAGATCTTTAGAACGCCGCAAACCGGATCTCAATCGATCATGATTTTTAAAATTATGAAAGGTTTACATACTTACACACACACATACATACATACATCCGTACGGACATCCACGTGAAGTTAGTCAGAATAGCTTTCTGGGATCTCAAAACGTCGAGATCTGATGAAATCTCGATTTTCGAAAATCGGGTTGAAACCAATAACTTCCCTATTTTCAATTTTCTTAGCGGGAAGTTAAAAATATTTTAATGTCCTTTTACACATAAGTATTGATATTTTCGAACATGAGTCATGCCATTGACAGTTTAGAACTGAATACGCGACGTAAGAAAAGGAATTAATAGACAAAAGCCTTTTGTTATTATTTACTTAAATTAGTAGAATAACTTACATGAGCTCTCGAACGATGACGTACTTTCTGGTATTTTCTCCGCAATAGCAATTGTGTCTAATAGCAATAGCAATCAATAGGACGAAAATTTCAGCTGGAGCGCAAAGCAGGTCGAGTGCTCTATTCGACACGACACGTCAATTAATTGCTATCGATGAAAATTTAATCTATGTATACGCGACGAAGACTTAGGATTCAGCTTAGAGTAATAATTATACTATTCTTATTGTATTAAATATTTGTCTTTAGCTGACTGCTAAAGTATCAAGCTAAAACTTTAGCAGTTAGCTTAGGAGAGATACTTAAAATATTACAATTAGTTACCGTTAGTACAGCCGTGTGGTAGTGTCCTTAGAATCCTACCACCCACTCTCTTCGCGTAACTATGTTATGGTGACTAAGGTAGAAATCCAAATAATAACAAAAACAATAAGTTTAGGTATCTGACAGATGGCCGAATAACCATGTCAGTCCTTTATCAGGCCAAAATATTCACATCTGTGATAGGCTGCAGCATTACAGGTGCGACGTGTCTGACACTGTGATCGTAAAATACTGCACCCAGTTTCCACCAGTCCCGATTTACGTAGCCGTGGTGGTGGCGGCAGCAACTGGATGCATAAAGCTGAAGATAAAGTGCCTTGGGAGAAGCATAGACATGAACAATAAAATTTAACAGA
The DNA here is from genome assembly GCA_907164705.1 of Parnassius apollo. Classification (NCBI taxonomy): domain Eukaryota; kingdom Metazoa; phylum Arthropoda; class Insecta; order Lepidoptera; family Papilionidae; genus Parnassius; species Parnassius apollo. The sequence continues at coordinate 4,550,403 of CAJQZP010000935.1, forward strand.
AACTTATGGTCATCGGGAATTAGAATCCGTAAATGAAAAGAGGCTGTAACCGTTAACGCTGGGATTGTAGTATCATAGTAAAGGTATCGCAAAAAATCAATTCACTTTATATCTCAACAGCCTTTTTAAGTTCACTGTGGGACTGGCTGTCTGAAAATACCTTTCAAGTATCACTTGGAAAGTTTGCCCTTATCGTCCACGCTGGGCAGGTGGTCTAAGGAGTTCAAAGCCTATACGAAACGGGACATTCCATCTTAGTCCTCATGGGTGACAACGCAGGTGGTTTTGATTCGTGGTCGAGGATAGATGTAGATGTCTATGGGCCACAGCAACCACTTACCAACAGGTGGACTGTGTGCTCGTTTGTCACCCTATCCTATAAAAAAAAGATTACATAGCATAGCATAGCATAGCCCTGATAGTAGAAGATAAAATAACTATCTTACATATGTTAAGGTTAAAAGTTAAATACAGAATTCATAAGTCACACCCCTGGACACATGGCTTATTTTATATCCAATAGGGTTATGGAGCAATTAATCACTGCTCCAGTACTTTAACTGACTTCACTAAAATATTGTTTTTTTACTGTCGAGCAAGTGGTAACTAAAAAATTTTTAAAACGTTTAATTTTAATTTCAATCGACAATTTACTGAGGCGCGGATATAACCCGGATTGCTTGCGTATTGTGAAATTTATAACGTTCGCTTAGTCTTTGAGCTACAATGGCTGTATATAGCTACACGCTTGTAATATCTGAACTACGTTAGCCCAAAAATGGGTTTAGATGGAAAATAGTACGGGAAGTTATAGTTGAATAACCCATATATCTTGTACATATCCAAGATTGTACATAAAATACTCAGACCGGCAACACGTAGTAACGCAAATTCCCTCTCTCTCTCTCTCTCTCTCAATATTTTTTGAGGCACTCCAAAATTCTAAATTAATTGAAACTCTAAATTAATATTATAATGTAATTTAGAATTTCAAACCATTGTTTGCCTTTTTTAGTAGTTGTATTGGCCGAGAGAACCCGGAGAATTAGCGGTGAATGACACGATCACGTGTACCAGTTTACAAAGCTTAATTTCTTTGTTCTAAACAGACTTTATAAGTCCGCCAGTAAACATATACCGAACTTTAATTCTAATCGACAAACAAGGGGAAAATAACTGCAGATAATTCAAATTCAAAATAGTTTACTAATAAAATTGTAAGATCCAGTTAAATGAATCCATAGGCTTTCAAACTACTGTAAAACTGCATTTAGGAGCAAATAGCTTCTTACATAATTATGACTTAGTAATATATGTATATCTTGATAATTATAATTATTGTTAAGTGCACTTGCTTACATATTTATCTAGCAATGTCGATGACTTCTTGGGTTATTTCGACAACATTTAATATTAAAGACTAATGCCCTTACTCATTAAAATCGACGTCAATTTAAGCAATGGTTAAAGTAACTCTCTCTCTCTCTCGCTCGCTCTCCTCTCTCTCTCTCTCTCTCTCTCTCTCTCTCTCTCTTTTTTAGTCTTTATCTCATATTTCTGCACTAAATGACAATGAAACGAAACAGGGATAAGGATAATTAATATTTAATTTAAGTAAGCTGTAAGCGTAGCTTACAGTAGCGTAAAGGTATACAGCAGCCATATTATAGTTGTAGCATAAATGGGTCGACTCAACTGGGAAAGGACCACGCTCTCACAGAATATTAGCGTAAGGTAGCACCTTAGAGCTGCCGTATTTTGTATGGTGAACGTAAAGAACCGGAGACACTTTTTACTGGAAACGAGACATTCCATATTAGTCCTCAGGGGTGGTAGCGCATCTGCATTTTGATTATTAATCCAGGATGGATGTAGATGTCTAGGAGCCACAACATCCACTTACCGTCAGGTGGATTGTGTGCCCCCTTCTCATTCTAATTCTATTAAAAAATAGACGATTATAATTGGTAAAATCGGCATCAGGCACGCGTGTAAATTTATTTATATTTTTTTTTCTTTTAAAAAATTTTCTTTCTTTATCTAAAAAATAATAATTTCCTAAAATAATTCCAAAAAAATGTGTTTGAAAAACATAAATACCATTTGTAGCTATCAATAGCGTGAGAGATATAGTTACCACAAGCTTACGCGCAAACTCAGAGGAATTCACTCGAATATATTCTATGCGTGTTCGATATAATGTTGTAATGTGATCGGGGTAATAGGATGTACTGTCAGAGACACGAGGGCTGTCATATTACAACCACATCCAATTCCAACTATTTGCGTTATAATAAATATGCTGCTGCCAGCTGCGATTCGAGCTCTGAACCTGCAACTCCTAGTCTGTAGTTGATAATTTTTTAAATATGTTTAAAATACGTTTATTTTACCAGCCAAACCAGATTTTAGGTCAAACTAAGTTTACTAAGGTAAAATTATTTAAGTGAACATTAGAATGGATTAGGCCACTAAAGTAACTTATTAGATTGGAGGGAATATAAGGTACTTGGTGACTAATGGATATTCACTACCCCATACTATACCGTAGATGCATAAGAGGTCACAGAGAGGAATTGAACAGCAGATGAGAAGCAGCATCTTCTTGATAACAACTCGAAGTAATACAAAAACAGCTTTGCACAAGCCAAGCGTGGCAACTATGGCAAAAACCACACGGTACTATATGTAACAATCTATAGGGTAGGCTTATGTTCGGCATCGGGGGAAATCCCAGCATTAACTTCATCCGATATGTCTAATCTATCACTGACAACGACACTATCAGATTAGTATAGGTAAATGTTAATTTGTCATAAAGATTAAATTTCCTTATGAAAACAAATTGTAAATGAAAAAAGTGATTTTCAATAAGTATTGTATACAATCTATATTGAATAAAAAACATTATGTTTCTGTTTCTGGATTTCCTTTGTGTACGTGGGAAAATATTTCTTATGGCGGTCTGTCGCAGGGCGAACAAACAGGTTATATCTGGCACCTGCCGGCTACTAATTCAGGCTACGAGAATGCTTTCGCATACTACCGCTAGCTTTCCGGCGATCGTCCTCATAGCTCCCCCTTCTCTTTTTTTATAGAATAGAATAACAAACGAGCACACAATCCACGTGATGGTAAGTGGATGCCGTAGCATATAGACATCTTCATTTATCCTCGATTAAGAATCAAAATGCAGATACGTTGTCACCCGTTCTTAATAATGAAGCGGAGCTTATGAAAATGCGGCTTGAGGCTTTAAATATGAGACGACGGACAATGCCATGCCATAGATTTAGACTTCAACTATGTGAGGAGGGCCTGATAAGCTCTTCTCTGTCGCCCGTCTCTCGTGCTGTGGGCGAAGTGCCCCTACACGGACCAAATACAACGTATTCGAATTTTATTTTATTTTGTTTATTATTAAAATGAGTACCTATTCTAATATGTTAAAAGATAAATAAAGTAAAGTAAGTTAAACGGTGTAATATATAAAGTTTAAATAAAATGTTTTAGAAACAAGCAACTGTCACAAATGAATCGATCGTAAATACTTGTGTTCAATATATAACTGTTTACTTACACCTGCCATTGAGTCGTCTACACCGTGACCTCTTTTTAAAGAAACCTTTGGAATGAGCAGACGTGCCCCAGAAATTGAGTGAGTGCAGGGTCTTTGACCCGAGGCAATTTAAAATGCTAATGTGACATGCGAGAGGGAATTGGGTCGGAATCAGCAAAGTTCACAGATACAATACGTATCCAGGTAAGGTTTTTGACCGCACTCCCGACATGAAATACGATGTTAGCGCAGTGGCGCCTAACGTATTACGATGCTGGGATTAAATTGTCACAAGAATTCGGCATCCCAATCGGAGGAACGATCCGCAGATGCCAACTGCCTGCCGTTCAATCTTTGCTCCTGAGTTTTTCGACGCATCTTCAACAAATCAACGATGCGATCAAAATAAACTGCCTGTTTTCATCCGTTCTTTTTTTTTAAATAAACTTACTCAAAAACCAAACAGGACGACTTTTTTATAGGATAGGGTAACAAAGAGCACACATTCCACCTCATGGTAAGTGGTTGCTGTGGCCCATAGACATCTACATCTATCCTCGATTACGAATCAAAATGCAGATGCGTTGTCACCCGTGAGGACTAAGATGGAATGCCTCGTTTCCAGTAAAAAGGGTCTCCGGTTCTCTACACTCACCATACGAAACACAGCAGCATTAAGCTACTATTTGACGCTGGTATTCTGTGAGAGTGTGGTCCTTCCCCGGTCGAGCCGACCCATTCCTGCTTCAACTATACTACTAATATAGCTGTAGTATGGCTCTACCACGTCAAAACGACTATTCGAAAAGCTAAAATCTGTGACTGAAGTCGTATTTTAAAAAATACGTTGAAGTAAAAAGTTGCGTCATTGACTGAATGACTGACGACAAAATGTTATTTTTTATGTCACTTAATAAGTACTCTAAATTAGAATGAATATTCCGTGTTTTAAACTTAAAACACCTCTTCATTTTTAAAATCTTGTATTTCACTAATTTTTTCTTGTCTTTTCGGCTCAGAATTTGTAAACAAGTTTTGAAGAACTTGCTGTCGTCTGATTAAAATGAAATTTAAAATGCTTATGTTATTTCGAAGACAATGCAATAATATGGTACTGTGAAGCTGATCTGACGATGGGTATCGATAGATATAATATGTTGTACAATAAAAAATTAAAAAAAATAGAAACAGAATCAAAGCGATCACCTCATTTCGAGTAGTTATTATCAAGCATGTACTTTCTAGTAATATAACAAACAATTTTTGCTTAATATATTTTTTTAACTTTTTAGACTCCTTTAGGCCTAAGTTTTTAATTTCTCTTATAGCTCTCTTGTGCAAAACAAGGATAGTTTTAATTTCAGTAGCGTTTCCGCTTAGCATAATATCATATTTATTTCTTTAAAGATGAGTAAAAACTAAAGAGGAAATGATTTAATTTTCACTACACAATTTATGTTTGCGTTTGTCAGTGGAATTGGCTCTTAGTAATATTTCACTGATGTGATCATTTATTCATTCATTAAACAATTAGTTTTCTTTGAAATATTTAACCCATAATTACTGTATTAGCTGAAACAGAGAGTTGCATACCTGGAAGTGACATTACTCACAAACTTACAATATAAAATCGCGACGTGATTCATACTGCTTGGATGAAGTGGGCGACAAGTAATCCCGCTTTATTTTTAAGACTTATGATACAATTAGGAAGCTAATATTAGCACTTTCGAAAATATCCTTGCTTTTATTTATATTGCCCCACTTAACATTGAAAGGAATCCCTTTCAATGAAAAAAAATCTAATTTTTAGTATCGTGTGCATGATCTTTAAAATACCAATGGTGAAAAGCATCACTGTTATTCGTCTAATAGGATTAACTGTTCAATGCCACTATGCCGCATTCAAAGATATATATAAAATGAATTACCTCTTAAAAAGTTATAAGTAGGTACTATTAAATAGATTCATGAGTCCTATAGAGTTAGTTATTCCTGTCAACTGTTATTTTTATGTTTTATTTTAAACGCAATGCATGTAAAAAATTAACAACTTCAGAACAATTTAGAAAAGCGAATAGCTGTATAATTAAAATAGCTGACTACCTACTTAGTGGTTCCAAAATGTGCAACTTTCCCCATGGTCACAAAAAATACATTAATATTATGGAACTCGGTATCTCTTACAGCCAAGCCGTGATCTGATGATACTAAGTGTTATTCGGTTATGGGTCAGGACGAGAGAATACCTCTTTGTTGGCACATACATTAGGAATCGTGTTCACACTGTTATATATTATTTCTATACAAATATTTTTTAAGTTATCTCCACTTTAGGAATTTATCCCGTATTGTCAAGGCACTTTACACACATAATGTGCAAATATCTAAACATCTAATCCCAGCATTGGAATGTATAACTTGTTCCGTGTGGTAATCTAGCCCGCGGCCTGCAATGCCGCCGCTGAAATGCCAGGGTGTTATCTCTTGAATATTTATGCCTTTTAAATTGTTTGAATATTGTCGCCGAACAATAAACTAAGAGAAAATATTGTTAATGTCGTAAATATAGGCGCAAATTTAAAGACTGTCTACATTAAATCAATTAGTTTAACGAGAATAGTTATAGCACGATTACTTTGAAACCGAAAAGACATAATTTCTGTAGGCGTATCATAATAATAGGACTATCATACTAATTAATTATTAATTTTAATGGTACGTATTTATTGTAACTTTACGATTACAATACCTAATCCTCGATTAATAGTTTTGATAAGTACATCGTTTAATTAAAACTATTAGCTTTGAGTACAGATTTTCTTTGAAATGAATATTAACATTAAACTGGCCTAGTTTCATGACGGTCCCATAAAAAATGATTTTAAGGGAGTGAAGCCATTACTAAACACAATACTATTTTTATTCTTATAAAAATTATTGTACCTATTGTAGTATTACAGAATAAATAGTACCACGTTTGGTACGTACACGTATTACGTTAACTGTCAGAAATGAATAAATCTATGTACCTAAAAGTACCAATACCTAAGTATCTCACGCGTGTTTCCTATCGCATATTAAGTGTCCCTCGACATAGGTACTTTGCCTTCAGAGTTAGTTACAAATATACAGTCACTCACTGCCAGAATATTATTCCACCACCACTACGTAATCTAAAGACGTTAGTGAATTTTAAAATACACTTAAAAATTTTTTGCTAAACAAACAGAAGAGAAGTACAAATATAATTGATCTGTATAATTGATTGACCTGTTCTTAATATAGTATTTCTAATCATAAATTTAATTTATATATTTAATGATCAACGCATGAAGTTGACCGTCATAACTTGTTCAGGGCTGTCTGAAAATCAGCGCTGCAAGCTCGCGGCTTATGCTTGGACGGTCCCTTCCACCACTTCATTATAGCACATTGCATACACATATTTGAATAACGCATTTCTTTTATTTATTCATAATTCCTGTTTTTTGTTTGTTTGTTAAGGGGATAGAGTAAGTCAGCTCAAATTCTAATTTCGTCCCCACTTGCTCGCGCGTCGTGTGCTATGTACCGACATGTTTGTAATCACTAATACTGTAAGTAGAAAGGTCGTTAGACACTTATTTCATTAGGTTTATCATATTTATGCCTGTTTCTTAACGCCAAGCCAGTCGCTTCTTATTTTTATTACGGTTATTTCCCATTTTAATTTTACGTAGTCCTGTTGCGTAATGTATATTCTGATCGTAAGCGACACAACCTCCCCGTTCAAAGACCGAAGCGAAGTGACCGTGCGACAGGAATCACGCTTCAAAAGGCCGATAGTTTAGGTAATTTCTTTTTACAGTGAAAATAGTGGTATTTTAAAAAAAAGTAAATAACATAAGCACTGCTTTATAGTTAGTTCAGTTAGTATGCAAAGTTTCATGATCTTATTTAAAGTATTTTATGAATAACAGCGGTTTATTGTTTATTATGGAGGTAACTTTGGATTTTTTTCTATCAAGAAAATTTTACGAAATCGTGTTTTCGTCTAACATAATCCTTAACGATTTCTTAAATTTACGCGAACACTACACATTGAATAAAACTAAATTTACGGATTTTATCGCGTTTATTTTACTTATTTTTAATTCCCGACGTTTCGGGTGCTTTACAGCAACCATGGTCACGGGGGGGACTTCGGCGGCTTGTAGTATGTTTTAATTGAAGTGAGCTTCTATTAAAACATACTACAAGCCGCCGAAGGAGATTAGTCAATTTTTACCATCCGTCAAGTGTAATATCCCTCTACAAGATGCAGGAGTGTACAAGTTAGATTGTGAATGTGGTCTTTCTTACATAGGTCAAACAAAAAGATCCATAAAAACCCGCGTGAAAGAACATATAGCTGACGTGAAGCACCGACGCTCCGGGAAGTCTGCAGTCTGCGATCATGTTCAAGTTCGTCCCCACCATTACATTCGTTTTGATAAACCACAAATTATCGCAAAGGAACACCGATTCCTACCAAGGATGATACGCGAGGCTATTGAAATTAAAAAACATCCAAATTTCCATAGAGAAGATGGATGGGTGCTGCCACCTGCTTGGGATCCTATAATTAACAAAATTAAACCCAAACCTAAGCATACCACTGCAAGACTTCATGATACTATAAGCTCGTTTTGCGTAAATCGGACCAAAATTTAATATTCAAAAACTGAAGGTAGCCGGACTAACTATGACATTGGGACTTCAAACATCTCAGTCCCCCCCGTGACCATGGTTGCTGTAAAGCACCCGAAACGTCGGGAATTAAAAATAAGTAAAATAAACGCGATAAAATCCGTAAATTTAGTTTTATTCAATAATCCTTAACATTAATCCTCAACTTTACCATATATTTATTTCAAAAATAATGCTGCAATATTTTCGGCATAACGAAGGATCTTGCTAAGCCATTTGAGATTATATTTCCCCTTAATAAGTCACTTGTTTTATTTTTAATTGTAATATGTCATATGTAAGTGTAGTTTTGTAGATGTAAGTGTTGGAATAAAATGTCTTTGTGTCTTATGTCTATTGTCTGTTTCAAACACTGGTCTCGTATACTATATTTACGTAGTAAATTTTAGTTAATCTGTGATTATACTATACTATATTATTAACAAATAGATTTAAGTTTAATGATATTTGACTTTCTTACCCGCCACTACACGCCAATCATATTCATCCCGTGTGAGTCGTAAGAGCCGTCAGAGGGAAGCTGAAAGAGGTGATGGGCGGCAGGAAGATCCTCATAACGAATTAATAATAAAAATAGCTGGCCAATCCAGCATTTAAGCGTGGCTACTAAGACAAATTACGGTTTTGCAATGGACTTTTGGGCTTTAATGATTTAATGTGAAGAACTATACAAATTATTAAAAATAAAATAAGGTATAACATATCTAATTTGCATAAAACTTAAAACCAATTTTCTAATCTAAGCGGTGTGTAATATATATATACCGCTTTAAAAGTCATGAGTTCCTTCTGCAATTATGCCTTAGTTAACCTTTACCACTCCCACGGATTGTCGTATAGCTCCACTACGACGCGAACATTGAGAATCTCATGGGACTTGTGTCGTAGATAGTTTAAGTGGACGTGTAAAAAGGACATTTTTACGGAGTAAAGTACCGAATATCACTCGGTTTTATGTGTACAGAACATAGGTTCAAATGATAGGTTTAGTTTAGATATTTACAATTTATGTAGGTTTAGGGCGCGAAAATATATATATCGCAAAACGTACGGACAGTTTACTTATTGACATACATGAGTGAAGTTGTTATTCCAGAACTTTACGAAAAAGTTCGTCATCAACAACGATAAATACTACTCTATATATTGATCTCTTATTATATAATTATATCATTATTTCAGTAATAAGTAAATAAGTCTAAGTATATCATTACTTCAGCCGAATTTTCAACAACTTATTCGGCTGAACACGGTAACTTAAAATGCCTCCGAATATGCCGAGTGATGAGTAATGAACAAATAATTGGTAGTGAACGCATAATTAGCACATTTCTAGTTCAAATTACTTTTCAAAGAGGAAGTTTTTGTATAATCTACCTTTGTTAACTTTTATTAAGTAATTAATGTAAAGTATGTCTGTATTTTTAAACAAATGCCGATTTACAAATGCGCAATTTGGTTTTATATTACGTGATTGTATAACTATAATGTACATAGTTATAGATATAGGTTATATACGTAAGCTTGTGACCATCGTTTTGTAAAGAAAAAATGTATGTGGAATCAAAACTAATTAAAACTATTTGTATGAAGAATTTCGTCAAAACCCAATAAATAATCTTAAAATCATTCCGTACATTGAAGTAATGGAACACACTTTATAACAAGATGCCTTTTACCTCAAAAAACTATTTTAGACCAAATAAATCAAACATCGTCATCTTCAGGTACAGATCAGAATTAGATCCGGACCTTTTGATAATTCACTATCAACGTATGTTTATGTTTACAGTTAACCTTTTCAACAAGCTTCGTAAGGTATTTAGTCGTAAGGAAATCAGAAAATTTGCACATACTCACTTTTATTCGAAGTGCCGAGAGCATATTTTATATAATGTGAGTGTGTAAAAAAACACGCTCTCAAATCTGACAGGAATACATAAGTATATAATGACATTTCCAAAAAAATTAATACATCATATTATTAATGAATACAAAACAATGTTAATGTTAATGTTACAGTTAATTAAAATACATGCTTTTACTGCAGTTTGCTTAAAATTCAGTAAATTTTTAAAATATGCCAACGTGATCGTCAGCGACGGTTTCCAAAATAATTTAAATTATGCCAAATTTGCGTTTTTTAATCATTGTTTCTAATAAACGAACGATAAACTGATAGGATACTAATGTCAAAGTCGTAGCCTTTCTTTTATAAAACTAAGTAGCAAACGAACTCACAGACAACCGCATAAGTAGTTACTGTCGCCCATAGACACCATAATTCAAACAAAGTAGTCTTCAGATGAGTTGTCACCTCGGAGGACTAACATGGAATCCCTCACAGCTTGTAATTATACCGGATTACCATTTCATATACCATTCAGATTCATACCATTCAGACCGGAACATAACAATGCAATCATTACTATAGCGTGGTACCTAGCCAGACAGACTTATAAGTAAACAATACAAGTCAGAAATAAAAAGAAAACTCCTCTGTATTATTACCGGATGATCGCCCGTGCCGCATGTTTTACCATGTAAGGGTGTTAAGTAGAAACCATTCCATTAATTTTATTTTTGGCCGCCATAATTACTACCATTCATTATTACAACTAGCTTTATCCGCTACTTCGTTCACGTAGAATCTATTTTTAGACGAATGAATCTATTATTGATTAAGAATCAAAATGAAAATGAATTTGCACTCGATGACTAAGTGAAATGCCTCGTTACCAGTAAAGGTTGTCTACGATTTATATCACACACTTTTTGATTATTGATAGGTCTTCGCGCGCTCAGGCGAAGACCTATCAATAATCTAAGCACACACCATACGAAATACAGCGTAGTGCGGGTGGTCCATTTGTACCATAATTATAATACAAAACGGTTACAATATGGCTTTATCGTGTAAATGTAGTTCATCATCACCAACCAAAGTATAATTAGAGTTCTTCATTTTTAAATGAATTTTCCATCATCAGTCGTTAATCATTTTTGTTTTATAAATTAAAATAAAAGAAAATGTTCGCATGTGCCCCTAAAAACGTTAATATAAACGATAAACTATAATACAATATGTTTCATTTAAATACAAAAAAACTTATAGACAAAAAATTATTATTACAATCTTTTAATAATTGTTATCAACGTTTGAAGATTACATCTTTGTATATAATTCTTTTAGACTGTTTACAGTTTACTTGTATTTTTGAATTTAATTGAAATCCAAATATAACATTAGAGATGTGATGCTACTCGAAGGATTAATTTCAACGGTGCATCCTGTGAAGAGGACAAAGGCGACGAGTATAAATACACTAAACTGTTTAAGCTAATAGAAATTTATGATGGTTATAAGCAGTAAATTACTTTACGAAACGTTTGAGTATGTACGTAACATACTAATATTACCATCGAAAACAAGCCAAGATACTGTTTCAAAATACAATTTTCAGAAAATTTACGACATTAAAACATTTATAATCAGACATAAGCGTAAACATAATTCGATTTTGAGTTTCGAAGTTTTCGAACATTACAATAAAAGAGTTTATATTTATAATTAGCTGTTACCCGGTGCGCTGCTGCAGCAGAAGAAATAATTGTGGAAATATCATTTCAAATTCGGAAGAATTGTATTGTTTAATGATTAAGAATGTTAATAAATTCATTTTTGTTGAATTATATATAACTTTCAAATTAATTTCTCGGTACGATACGCGCACCACGTATTGAAAATTAATGCACTATACCTATAACCTTCGCGCAAGTGCAAGCGATAAGTTGACAAAATTTTAGCGTAATCTGATGAACAGTATGGCAGCGCATCAAATACAAACAGACAAATATAAATTTTCATGTATTAGATAAAATCGATATGCTATAGGTACAGCTAGAAAAAATATTTACAAACTGGCTAATTACAAAAGTTGCTACGACACACACTTCCGGACACGGTTTAAACTGTACTATTTATGTTACTGAAATAAAGTTTATTACATTATAATATTATATTTATTATATTAATTTTTAGATCTAAGCATTTACCAGTTTACTAATTGCACAAACCAAAGTCAAGTGCATAGTACAAGTAGTGTTAGAATTTGTCAAATTCTATAATCTACCTTATTAAGTAACATATGTGTTAAGTTGTAAGGTAATTAGCCTAAGTATAGATGTAGCCTCTTCAGTTTGTAGGAACTTCTTAATAACAGCTTTCTGTAACAGTTTGTAGGTGTTAGGTGGTTAATTTAAGTATTATGATGATATTTCTATTATTTTCTCGTCTAGTTGGGGCCAATAATTATAAAAATATACACTATGGGCATTAAATGATAGATTAAAATATATATTTAATAGAATAATTACCCTAAACCTTACCAGATGGAAGCCCTCGGCAGGTAAGACCAAACAGCCAATGGTCAGGAGGAAAATAAAAAAAACTGGCGTACGATGCAGTCGTGAAGAAGTACCGCCGTTTGTGTTTGAGCTCGGTACGGTCCGTCGCGTAGTCCCAGTTACATCAGATAACCCGAGAGGATGTTCAGGATTATCCCGTATGCAGAGACGGCTACTGGAGTAATTGTTATAGTCAGCACACCATCCCACATGTCAATAACCTCATAAGGCACGTCCAGATACTTTGGTTTCTTATCTGTTTCGGTTTTCACGAGGTCATCGTCCTACGGAATGGTAATGTCGACCAAAAATATATACCTGACTATACCCAGTCTACCAACACGATATCAGGCTTTTTCGCAAGAATTGAATCATGTCTGTGATGATGGACCGGTCCCAACTGAGCCTGGCGCAGTAATTCTCGAGCACGGCAGTTTTAAAACCGATATTATTGTATATAATGCTAACTAGTGATGCAACGAATACGAATACGAATTTTCGTATTCACCGAATAGTAAACATTTACCGAATATTCGTATTCGGCGAATACTAATCACGAATATTTAAAAACTAATATTTTTGTACGCAACTCTAATTACTGATTTGGAAAATGTGCGTCGTCGGCGCGAAAAAATACGTGTGCATACGCCCTTAGCTGCAACAACGGAGCTCCCATCCAAGGTGTCCATTTTCCAAGGCTGAAAAAACTCGCCCAAATGTATTTTTCACTGAAACCATGTACAGTCGCCTCGAAAAGGCTTTTTTCAACGTCTGGGAACATCCAGACTGAAAAAAGAAATCGCCTAATACCAGAAATTCTACAAATTTTATGTTTTTAAATAAAAAGTTGCCTATTGTAAATTCTAATTATTATAACAATAGAAAATCATCAAATGAATTAGTTATTTATTACCATGGTGAGATATTCGTTCGTATTCGCCGAATAGTAGGTTTGATATTCGTATTCGTATTCGTAAAAGTAGTATTCGTTGCGTCACTAATGCTAACAAATACACTATGTATTATCAAATAAATAATTAGTATCTAAAACTTTAATTTAAATCCTTCAATATAGAAAACCTCAATTTAAAAATGACATTGCATTGATGGATTCTCAGAAACATTCTGAAAATAGACTAGCTTATGTGTTTCCTCTTAGACTAATTACATTCATGGGTATTCCTCTAAACGCCCACTTGACGCTGAGGACGTGACCCTACATACAAATGCATAGTGCAAGTATGAAGATACTATACTATGACTTTATATCACTCTAATTGCTTCATATAAAACTTTATTGTATTATAAATACAGTGCAAAATGGTTTCGTAAACTTGTATCCGAATATTAAATATTTACAGAAATTAAAATTCAGGCGTCAATTTTAAAGTGTACACAGATTAAAGGTTAAAAGCGAAAATGCAACAAAGGAAAAGAAATGTATATTTGAAAAGTTTCATTACCCCGAAATTGACAAAATCTATACGTATTTCAAAAACATATAACTTATACTTAATATTGTCAATTAGTGAAATTTCATCATCATTTGTGATTTGGATCGTGTACTTGTGTTATTTAATTTATTCACTATGAAATCTATCTGTTTCTACCGGCTTCGGTATCATTACAGTAAGTATAATTCAATTTACTTATTAATATATTTTAAGACAAAATGATAAACTAATCAACCAAAATGAAATAATATTTAAGTTATAATAAAAATATTATGTTAATGTATAGCCATAATATTTCTCTTATTCAAACATTTGTTCATTTACCTTTTTTGTCAATTGATTAATGTAATACTCTTAATATGTCTGAAACTTCATTATATTCCCCGCCTCTTTAAATCAATTTATTAAAAATTGACACTAAAAATGCAACATGAAGAGGTGTGAAGTGGAATACAGTTATTATCTTTCATCACACATTGAATGGAAATCGAGACGTTAGTTATTTTCAAGACCCATGTAACACTAGGTATTTACCTCATATCTTTGTACTGTTTTATCCACAGATATTTTTTTATAGGACAGGGTGACAAACCAGCACACAGTCCACCTGTTGGTAAGTGGTTGCTGTAGCCCATAGACATCTTACATCTATCCTCGATTACAAATCAAAATGCAGATGCGTTGTCACCCATGAGGACTAAGATGGAATGCCTCGTTTCCAGTAAAATAGGTATCCGGTTCTCTAAACTCACTATAGAAACACAGCTGCATCAATCTACTATTTTACACGGGTATTCTGTAAGAGCGTGGTCCATCCCCGGTCGAGCCGACCTATTTGTGCTACAACTATACTACTAATATAACAGCAGCATGGCTCTACCACGTAATAAAGTCATATAAAAATATATCAAAGTTTCCTTCGCTTAAGATCAAAAAATATTGGGGTCCACGTAGAAATCCTGGTTTTTAATAGCGTCAAGGCCAAAATTAATCAAAATTATACAAAAACAAAAACTTGTTGCATCAAATCAAAATTCCCTCTAAACACTCCCAAGTTTTCAAAGACTCTCCGTCTTGAATGAACTTGGGATTTTTTTAAGTAATATAGTCCAGTATAAAGTAATAAGGCATAACTAAATAATGGAACACATAATTCACCTGATGGTAAGTGAATGTTATAGCTTAAAGACATCTATATCTATCACCGATTTAGAATAAAAATACTGTATTATGCATATAACATGAAAACATTCGTATCATCAAAAGGTTTTCATGAAATAATCACTTGAACGAATATTTACTCAACTCCAGAGTAGAGTAGCCTGAGCAGTAAAGGATTTCCTGGAGAATCTAGTGAAATGCGTTGGAACACAAATTTTAAGACTAGACGAGGACCGTAAAACTCTGTCATGAGTTTAAAAAAGAAATTAAAATGTTTCCTTAAGGTATAAAGGAGAAGCTGGGTTTTTGAATATGGAAAACAGAACAAGCCGAATTCTAGAATTGCGCCTCTGCTTGGTTGATATTATCAGTACTTAATACGTATAAAAATAAGAAACGTGTAGTGGCGGTATAAAATATTCAGTATCCCATATCGTCCTGTGGGTGTCGTAAGAATAATAATAAGTTGATATATTTTTCAAGATGATGTTGTGATCAGAATTAAGAAGGGAATGCTTCTGTGATTTGGTCATGTAGAAAGAACGAATGAGGAAAGAGTGACAAAGAAAATTTATGTTGCAGAAGTGAATGGCAGAGTCGGAAAGGGACGTCCTAGGCGAACATTTATCGATCAAATTAGCAATTTATTGAAAACGGGCCAAATTAGGAGTACCCTTAACCGACGAGCATGTATGCGTAGATATATGGATGTGAAGGAGGCGAGAGAGGTATGTCAGGATCGTGCCAAATGGAAGTCTGTAGTCTCTGCCTACCCCTCTGGGCGACAGGCGTGAGTGTTTATGTATGTTTATGTGGGTGTCGTAAGAGGCGACAAAAGGAAACTGAAACAGGAGATATGCAGCAGCAACTTCCTGACAACACTAAATTATAATCAACTGCAATTGCCAACACGCGCAATCTAAGGAAGACATGTTCAGCAGTGGACTTTAATGTTGTGCTTGTGAACATTGTGCTTTTGTACCACAAATGGAGAAGAAGGATTCGTTATTTAGTATTTTAAACTTTGATCCAATATTTAAGCGATCTTTAGTGTACCATATATAAAACGGGAGCAAAGTTTAATGAAAGAGAATTTAGGAAAGCTGACGCCGAAACACGGTCAATGATAATAGGAAACCTTTATTAGTTTTAACATCAATCTAACGTCGACTCGTTGCTTGGACAATAAATAACTGAATCTGAATATCCGGGATACTGTGACGTTAATGTCCCCAGGGGCATGGCACGCAATTTGCCGCCGCAATTCGTTATGGAAAGCGTGTCGGTCATAGTTAGATTGCGTGTTCTTAGCTCAAACATTTATTAGGTCAAATTTGTAATAAAATTATATGATAGGAAACAACAAGTGTGAAATATATTATCGTCATTAGAACAATATAATTGCGTTTGGAATATTTATGGAAAACAAGTTACGTTCATGACTTTCTTCGAATTGTTTCTAAAAACAAAGCACATCAAGGATTTTTATGTTATGATTTCTATGTTAACGTAAAAGTTTATATAACATTTTTTAACCTTTAAGAAAATGAAATAAACAAAAACAAATTTAGAGGCTTACCTATATTTATTAATATTTTTTATAGAAAAGGGTGATAGACGATCATACAATCCTCCTGATGGTAATTGGATTGTGTGGCCCATGGACATTCACATCTTTCCATAATCAACACTCAACAGTCATAACGCAATTGCGCTGCCACCCCTGTAGACTAAGATGGAATGCGTTATGGAGTAAAAAGGTTCTCCGGTTCTCACACTCACAATACAAAACACAGTATCATTAAGCTGCTATTTTACGCTGGTATTTTGTGGGGGCGTGGTCCTACCAGCTCGAGCCGACCCATTCGTGCTACAATCAAACATAACAGCAGCGTGGCTGTACTAGGTTAATATCTAAACAATGGTATGCGCATAATATTATAAAGGTCTTATGCAAATTATTCTTCAATTAAACTGTGATTTTAATCCAAAACCAAATAGTCAGCTTAATTAGTCAATTTAATTAGTAGTCAAATAACTTTAATTCACATATCATTTGATATTTACATATCAAAACCTTTTGTTCACATGCAATAGTTATCAAAATGTATTATACAAAATACGAAATTGCTATGATCCAATGAAATATAAAATTTGATCTACGATCTACTGTAAAACTACTTGTACGCAATCCGTCATAACAGTTTTAGATAATAAATTACATGGTCTCGAAAAATGTAATAATTTCGGGAAATCAAACGCAACTGAGATAACAAGCAGAGTTTATAGTAAGCAGTTTTATTAATATTTATTGTAAGAAATTTAAGCGATATTTAAAACTAGTTAACAAGAATAATATTATTTGTTAATAAGAATCAATTAATTTGACATGAGTTATTTAACTTCCAACTGTTCCATTACTTGGTAGAAACGTATAAACAACGTATGTGTTTCCGAGATATTTGCAACCAAATGGACCTGGAGCAACTTTCCTGTTAAAATCATAAAAGTATTCGTATAACCCTCAGATTAATCGTATATTCCACTGGGGGCAGTGGGATATAGGATATTCTATTATCATGATATATTTATTTTTTGAAATAAAGGAATCTTGCATGTTATTTTAGTTTGGTTGGACAGATGAATAAACGTAATTATCTCCAAAACGTAAACGTTGTCGTTAAGTGTATGGTAAGTAAAGCACTAAAATATTTAGGTCTTAACAATTTTATTGACCCCGATCTAGAATCAAACTAAGACTTCGCGTATTAAAGATGAATAAATAAGGCTCAGTTCGACTGCATGTTTTTTTCTTCTTTTGTGTATGTATATTTTTTTTTACGATACCTTCGTCAATTGTGGCCGATTTTGACACTTCTTTTTTGTTAAAATAATTTTATCTTAGGGGTTGTTCCATACCAAACTAAACCTAAAGGGTGAAAGAATAGGGCATAAAGTTTTTATTATAACTGATTTGACGCCATTCTAGTTGCCAGCTTGAATTTGTTATATTTCTTAGTTCAATCAAAAGGGTTACATGGTAGAGCCATGCTGCAGTTATATTAGAAGTATAGTTGTAGCACGAATAGGTCGGCTCGACCGGGGCAGGACCACGTTCTCACAGAATACCAGCGTAAAATAGTAGCTTAATGCTGCTGTGTTTCGTATGGTGAGTGTAGAGAACCGGAGACGCTTTTTACTGGAAACGAGGCATTCCATCTCAGTCCTCACGGGTGACCACGCATCTGCATTTTGATTCGTAATCGAGGATAGATGTAGGTGTCTATGGGCCACAGCAACCACTTACCATGAGGTGGAATGTGTGCTCTTTGTCACCCTATCCTATAAAAAAGTCGTCCTGTTTGGTTTTTAAGTAAGTTTATTTAAAAAAAAAACGGATGAAAACAGGCAGTTTATTTTGATCGCATCGTTGATTTGTTGAAGATGCGTCGAATAACTCACGAGCAAAGATTGAACGGCAGGCAGTTAGCATCTGCGGGTCGTTCCTCCGATTGGGATGCCGGAGTCTTGCTTCCTTACTAAATTAGGTTAATTATTGATATAAAACTAAGTCAAAGTTTTGCCTTTTAGATAATACATAATTTTTTTATATAATTATAATATATAATATTTTTTTACGTGGTAGAGCCATGCTGCAGTTATATTAGTAGTATAGTTGTAGCACGAATGGGTCGGCTCGACCGGGGCAGGACCACGCTCTCACAGAATACCAGCGTAAAATAGTAGCTTAATGCTTCTGTTTTTCGTATAATAAGTGTAGAGAACCGGATACCTTTTTTACTGGAAACGAGGAATTCCATCTTAGTCCTCATGGGTGACAACGCATCTGCATTTTGATTCGTAATCGAGGATAGATGTAAATATCTATGGGCCACAGCAACCACTTACCATCAGATGCACTGTGCACTCGTTTGTCACCCTATCCTATAAAAAGAAGGGTCATAAAATAAAGTTTTAATAAAAAACTACACATAGTGTATAGAAGAATTAAAGCTATCGGGGCAAAAGATATTACGTGAAAATTATTTTATTCGTTTAAGTTCTTTAAATTAGGCTATTTTACTAAATTTATTATTTTATAGCATTATATTGTTCACCTCCTTGATCTCGTAAGCTCGTAAAAGTTGATTACAGCCTCTTCCGTTAAATCACTTTGGACACACACACGTCGTTCATCTATGCCACAGTTCTCCAAAGCCAATTGTAGATATTTCACATTGGTGTTCTAAGCTTCTCTAACGTTACATGGCAAAACCACGTTTCAACTCTATTAAGGGTTACACCTAATGTTATAAATTATAATACTAACATTTTGGTGCAATAATTAAAAAAATAAAATCATACAGCATAAAGTATATACTATAATAGGAAAAGACAAATATAACGAAGTATAGTCCCATCATAGCTATAAGAAATTGCACTTGACATTTGGCGGTAAAACGAGTTAAACTACGATCCGTCGCAATCACTAGCCATTAGATCTTCTTAGGTTGATGGATTATTACACGTAACGTTATCACACTGTAAAGAATACGAAATAGAACAATTATTTCTTTACTTACAATAAACATTTAAAAAATTCAAACTTCAGAAATTCAAATAGAAAAACTATATTTAAATTATATCTTCTAGCTCATATTTCAATTTTTTTTATTTTGTGACTTTTATATACTTTTATATACTGGAACACTTTTTAAGTTACTGAAGTTTATTTTTATAAGTAGCTTTGCAAGGTCTCTTTACGAGCTGAAAGCGGGGATCGTTCATTAAAAATTTATTTATTAGGGTAAAATTTTTTCCCAAACAACCGGCCCCCCCTTTTTTTTTTTATTTTCTTTCCTATTTTTATTCTTTTTTTTTTTATTTTTATCACCACACACCCCCCAAAAAATAAAAAAAAAAAAAAAAAAAAAAAAAAAAAAACAAAAAAAAAAAAATAAAAATAATATAAATAAAATAATTTTATAATTTTTTTTTTTTTATGAATTTTTTTTTTTTTTTTATTTATTTAATTTTATTAAAATATAATTTTATTCATCATCTTTTCCCACAACCCCCCTTTTTCTTTTTAATTAAAAAAACAAAAAATTAACGAAAGTATCTCGTAGCAAGACCACGTGAATCTCATTTTACTTGTGACGCCGTAGGCATATCAATAGCTTCATGGTACGCGACAGCTACGAAGGCTTATTGTTGCTACGGAGCTCTTTGTCACTTTTCATACATTGTTTACAATAGGAATCCTAAACAAAAGAGGAATATTGTGAGTGCATAATATTTATCTTTATATATTTTAATTATAAAAAGCTATTTATATAAAATTGTTATTTTTTGTTGTTTATTGTTTGTTTTTAGACAAATGGTTATTTAAAAAAAAGTATTTTTATTTCAAAATAAAAGTAGTAAAAAAAGTCAAAGTAAAGATATTAACTTTTAGCCTCATGTCATGTAATTAACAAGATTAAAACGCAAACTTAGGTTTAACCTTTGTTCTACTAAACGAACAGGCTAATTCTAGCTTCGTAGCTACTGCTGTCTGTTAGGAAATTGGCTTAAGAGCGAAATACTATGTGAACTTATGATTTCCTTATAATCGGAGCTATTTCAAGAAACGGAGCTCTGTCGTTCCATTTAAGTTAAAAGTCTATCCGCTTACAAGTAAATGCTGTAGTAAAAGGTATTATAGAATTCTTGTAATTATAGTTAAAGTGAGGACTAGACGAGTGCCACATTGACAGTAATATTTTTTTAAACGAAGATAATTCTTACTGGCTTGAATGTGTTAACCTCGACCCTCCATAACCTTTTTTAAATTCTTTGAAATTGCTTTCATTTTAAAATATGCTCATGCTTACATCCTAAGTTAGCGATGGATAAGGTGAATGCTTAATTTTTAGTATTATCTTCTCGAATCAAGTTGACTCATTTTTCATCATTGGTAGTACTGTCGTACAACCAATATCTTTTTGTTGCGTTAGACTACGATTTATATAACAATTTATACATCGTAATCATAATTACAAAATTAAAAAAAAATGTAAACTAACAACTTACATTCGATCCACTGCTACCTTGTGACATTTTTCTTAAAAAGTAAGGGTGACAAACAAGCACACAGTCCACTTGATAGTAACTGAATGCTGTGGTCCGTAGAATAAAAATGCAGATGCATTGTCACCCCTGAGAACTAAGATAGAATGCCTCGTTTCTAGTACGATAGGATCTCCGGTTCTCGAAACCCACCATATGAAACACAGCAGCATTAAGTTGCTATTTTACGCTGGTATTCTCTGAGAGCAACGTCCTACCCCGGTCGAGCCAACTCATTCGTTCTACAACCATAACATAGCTGTAGCGTGGCTCTACCACATATAAACACTGGTCTTCTCAAACATCTGAAAGTGTATTGAAGCAATAAATACTCTCCTGCCCTGCTCCAACCCGTACCGGCGGACTTCACACGTCATATAACTCTTCTTTTTTTATAGAAGTAAGGATAAAAAATGGGCACATAGTCCACCTGTAGTAAGTGGATTAAAGTTAAAGTAAAGTTACAGCCTATATACTATTGGGCTATATATTGCTGGGCACAGGCCTTCTCTATATAATATTCGCTATATATCTGAGAGAGTTCGAGGGCAGGGGCCGCGCTGTCTCAATGCATGTTCATGTCTTCGAAATATTATTTTTTCTTATTTCTCAAACATGCAGATTTCCTCACGGTGTTTTCCTTCACCGACGAGCACGTGATAAATCAGCACTTAAAACTGAAAAAACAATTTCATTGGTGCCGACGGGAATCGAACTGTGGTTACTCGCGTATCGTGAAATTTACAACGAGCGTTTAGCCCCTGAGCTACCGTGGCTCTGTCTCAGTCAAGTGGATGCTGTAATTAATTTTCAAGTAATATCTACTAAGAATATAAATGGCTTCATGCATGTAACAAGTTTCTTTCGCCTTACACTGTAGAATCACGTTGCAGATAGGTTGTGACAAATTTATGCAGCATCATCGTTCTGGGTATTTTACGTCCGGCACAGTTGAGATGGTAATATCGATATCTATCAAAAACCATTCAACTATTTTAGTAGTAGTCTCATCTTACGATGCTTATGTGACGACAGTTTGATAGGCTGTAACATACGAGTATATAAATAAGTGGAATAAACATGAAAATATTTTGTTTGAGATTCAAACCCGCGACACACAGTACCGTAGCATAACACTTGCCCACTACACTTCCGATCCACAAAAACTAATATTACTAAAACACACTTTTCTGCTTTAACAAATCATGTTAATTCATAATAACTAATTTCATCACCACCACAATCCAGTTTCTATGTTATTTATATACTCGTAAAATCTAGCACGCGTACCGATTTCTTTTGTCATAATTCAGAATAGTTACATCGTACCCTGTGTTGGTAGTAAACAGCGGTGTTGCGGCATGACGTGACGCGAAACTCCCGCATATATGTTTCCCGGAAACAGCAACTGTTCCCGTCACTCTTATTGACATGCGGGGCGAGGAATGTTGCCTTCAACTTGGCTTACTCACATGACATTGAAAAGCGTTCATTGTTTTTAAATGTCAACTCATATCATAACACAAGGCTACAAATATAGGTAGCTACACCACAATGTATACCTGATTACGTAAATGATTTTAAATATCTTGTAGTTTCCTTAATTTTGATGTTTCTTATTAAAAACAATTATCAAGTTCAGTAATGATCAAAACTAAATTAAGCAAAAATTAATACGCTACATTGACATGGAAACAAACCTCTATCTATTCTACAAGCATTACTAGACTATAACGAAATAGAATTACCTGTTTTTTTATATTTATATTGTATATATATTATAACTCTTGGACGTGAGTTTAAAATAGTTCCGTCATTATTTTAACAGCTGAAAAAAATCACGCATCTGCACGTACCAGAATCTACAATAAACAATAAATATAACTTGGGAATGCCAATGTTTATTGCAAGTGAACCATTGCATCCTTGAACTGATTTTTGTTCCGTACATACAATTAGGAGGCTCTGTGATATTATTTAATAAAAACAAAATATTACTTCAATCATTGTTTCATTTTAAGTCGTCTTAAGAATGCTAAAAAATAGGTTTTAACAAAAATTTGTTTATACGTGGACTTCGTATATAATGAAACGGATACGTAACGACCAACGAAACTTTTCTTTCGTGTTGCATATTAAAAAAACGAGTTGTGGTTTACTCGCATTTATAAAACGAAATACTACGTGTGCTAATTTCTTAAGACGTAATAATAAAAAGTTATCTGCCATCACAAACTAATTACTAATTAGGTCCATGCTCAACACTACCATATATGGTGTTCTACAAGCGCGTATGGAGATTCGAGTAAATCGGTCATCCGACAGTCAGATTTTAAAATCTGGTCAGCTGTCTCTTGATGCACGCATGTCAGAGATCAACGCTCTCATTGTGTCGGAGAAGGTAATGACAGAGAAAATTAGGCTCCGGATTCCACCGATATTTTTGTGGACACGAAAACCGCTAGGAGGGCGGGCGGCTGTAGCAAGCTACACACGTATATATAGAAGTGCACGACTGCGCGCCGCCCAGTCGCCCGTTGACGCTCTACGCAACGTTACATCCGTTTGCATTGCGTCGAGCTTTCAATCGACATTTATTAACCTAGGTGTTGTTGATTAATATTTAAAAAAAAAAAAACTAAGAACTCAGTGCTATCTAACTTCGTAGTGTATTGTGCTAAGACTATTTCGGTGGTGTCTTCATAGCAGCCGGTTTTTTTCCGACCGAACCTTTCAGCTCGGGTCACCCTAACATATTGTGTCATAATCAGGTGAGTTTAATATATTTAACATTGCAATGTAATAAGCAGTACCTTATTCTTTTGTGTATAAGAATTCTAGAAGCTATCCTAGTATCAGTATCCAAAAAGGTTAAATTAGGTAATATTGTTATAATTTAAATGTGAAGTTTCTATTATTATTAATTTTTATAATTTATATATAGACTATATTTATAAAACTTAATCTTAAATAGTGTATTTTTAGTAATAATTAATTCTTTTCGTTTATTTTTCGCAATGTTCTTTTTCTTCGTTTTTTCTGTGTCCGTAACCAAAGAATATTAACTATATTATTAGATGTTGTAACACTTCACCGCTAAACAAATCTCATTTCTCACTCACTGTTTCGGAATTTTAGCTGCGAATATATTGATTGTCATTGTAGGATAGAATATGCAAGTGCATGAATAAATATAAGCACACATCAATCATAGACAAACTATAGCTTTATTTTGTTTATGATTGCACGTGTAACATTCCATAAAGTGAATCATGAAAAATATATACAATAAAAGTACTAAACGACGTTTAAATAAAATAATGAAATAAACGATATTGTTGAACGATATAGTTATAATCTTATAACTATATTCAACCATAAAATAGTGTCTACATTTCATAAAGTAATCATGAAAAATATATAATAAAATATCAAAATATATTATATATATAATCTATATATATTCAAATAAGATATATATATATATATATGTGTGTGTGTGTGTGTGTGTGTGTGTGTGTGTGTGTGTGTGTGTGTGTGTGTGTGTGTGTGTGTGTGTGTGCGTGTGCGTGTGTGTGTGTGTGTATGTGTGTGTGTGTAATAAAATAAATATATTGTTAGTAATTTAATTAATTACAATAGCAATCCTACCAATAATGTCCTCCAGTTCGAATTTCGGTCACCGCGACTCCTCGTAACTCTTAACTAAGACTAGGTACCTTCTGCGCAGCAAGGGTTATAGTGCACGAGTGCATGCGCAAGCAGCGCACCTGGCACTATCGATTTCATCACTCTCATAGTCTGATTTATATGCACCGTCAACTCAGTGACTCCGGGCTGCTGCTTAAAATTTCTACACAGCAAAACTGAAACACCGATTTTAAGACCACTACCTCAACGATGCAGTCAAGTCAGCCAATGTAACAATAATAACCTAAAATTACCTAAAAGCTAACTAACATTGAATAAAACTACTTTTGCGGATTTTAAGTGGATTGAGGCGTGTGCCATCCTAACGTCATATACCCAGACGGATACCTTAATATTGGTCCGATGAAATCAGAATGAGTTTGTTGTATCTTGAAGTCTTGCAGAGGTAAACTTGGGTATGGATTTAGTCTTAAAAATAAAAATAATTGCGCAAAAGTAGTTTTAGTCCATAATAGATATATCATATAGTATATATTGTAATGTCATATTTAGGGGATAGGGATTTCATTGACATAATTTCGATTCCCTGCAGGAATTCAATTATTTCTTTATAACCAAACCGTTAAAATTAATTGCTAAATACGGCTTTCTACCGTTGTAGTAATCTTCACTGACGTTTACAGTACAGGACCTCTCGCACCTTTTGTCGAGAGAGATTTCGAAGAAATTCTTTATAGGATAGAGTGACAAACGAGCAGACAGTCCCTGCGACCCATAGACATCTACATCTATCCTCGATTACAAATCAAAATGCTGATGCGTGATGACTAAGACGGAATGCCTCGTTTCCAGTAAAAAGGGTCTCCGGTTCCCTACACTCATCATACGAAACACAGTATAATTAAGCTACTATTTTATGCTGGTATCCTGTGAGAGCGTGCAGCTTCTCCAGTCGAACCGACCCATTCGTACTATAACTATACTACTAATATAACTGTAGCATTGCTCTACCACGAATGTTATGGAACAATTAGTTTGCTACGGTGCTTTAGTGCGCGATATCTAGTGTTTAGATAAGTTGAAGAATCTTTAAAGGGATAGTAGCCTAATGGCAGGGCGCGGACCGCGAATTCAAAAAGGTCGTGGGATCGAATCCGCCATTCGACTACTGGCGTGAACCACTCGTAACACAAGCAATTTAAGCTTACCACGAGTGGTTCAGGGGAATATTAGTAATGTTTATAGCATTGTTAATATTCTTTAAAAATAATAAAATAATACTGTATATTTTGTTTACCGAAGTCAATCATCAATCTTTATGAAGGGAATATGGTAACATAAAATTAACGGACCGTTTTGATTTTAACGTCGGTATTTCTCAATAACATCCGTTGCAATAAGGACTGTGGGTACCAATAACTGATTTATACACCAAGTTTACAATACACTTGGTAGGCTATAAATCAGTTTCGCAAGTCTTAATAAAATTAATAAAAATATTGACATATTTTCAAAACAACCCTTGACATCACTACACTAAAAAAGACACGCCGATGTCGACAATTAAATCACATGTTTTGCGTGCAAATAAGGCATAATCAGGAGCAACATTTTTATATTTTGCAACACACATATTCACCTGTTGTTTACCTTCTTACAAGTTAGTAGGTATCGTATATAATATCTACAGCACACTGGAAACAAAAATAACATAATTTTGTCGTAAATTCTGCCAGTGCCGCCTTGTTTTTAATCCAAAGCAACATGAACATTTTCTTACGTGGTAAAGCTACGCTACAGCTGTATTATGGTTGTAGCATGAATGAGTCGGCTCGACCGGGGAAGGACCACGCTCTCACAGAATATCCGCGTAAAATAGTAGCTCAATGCTGCTGTGTTTCGTATGATGAGAGTAGAGAACCGGAGACCCGTTTTACTGAAATCGAGGCATTCCATTTTAGTCCTCAGGGGTGACAACGCATCTGCATTTTGATCCGTAATAGAGGTTTAATGTAGGTGTCTATAAGCTACAGCATCCATCATCCCTTATTCTATAAAAATCTAGCATCCCTTATTCTATAAAAAAAATTAAAAAAAAACTTATCTTTATAATCCTTTTATGTATATTATCAAAATTCTCATAAGGCTCAAGCATATTATATATGATAGGTATCATATTCTCATCATTTCTTCTTCATTTCATAACAAAGAGTTCTAGTTAGATATGTGTACCTATGCTAATAAGATGCTATAGAAGCCTATAGGCCTCTTCAGGTTGGAAAAAGATTTACCATAATTACCCTACTCTGCATTCACACTCTATTAGACGGAGACGGCTAGAGCTGGACATATTCCTTTATAGATAGGATTTATAGATTTTACGCGGTACCGAGTAGCGCCGGTGTAAGAATATATATACTACCCCATATCATCCTGTGGGTGTCGTAAGAGGCGACAGAGGGAAACAAATCAGGTTAGGTGGGCAGTAGCATCTCCCTAATAACGACTTAATATAAAAAAACTGAGTTGCCAAACCGCTTGCCAAGCGTAGCAACTATTGCAAATATCCCACCTATGAGTGAATCTACAGTTCAGCAGTGTCAGTTATGTTCAGCAGTGGACTTTAACAGGCTTAGTTGGCGGATTTATCCGTCATATGGTAAACCGCCATCTATCGGAAGTCGTAACCTCCTTCGATCTCTCATATAGTCGCCTCTTACGACACCCGTAGGTTGAAATAGGGTAATTCTTACGCCACCATATGACAAGCGGATGCGTATGCCTTTCTATTAATTTCTAATCCAATTCTCTTGCTTTCACCAATATGATATATTACGTATCTTATGTACGTTACAGATATATGAACTGTTTGCCTAGTCTATTAAAATTGCCATATTATATTCGAAGCAAAATCTGATTTACGACAGCCATATTACAAAATGAGTGATAGCTTCTATAAAATCTATTAAAATTAATCCGAGCGTAATAATGTGGTAACAAATTACCACAGCGGCATTTTCCAACTCCGCTCGATCCGTGAATAGCGTAGGCAGTAGGTATGTAGACTTGAACCCATATATTTCCATTATCTACGGTAAGTGCGGACAAAATAAACTCCAGAGCCACTTGAACAGATAAATAACGTACAAGTACTTTTCCAGGCGCGTTAATGGAGTGATTAACTTGTAATAGACGTCCAAAACTGAATGTGTTGATTACAGTGGTGACGTTATTAATATTTATAATACAGATAATATATTAATTTATTTTAAAATAAAACACAATAAGGCAGCTTAGGCTAAACTATAAATATTTAATTCAGAAAATGCGAGTTCTTTCATAAAATTTAAATATTTCCCTTTCAATACTTATAAAAGGCTGGCAACAAAATGTTTATGTATACTTTATGCGAATACATGACTTACAAAGAACAATAAATCTACAAATATCATGAAATATTAGAATAACTGATTTAAATATATTTTTGACATTAATTATTTATTGTAATTTTTTGACAATTTGGTTTTTAGGTACCTATTTGACTTTTATTAAATTCATAAGTTATAGAAATAAACATAACATTCATTTAACAATTGTGAAATATGAAATAACCTCTTAATAAAAAATTTGAAATTTGATATTTACTGTAAATTTTGGACAATTCATTGATTTTTTCCTAGGTGTTTGACATTTATCAGTTTATCACATTTAAAAATCTTGATGTTAAAATATTTTTAAACATAATTAATTTTCTGATCATGCTTCTTTAATAATTTACTTCATTTAAATGTTAATAATTTTAGTATACAAGTATTCATGTAAAGTATCATAATGGAATGTAAGGTCTTAATAACTAATCATTATATTATGCACTGCCTCATTCTGGCAATATAAAATTGAATTGATTTCAATATTTTTAATAGCAATTATACCGTTTATATACTACTTCCTACGTGGTAGAACCATGCTCCAGTTCATTGATATAATTTTTTATATTTCCATACTCCAGCTATATTAATAGTATAGTTGTAGCACGAATGGGTCGGTTCGACAGGGGAAGGACCACGCTTAATGCTGATTGCTATGTTTCGCATGGTGAGTATAGAGAACCGGAAACCCTTTTAACTAGAAATAAGGGCATTCCATCTTCATTCTCACGGTCGACATCGCATCTGCATTTTGATTCGAAAACGAGGATGATGTCTATGGGCCACAGCAACCACTTACTATCAGGTGGACTGTGTGCTCGCTTGTCACCCTTATCCTATAAAAAAAAGATACTTAGATACATCTACTCTATAGAGGCGCTGTTATAAAATTCAAATCTCTAAATCAACCTGTAGGATGTAGGTGTCGAGCAACAAAAAGATAATAAATAAACTGCGGTTGAAAATCCACCTGCCAAGCGTGATAACTATGGCAAATATCCCCAATCTACGGCGGAGAAGTATATATAATAGTGATCTTTGATATACTATAATTAATAAAGATGAATGAGTACACAATCGGGGGTGAATAACACAACCTTGGCCCACAGTTCACGTTCACCATCTATATTTATCCTCAATTAAGAACCAAAATGCACATAAGTCGTCACAGCTGAGTAATAAGATGGGATGTTTCATTTCTTGAAAAAAGGTCGAAGGTTCTCTGCACTTACGGTACGAAACACAGTATTATTAAGCTGCTATTTCACGCTGATATTCTGTGAGAGCGTTGCTCTAACCCGGTTGAGCTGAACCATTCGTGCTACAACCATAATGCACCTAGCGCGTGGGTGCCACGTTCAAAAACGAGTTAGTGAAATAAGGATCCCCAATACGAAACTTACAACCATCGGAACTATTTTTAATTTTGCAGACATGTTGATTCCTTTACGATATTTAGCTTCATCGCCGGGTATTACTTAGGTTGTCTGGAAGAAATTGCTGCATAGCAATAAGACCGCCTTTTGTTTTTCTCTTTGTTTATTTCTTGTTATGTTGGTTTTTTTTAGTGTTCAATAAAGGGTATTGTATTGTATTGTATTGTATTGTATTGTATTATTTACTAAGGTACGTGAGGGTAATATGGTCACCTTAAGTTTTGCCACCCAACTAAAAGTAAGGGGAGGACACAGACAAAAACAAAGTAGTCGTACACTATAACTAATACATTAAGAAAAAAAAACAAACAAGCTTTGGCAATAATTATCAACACTCCGAAAAGTCAACTTAAAGAAACTAAGTGCACTGCACCATACTAAAATCGATTAAAATATTTACTATAATGTCAACTGTCTAAATGGCATCGATAAGCAGCGCCCTTTTGACTCTTTATTATTTCATTGACTGATGAAGAGCTATTGTATCCCAAAGCCATCTTTGCAAACAAGGCTGTAGTTTTCTAGCTATAATAAAGTGACCATATTAACCGGATGACCATATTGTCCTCACCATACGATTTCATCGATGTCTTGTGCTTTGTGCTTAAACTCAAATTTCTTCCGTACCTACTTTAAATATACTTAAGTTAGGCAGTAACAGCCTATATACATCCCACTGCTGGGCACAGGCCTCCTCTCACTGTTGAGAGGGTTTTAGGACAAGTAAGTGTCCCAGTGCTTATTGGCGGACTTAACATTTCTTCGAAATATTTTTTATTTCTCATACATGCAGGTTTCCGCACAATTTTTTCCTTTACCACCGAATATGTGATAAATCTGCTCTTAAAATTGCAATTAACAATGTCATTGGTACCGGCGGGGATCGAACCCGCGTACTATGAAATTTACAGCGCGCGCCAAGCCCTTGAGTTACCACGGCTTTAAATATAATGCTAGCCTAAGCCAAGTTCATGACTAGTAGGTACACAATAATGAAAATGAAAAGAGTAATATAATAAATACTGCAATACTTATGTCGTAACAGCACGCCCCTTTTTAGGCATCAAAGAACAACCTATATAAACAGCCAAAACATTATCTGTATCAAAGACAACGATCTTGACTTTTCCAACTATGTGATGTACAGATCCCCAGAACGATGGTAAAATGTTGTGATAAAAACCTACGCATAAATTATTTACAGCTTTGTTAACAGAATGTATTACCCGCGCGGACAAATGTCAATACTATGATGAGAAGAACAATTTTAAATCTATTTTCATTCATGTAAAAACAATAATTGTAAATGACTGTTGCCAGCTGGTGATAAAAGTTAATTTATAAAACAGTGGCTGACATGATAATCTATCTAACATGCCTATAAAACATTAAAACATGGGGAAATGTCTCTATTACAAATAACAAAAGTATAAACTGCTTTATGATTAAAAAAATGAAAATTTTCCACTTAAATTATTTTAAAATCCATTTATATTTATATTTTAGCTCATAAAATAATAAAGAGAAATAAGTAGACACAAAAATAAAAAAATTAAGTGAGTTTTTTGTCGAGTCAAAAACCTTTTAAATTAAACATTTAAATTCCGTGAATAAAACGAGAAGATTTCAGTCATAGAACGAGAAGTTGTTTTTAACAATTTACGTTGAAGTTTTGTAAACCTTTATCAAATAAAAGACATCAGTTTACCGCATAAATTAACTTATGTTTCTTCTGAACAGAGGTTTATTGCGCATAGAGCATCTGGCGAAATGTAACATTACCAAATCCATTCTTATATGGGTACTTTCTTTTTTCTCTTAAAAATGCAAGAATCCGTGGAATTCTTTAATAATTTTTATCTCCGAATGATAAAAATATCCGTTAATTTAATTTCTGAGCGACGTTCCTCAGTACGCACTGATTTTTATTCTACGTTGATTTAAATAAAGTCCCATCCAAGCGAATAAAACGTAATAATATTAAATACTAAGACAATAAAATCTCTCATTTCTTTTACTTTCAATGTTCAAATGATGAAAATAAATTCTAATCTTAGATATTTGTCTATGTAGGTAGGTACATTACTTATTTATTTAGTCATTCACAGTTACAAAAGAATACCAACGTAAATTAAATGCTTTTCTCTAAATTTCTCTAAAAGTCACCGACTGAAGTGGTGATAATTTGAACTCTTGGAGTGGTGAGTAACATTATGCATCTTTGTAGGATAAAAAGTGACAATCAAATCAAGACATACTTGAGTATAAATATACATTTATTATATTTATCTTATACAAGAGTCTTATTATCATATAAATAATCTCGTATAATATGCCAGAATCCCAATCCATAATCCATCCTTTAATTTCTTTTACTGGATGACGTAAAGCCGACTACGCGAAAGGCCAAAAATTCTCATAACCTACGATAAATGATCTCGTGTAATATGCCAGATAAAAATGGACGAGCAGGTAGTAAAAAGTTAACAAAGTCAATAAAATAAGTCAAAGGTACAAGAAGTCTAATACTAAAATCGTCAACCCCAATACCAAACGTCCAACAGAGGACGGGTTACGAGGGAGAAATACAAGTGAATTTTCTACATGAAATTACTACGTAGATTATTTAAAAATCTTATCGAACGGTTTACGTATACTCTAGCTAAACAATCAAATTACGCGTCGATGCACGTATTTGTAACTCCATTGAATTAACGGCTACAAACTGAACGACTAAAAATACATTCCGTGCAAGTTCTATCGGAAAATTTCAATCAATTTCCGAGCGTAATGCTGTTTGTTGCTGCGCACTCACCTTGCTGCTTTATATTCTATTTCTACCGACTAGTTCATTAAAACCACTCCGTGCATTTATCGCTATACTAGAATTATATCAATTTATCGTTTAAAGAAAATTACGCGACGATTTAAGTGTATGCTATATAGAAAAAGGTTAAATATAAAAACATGTTGAAATAAATTTTTATAACAGTTACATATTAAGGGGAAATATAACCTCAAATGGCTTAGCAAGATCCTCCGTTATGCCGAAAGTATTGTAGCCTTAATTTTGAAATAAATATATGGTAAAGTTGAGGATTAATGTTAAGGACTATGTTAAACGAAAACACGGATCCGTAAAATATTCTCGATAGAAAAAAAATCCAAAATTACCTCAAAACTGAACAATAAACCGCTGTTATTCTTAAAATACTTTAAATTAGATCATGAAACTTTGCATACTAACTGTACTAACTATAAAACAGTGCTTATGTTATTTACTTTTTTTTAAATACCAATATTTTCACTGTAAAAAAGAAATTACCTAAACTATCGGCGTCTTGAGCTTGATTCCTGTCGCACCGTTAAGCGGGCTACATACGACACGATATCGGTGGCGATCTAGGGTGGAGTAGTGGGGATGCCTCCTAGATTGCCTCTAAATCGTGTCGTATGTAGGGCCATTCTAAGTCGTGGCCGATATCGCCTCCTTAATCGGCTGGCAGGAGCAAAAATGCTTCCTAGATCAGCCGATGCTTCCTAGATCGGGGCACCGCCCCCTCCTTACTGCGTGTGTGTAGGCGCATCGGCCCGATTTCTATTGGCAGTCGCTGCCGGCAACCCTCGCGGAAGGAAGTTAACAAAACAGTGATACTGAATGACCTTTTTATATAACAAAATTTTTACATTTTAATCATATAAACGGAGTAGAAGCCTATGGCACTGATATTTTACAAAAAACCAAAAAAAAGTGAATAAAATAATAAATTAATTGAAACTTTATCGAAATTCAAATCATATCCACCCTAGCCTGTGACCCTGCGAAGTGACATGGTCAAGAATGCCTACTAAACTAATTTTTTTATTGCCGTTCGTAAAGTAGAGTGTATGATGTAAGTTAGGAGAAGATAAAGCCTCTCCTCAACAACTAACTCCTATTCCAACGCTATCAACACAAGACCGCACTCATATCTCTTACAACTCCACAAGACCACACTTCGATCTCTTACGTGCCTTCATCCTCTTATCAACAACTAACTTCTACTCCTTCACCATCTCCACATCAACAAACAAGTTATATAAAAGGGAGTATGTCCGAAATTAAAGGTTTCTTTATGTTTAAAAAAAAGATATAAGCTATTTTATTTTCTGATAGTTTTACTCCATAAATAAAGATTACATTAAAAAAAAGTATACATATTATTATACAAAAGTATTTTATTTCCTTGTTTGTTGTGTGTAATACATAACCAGATTTTGACCAAAGCAGAAATGAACAAAGAGAAGAAATATCTAAATAGCATAGGTAGGAGAAATTGACGTTTTTATATAAGTGGCGAAATCATTTCTAGAAGGTTATAAAAACTGTCTTCATCCATCCGGAGAAAATTAATCACGTCCTTGGATTACAGGCCATTTAGTACGTTTATGTGGCTTAATTTTTATCTCTTTTGGAGCCATTTTTTCACCCAGCAACTTCTCTTTTTCTATTTTCGAATAAATTAACCGAGATGGCTAATGCCAAACCAACACGGTGGTGTTTTAAGAGAGTCGGAGGTATTTTGAAGAACTCTACCGCATATGCATTCCGCTCCAACTCCGAACGCGTACTGCTAGGCAGGCCCGTGTGTAAGGTCTACCCCGATAAAAGCCCCGATTTCTGTCCACCCTAGATCGCCACCGATATCGTCTCGTATGCAGCCCGCTTTAGTATCGCTTAGGCTTTTGAAGGGAGAAGTTGTGTCGCTTACGATCAGAATACACATTACGCAACAGGACGACGTAAAATTAAAATGGGAAATAACCGTGATAAAAATAAGTAGCGAATGGGTTGGCGTTAAGAAACAGGCATAAATATGATAATCCTAATGAAATAAGTATCTAACGACCTATCTACTTACAGTATTAGTGATTACAAACATGTCGGTACATAGCATACGACGCGCGGGGAAGTGGGGCTGAAATTATAATTTGAGCTGACTTACTATATCCCCTTGATATCAAAGACGAGCAAGCAACCTAAACCCATTTAAAAGATGTAAGATTTAACACAGTATTCTACGTGCCAAAACAGATGACTTCCGTATGTTCTATCCAAACTTTAGGTACCTATTTTTTACGTAAATTATAACTATTAAATATTCTCAACCTTATGGCGTTTGAACTATTATAAAAATTTTATCTTCAATTTAAATTAAGTAGAATCGTTAACATAAGAGTAATAGGACACTTGTACGCGTTCATTTCACTTCACTTGAAGCTATATATTCGCTTGGGACTATGCGGAAATGGATCGTCCAACAAATGCGTGCACTGTAAGTCGGCCGTGAAGATAGTTATAGAGGTCACTGCACTCTAATAGTAATATTGTTTGACTCTATAATACATATATATAAAGTGTCTGTCTGTAACGTCAAAACAACTAGCTTCTAGTTAGCTCAGGGGCTATTTGCATGCTACGAGTATATAAACACATAAATAACTATTTGAAAATGTTTGCCTGTCTGTTTGCCTGTTTATTCGTTCTAAGCTTCACTATGGCTGAACCGGTTGTGATGAAACTTCCCTAATAGATGAAGAGCGATTCCAAGAGGTACTGAGACTGTATTGTATCCTAATTTTTAACGCTGCAGCTACATTATGGTTGTAGCAAGAATGGGTCGGCTCGACCGGGGACACGCTCTGACAGAATACCACCGTGAATAGTTCAATACTACTGTTTTTCGTATAGTAAGTGTAGAGAATTTGAGGAAGGAATGAACCCTTTTTACTGGAAACGAGTCATTCCATCTCAGTCCTCAAAGGGTGACAACGCATTTGTTTTTTGATACTTAATTGAAGATAAATGTAGATGTTGATGGGCCACAGCATCCACTTACGATGAGGTGGACTGTGTGCTCGTTTATCGCCCTTATTCTATAAAAAAAAACAAGCTTTTTTTGGTAAAAACGAAAAAATATTAAATGTTATTTAATGGTAATCATATAAAATTTGATACCTAATATAAAAAAGTTTAGAAAAAACTACTAAACTAAAACACAAAAATGGTCCCAATTTTACAAACCTCATTTTCTATCTTTCAGTCTTGATACAAAGTCGTTTTTAACACCTTTTTAATTCAATATTATTTTGCTACAAAACTATTAAGTAGGTATTGAATTACAACGTGAAATTTAAAAAAATATTCGACAGTTGAACTACTTGCCAAAAATTATAACTATATAAATCTGCTGGTTATTTCTACCAATAAAATATTCTTGAGCAGAAATTTATACACCAAAAGTTTTGTGCTTCAATCCTTTTATGAAGCTCACAAAATAAATCAATACGAATAAATTATAACTTCGCTGATATGGATGGAACATGCGGGCAGTTTGAATAAGTAATGTTTATCATAACATTATTTTCATGTCTGTTTTATTTAGTGAGAAAGAAACAGTAAAACTTTAAAGCATAGATATGCTCTAGAAGCACTTATTTTTCAGTGGTTCAATGAACCTGATGCAGAAGTCAAAAAGTAACAGTTTACGTCGTAATTTCAAATTCTCTATTCCAATATTAAACAATCCTCATCACTTATTTGCGTAAGGAAATAGGCATCCAAGCCTTATTATAGAGATGAATTACTTCGCCTACGCAGCCTTAGACATCAATTACGTAAAAGAGGCTGAAAAGCTCTCCTCGTGTGTGCAACTCTCCGGCTACGAATTGTGAAAACTACCGAATTCCCTCTTTCTCTCTCCACAGCTTTGTATTATAACATCACTTGCACGCAGAATACCACAACAGAATACAAAAAATACAAAATACAGAATAGAATACGAAACTGCAGTGCAGCCACGATAACGCCCTAGCGTCCGCTCGAGCGGATGCTAGGGCGTTAGCGTGGCGTCTCCATATCGTTACCATAAGGACGGCATTCGGTTGTTGATTCCTCCCTCTCCAAGTAAACGGCACATATACATGCCGAAGCATCTATGCTAGACGCTTTACACTTGACGGAAAGTCAGATGACCCGTGTCACCTGTTTAGCCATTCCAAATAGACCGACGTACAGCCACAACAGTTCTGAATCCTGCTCAAAATCGATCGAGATTAATGTTTCTTCCAGTTTGAGCTGTCGAGGATACATCTCCACAGTTTTCAGGGCAGGGCCAGACTGATAAAATTAATAAATGGTTCTCATTTTAATAAAATTATTTCAAAACAAAACAAGTAACGAATTCGCAAATTGGCATCGCAATCGGGTCAGGGTCATAGGGATGAAAGCACAGAACAAAGATTGTTTATATGGGCAAAGGACGAAACAGTAACAATCATATGCACGAAATTACGCTTAAAAATCCTCGTTAGCCTAATTTAACACTCGTCTTAACCTTACACGACGCAGCCAAAACATTGTGCAACATTCATAAGTGGGTTAAACTGTATTGTTAGGTTTATATCCAGGTCAAGTTTACAACAAAATATACATCGACCTACGATTGCTAATATATCACTCGAATATATTCTAAATTTTCCTGGAGTTTACTGGCCCTCCGTCGGAAAATCGTGTCTTTGGCCTACTCTTCACAAAGGTTATTTCTAATTTATTAAGAAAAAATAATAAAATCTAAATACACTGAACGTTCTGAGAGCGTTTTACATGAAAAATAGTAGTAAACACGCAGTGAAAAATAACTTGAAACAAAAGCGGATCAAACAATAGTTTTTTATAAATCTCAGTTTGAAAATAGTATAATATTAACATTGAACTTTTCTGGATAAGTTCATGAAACAAAGATTTAATTGTTAGGGTTTAAAATAATATGATGGAAATGGAACGCAGGGCCACTAGCTTGATTATAAAAACGTATTAGGTCAAGTACAGGTAAATTCTTATAGATTATTAAAAAGGAGTTTAAATTTAGACTCACGTTTAAATTAGAGTTAGTTTCAGTTAAGAAGTCGCGTGGGAAATATGCGATCTAAATTTAAAGGTATGTAATTTGACAGCAAATGTAAAATTTTACGAAGTCTGGCTGGTCTGGCGGTCTCGTCTATCCTTTTGTAACATAGACTCTTCTAAAAAAGGCTTTGAATAGAGAAGATGGCTGGGCGCTACCATCTGCTTAGGATCCCATAATTATTAAAATTAAATCCCAACCCAAGCATACAACTGCAAAACTTTAAGATACTATATGTTTATAGTGATCGGACCTTAAATTAATAATTTTAAACTGAAGGTAGTCGTAGTTAACTATGACATTGGAACGATGAACCCCTCTGTCCCCCCCTAACCACGAGAGCTGTAGAGTTCCCGACCGGGAATTTAAAAGTTAGTATACGCGATACCGTCCGTAAAACTTTGTTTCATTTAAATGTGTAATGTTCGCGTAAACATAAGAAATCATTAAGACTATATCAACAAAACACGTTTTGTAAAAAGAAGTTTTCCTTGTTTTTACTATTTTTACCTTCTTCATCATTATTACAGCGCTTCACAAGTCCGCTGCTTAAGATAGGCCTCCCCCAAGTAATGCCACAAAGCACGGTCCTGAGCCATCTGCGTCCATCGACTTCCTGCATGTCTTACCAGGTCGTCACTACATCTAGTAGGGGGTCACCCTACACTACGCCTCCTAGTACGAGCCTGCCACTCGAGAACCTTTTTTCCCCAATGGTTGTCGGTTCTTCGAGCTATATGGCCAGCCCATTGCCACTTCAACTTACTAATCCGTTGGGCTATGTCGGTCACTCTGTTTTTACTGTGGATATTCTCATTTCTAAGTTTATCATGCATAGAAATCCCGAGCATAGCCCTCTCCATAGCTCGCTGAGCGACCTTAATCGTCCTCATATGGCCAGCAGTGAAGGATCACGTCTCAGATCCGTAAGTCATCACTGGCAACACGCACTGGTTGTACAATCTAGTTTTCAAGTTTTGAGTTATACGAAGAAGTGTCGTAATTTCCCGAACGCTGCCCAGCCGAGTTGAATCCGTCGAATGACCTCTCGGTCGAAGTTGGACTTAACTCGTCAATAACTTCCAGCTTAGTGCTCCCAACAACCAACATATATAGGTGTGACATTAAACATGATCTTTGTTTTGTCCGTGTTCATCTTAAAACCTATCCGTTGGGAGACACTATTGATGTCATTGAGCATAGTGCTTACGTCCTCCAGCGATTGTGCCATAAGGACTATATCGTCGGCAAATCGAAGGTAAGTGATGTACTCGCCATTGATGTTAATACCGTATCCTTTCCAGTCCAGTAGCTTGAAAACGTCTTCCAATGCAGCGCTGAAGTTTCGGGGATATGATATATTTTTATCTTAAGTATACCTATTTTTAAATAAAACATACTTTACGTGAAAATGTTCGTAAGAATCAAGTTTGTATTTGGGAGGAAATCTTTGAATCGAATCGATTCTGAATATTCTTCCGCTGACAGAAATCTACGATATTTGGAAGTGGCACTGTATACTTTTTTTGTTGTAAAAACCGAAATCTGTATGTGTATACATTTATAAA
This sequence comes from Parnassius apollo, assembly GCA_907164705.1. Lineage (NCBI taxonomy): Eukaryota > Metazoa > Arthropoda > Insecta > Lepidoptera > Papilionidae > Parnassius > Parnassius apollo. Next base: position 4,589,855 of record CAJQZP010000935.1, read on the forward strand.
AATCGGATCTGAGAAAAAAGAGCTAATTGATCTTGCTTTATCTACTGGCCGAACGGTTTGTTATAAACGGAGACAACATATTGCAAACATTGTTTTATTTATGGCATACTCTGTAATCACATAATATATAACATCCCATGTTCCCTAGAAAAGGTTGTTTTATTCTATTGTCGTAAATAATCCCTAAAATTTGTCATATTAATATTTCAGTGTATCTCAATTAAAATATATACATGTAAGTTAGTCACTTACAGTCACACACAATTTTAAAGACAAATTGCTTACAGCTTTTGAAAAGTTCATTTCCCTTGTTTAATTCGTTTAAAGAAAATAAAAAGGCGTTTGTACTTACGTACTGAAAAGGTACGTATTAAAACGAGAACTCCTCCTTAATTACTTTATTAACCTTAGTCGTTATCCGTAAACCATATTAAAGTAAGAAGCCGTTTAATTCAGTCTTTATCTGTGAGCACGGTGATTTTAACGACCCCGCCATAAAATTTTGAGTCTTAATCTTTAGAAATAAAAACTTGACAGTTTAAAGCTGTTTTCGATTCAATAATTACGTGTGTTTAAATTCGAGTTTAACAAAATTATTCCGATTAAGTAGTCAACGTTTTGACGTTACGTGAAAACATTTATATAAAAATAAAAAAGTTAATATATTAAGTCTGGAGTGGATTCGAAGTGAGTGATGACTTGGTAAAAGATGTAGGAAGTAGATGAATGCAGGTGGGCTTGTACCGTGCTGTGTGGCATTCCTTGATGATGGCCAATGTTAAGCCGTGGACTTGTGATGGGCTGTGACGATGATGATGATGGTAAGGAGTAAGTGACAACCTATATACGATCCCCTGCTGTAGGTACACTAAGACGTGCAAGTTTAGGCACGATATTTTTTTCAGTGTACTTAACATTGCAATTAACAGAACAGCAAGGATCAGCCTGAGTTGCTCGCGTACTTTAATATTTTTGGCTTAGCACCTGAATTACACGGCTCCGCGACAGGAATTACTACTTAGTTACTTGACATGACAAAGGGTCATCGAAAAAGGCAGAGCAACGTCTGCCTGGCAAGCTAGTTCAAATATAAAAATAGTATAGGTATCACAACGTAGACGTATAAACAAATGAAAAATAACATCTAGAATTGTAACAGATCAGACTGACGGAAGATATGTCAAAATAGTTTTCTTTTATTCTTGAGATATGCCTTTTCCCCTCATTTATTTATCGCTAAACGTATGAGGTAAATCAGCATTTAAAATTGCAGTAAATAATTTCTTTCATACTGCTGATCAAAGGTTTCTGAAATTTAGAACTCTTTTGATGCACACAATACATGTGCAAGACAATAAAAATAACTTATACTTTACATAATGATTTCTTATCTGTATTAATAAAATTAAAACTAAACCCAAGCATACCATAAGACTCCAAAACACAGTAAATTCGTTCTGCCTAGATCGGATCAAAAGTAATAATTGGAAAGCTGAAGGTACCATGGGTACTGCAAAACACCCGAATCGTCGGGAATAAGTAGAATTGAAAGCGATAAAACCCGGAAAAATAGTTTTATTCAATTATAATTTATAGTGAAAACTAAGTACTAACCTGGTCTCTTTTTTTGGAAATAATCATTTCATTTTCACTGTTTCTTCTTCATAAATAAAAATAAGAAGACTTACTTGACTATTGCATTTTTCTTCTTTTATTTTTTACTTTACATTAAAAATTACTTTTTTTATAATTAATTGTTGTTTTCATAGCGTTCGATATTTTTTGACATACTCGTATGTACGAGTACATTTTGTGACTGAGAGGTTTATGGTACTTATTGTAAGTCAATTCGCCATTGTCACGCATGTTACCCAAGAAAAAAAATTAAATCTCTTTCCTCACATCTCACCTGTATTTGAACTGGTAAGAAACAATTCCTACTTCCTTTTTTTATCCTTTTGATACCTTCTGCTACTGGGGCAACAGAAAAGTTATGCCGGACTCCTACCGGCCAAAACTCAGCATCTATGAGGGTCCAGGGATCTTCTTTAGGAACGCAACCGGGACCCTCTCTCACTGTGCTTTATTAAAAAGCACTTCCCGAGGGCAGTCTAGACTGCCCTCAGCACCCACGCATTGCTATCACGATGGTCACGCCACTTCCGAGTCACCGTCCTTCTCGGGGTTACATCCCCACCCCGAGGGCCCGTAACCCGGGCGTCGTCTCCGGGCGGAATCGTCCTCTCCCGACGCCGCTCAGCAGCCTCCTTCTGGACCAATTCCCACTTCCTAGTGTATGATCCAAAAGATATATGGTTATGATTAAAAAAGTCTCTACAAATTGTAACACCAACAATAGAGAAGAAGAAAGAAGTTTTGTACCCTTGGTTACCGTTCAGAAATTGTTTTAATGTCTTTTTCCCTTTTAATTTTTTTCGCTGTCTAAAACTCTATTCTTGTTGTTATTCATGTTAATTATAAAAATTAGATAAAAAACTGTAATAAATTTACTCCAATATTTTTGTACGTACAGTATAACAACTCCATAGCAATAACAATCTTTCACACACTTATCTTATCAAATACATTTTTAATAACTATTTGCTAAAAATAAACGACATTAAGAGATAGGCTAACTACATCTTACACAAAAAGCGAGAGAAGGCTTATGTTTTAAAAGCTAGTTCGTATCCTCAACCATAGTTTGTCCACTGTCATGAGTCAAAACTCGTCACCTTTATCAATAGCAAGCAAGTCAATATTCACTGCTGGACAAGGACCTCTTCCGTTTTAAAAGAAGATTTGCCTTAATCGTCTACGTACTGTTGTTTTTATGTATTCTTCAATGCCCAAATTTGGACATAAACCTTTCTAAATGTAAGTAGATAATATATTCGTCTACTATCGATAAAAATACATTCACATTAACAGCAACTAACACAAAAGCATTCTATTATTAACAACCACTTACTAACAACCTTGCAATAATATTGATTTCCTATCGTTTACATTAACGTAGCGTTAGAAATCAAGGCTAAAAGATTCAATGTTCCCATCCTAAGGCCTTGATTGCATGGTGGATTCTCAATGTGACGTCAAACGTTTCTGTAACAAGGCCCCGTCCTCGAAACGAGAAACGATTACTTACATTGTGGTCTTGGGGGACCGACACCCAATACGGTGTTAAGCCTATAAAATAACACACTTAATACGAGACCTTGTAACACTCTGATTAATCTCAGATGATACTTCAAGTAACCTAACCTCCTAACTCGACACTTTCAAGGACAAAGTATTTTACACAATAACAATTGTTCTCTTAAGTTGACACGTCCATGTTTACGTGAACTACCCACCCAATTTGTCTAAAAATATATTCGCCCACACAATAAAATCTATCACTTGCCATTTCTTCGCGATTACGTATTGCCTCTACGCCCACGTTGTTACAGTACTTACTCGTATTTGTATAGCATAACCAACATTTTAATAAGAAAAGTCATCGCTATCGAACTTTTGTTCTTGTTAATTACACACGTATTAAGGACGCTTTTCTAATGTAAGGTCTACGTGATTCATTCGTTCTACGACTTCATTCAAAGACATTTATAGATGTTTACTTATATGTTTTTTTACGAGCGCCGACATTAACAAACCCAATAGTTTATATTGTTATTCTTTTCTCTAAGGCCCCGTAAGTGGGGCTACAATATGGAGAATTGAAAAGTACTGTCAAATAACCTGATTTCCTGATCCGGACATTATGTTACAAGCATTAACAAGCGTGAAAAAAACTATTTAATTATTGGTTTTATAGTACGCGAGCAAACAGAGCAGTAAAGAGCTAATAGTCTTTCCCACCGACATGAATGAAAAGGTGCTAATTGTAATTTTTAAGTACAAATTTACTGTGAGTTATGTGGTGAATAACATTAATATATAAAAGAGGGAAAATAAGGAAATCCGATAAGCTGGAATGTTTTATATGTTATAGATAAACTATTGTATAGGTCTCCTGGTTCATCAATTTCTAATTACATATTTAAGTAAATTGCCTAAACTTGTTTCTATTTTATACCATTCTTTGCACCAAATTCTTTTCTTTTTTTATCGTCGGACAGTATAAATACAGTACCAGCTATTTGCAATTTTGCAATTTTTCGTCGTTTCGTTGTCATCTTAATGTGCACGCACAACTAATCACGTAGCCGGCAATGTTGCCACATTGAATTAGTGTAGGTCTCTAGACTACCATCAAAAGGCCCTAGTTATTAGTGAATTTAGTAACAAAAAGGTCTCCAAATGTTGCTAAATATAATTTTATTAAAAAAACGAGAAAAAAAGAAAAATCCAACAATATATTATATAAACAAAGATACATCGAACAGTAATAACAATAAAAAGAACTTAAATGATTTATTTGTACTAGGTAATGGAATGTTGTTACATTTTTTATCCGTTTTTCATTGTAAAAGCGACATCCAGAGAACCTTTTTTTCCTTTACATTTTATAATTTCGTTAATGGATAGACTATAGTATTCCTTACGCCTAAAGTAGTCAGATGGTAACAAAAATTGAAGTAAGCAGGCACAAAACAGATTCTGCAAATGTCGCTAAAAGTCACGAGAATATTTTTTGCCGCTAAAAATTGAATTAAAATTAGATTTAGTGACAAAGTCGCTAAAGTGGCAGCACTGGTAGCCGGTTTAAAACAAACTGATAAGTCTGTGTAGTGTACAGCGGCGACAGACATGCCCGAACTAACAGCCCGTGGGCATGTCCGTCTGGTAAATTCCCCGCTTAAGTATGTTTGTTGGTTGCTCGTCCCTCCATCATGCATGAACGGCTGGACGGATCCCAATGAAACTTCGCATAGAGGTGGATTATGTCGTGGAATTGGACATGAAATACTATTAATAACAAATATTACTAAAGTTCAAAGTCCAGCGAAGCGGCTGGCATTATAATATTTCTCTACATCGAATAAAGTCTACTGATCTGCACATAAGCAACGTGGAGCTTTTCTCCTGGCTTTTTATTCTTAGGTTTATGATGCCTAAAGAGGGTTACATTTAAAAGCAGCTAGGCTTTGCGTCGCACTAAACATGCTTTAAACGTGAATAAACGTTGCTACGTAAGAAATATATACTTTTTTATTAACCACATACCTACAGTTTGAGACGGAAATATATTTATATTGGCGCCAAACGTAAATAAAAGCTGGATTCATTGGTCTCGCGACAATTACGCAGCAACAAAGTTTTTAAAAATTGGTGGTGATAAATTATTTCAGCTCGTATTAATTTCAGACGCCTACGTTTAATGGTTCTTTTCCTAACACGATGTAAATTTTGTTTATTTATAGAAATATTAAAATTAAAAACAATGCCACCAGGGATTATTACGCTTTAGCGTTATTATATTTTCAGAGGTTACGCCTATCTAAAAAACTTGTGAAATAAAACATTATCTAAGTACAAAAGGTTGTGCAAATCGTTAGAGTCATTTCCGAGCAACAAGTTACAAATAAAAAACAACATATTGGCTATTGACAAGTTATACTTACAAAACAATGACCGTAGTTAATTAACCTATGTTTTATGGAAAAGTGGGTCTATGCACAAATGCGCATTTTAATTTTTATATACGAATACCTTTTCATAGCTTTGTCGATTTTAAATTTTGTAATAAATCCAATGTATTAATAATGCTGGTGTTCTAAATAAAATAAATAATTAAGTTTTTAATTTTTGCACGTTCAGTAATGCCGGATTTTTATATAAATAGGTAGTACATTCCTGCTTAAAGCAATATTTTACGTTTCAGTTTCCATTAATCTCATTTTGTTTTTATTTAACTAAATGTTTTATTTCTTTGTTTAAAAAGGTCTGTATTTTTAAGCGCTTTTGCCAAGTTGCTTGTTTACAGTTTTCATTTGAAGTCGAATGTGTTCTTCCCTTTCCGTTATGTAAACAATAAACTTCACAATTAAATGACTAACGAACGTCGTTTTTCAGCATTGCTATTCATATGAATTGAATGCACGTGTATTACTCACGTCTAGGGTTATTCAACTTTTCCTCAAGCCGATCCTGATGCATGGCGATATTGTTCTATAAATATTTCGTAGTATAATTACTTACAGCTGCATACCAAGCGTACAGTTCACGTATTGTCTCTTCATTACAGGCATGCTGAAATTATAATATATGCATAGAAATATGAAAATCAAAATGTTGTTAGTACTTGTAAACAATGTTAACGTTCTAATATAGAAATTATATTTAACATCAACTGTACCTAACATAGCTTCGTCTCTACCATTATTTTAGTCTTGGCATGTATTCGCATATTTGAAATAGCTAAATTACGTGTTAATACGTATAACCCAACAGGCTCAATTAACATTTTCTCGGCTTAGCATTCTGGATATTAAGAATCTCTAATTAGTATTTACGAAAATAGTAATTGTGACGTTTATGCAGTGATGCAGACGTCATTTGAACCAAATTCGACTAATAAACGGAAATCATGATTGCCAAGTAAAACATGAGCTTATCCTTAATGAGATTCATCTCGAGGAAATAATTAAACTGCTAAATTGACGCAACATCTGCCGTATATCCGAAAAATGTCCTCAAAGAGACCGGCGAATGATACCGAATTGATGATATTTCCGCCATAAAATCCACCATATGACTTTTACTGCGTTATGAAATAATAGAAATCAAAGAGTTGCGGGCGGCATATAAGTCCGAATATAAAATTTATATTTATAACAGGTAGTGGAATAAAAAACTCAAGATGTTTTACTGTTTCAGCTTTGTCGCAAATAAATCACAGCCATGAGGGACGAGCGTGCCAGCCCGCCGCGCGTCCGCGTCGCTGTCATCGGAAGCTCCAGAGTTGGCAAATCAGGTATACATATTTACACAGCTACTGCTATTCAAGCATGTGATTTTCCTTCATAGTTCTTAATATTATTTAATGCAAAAAGACGTCACAAAGAATTTGCAATACACTTATACCTGGTAGAGCCACGCTGCAGCTATGTTATATTTGTAGCAGGAATTGGTCGGCTCGACCGGGGAAGGACCACGCTCTCACAGAATACCAGCGTAAAATTGCTGTAGTGTTGCGTATAGTGAGTGTAGAGAACTGGAGACCCGTTTTACTGGAATCAAGGCATTCCATCTTAGTCCTCAGGGGTGACAACGCATCTGCATTTTGATTTTTAATCGAGGTTAAATGTAGATGTCTATGGGTCCCAGCATACACTTACCGTAAGGTGGACTGTGAGCTCGTATGTCATCCTAATTATAGAAAAAAACACTTCCATACGTCTAATATTATATTTATAGTATATTTAAATACATATAGATTTATGAGGATGTATGTAGATGTAGTCAGAGCCATGTTTTTTTGGCAAACAATTTTTTCAGCAGTGAAGTTGTGATGGGATGTAATGATGATGAATTTAAACGCTGTTATTAAATAACACAGAGTAAGACCAAACATGAAGGTAATACGTTAAAAGTTCGAATACTAGAATAGTTATGAAGTTACGAACAGACGAACCCATATAAAGGTTATTATAATTCAATTTATAAAAGTTTTTCTGAACGAATTCAAAGTTTGGTTTGGTATATTTGAATTAGTTTACGGAATAAGTTAAAAAGTGAATTATCAGATCCTAATTGAACCGTGGCGATTATTTTCTTAAACAAACCTACAAACGATCATATTCTCGCACAAAGAATGAAAGAATATAATGACGAAACGAGTTGCCCGAACAAGAAAAACAAACAATAACAAAATGCCGACCTAGATGAAATTACATAAACCAAACGAACAAGCCAGTGACCCATTCTACAGAATGATGTAATGCATATTTTATTAAACAACTAACCGATGTGCAGCAAAAACAATCTATCGTTCCATTTGCCGATTTGTGGCTCATAAATGTCAATCGGTATAGCACAGCTTTTAAAACTATTTAACTGTAGTCGAAATATTTTAAATTGCAAGTTCAACAAAAGAGAAATGTAGAATCGAAATTTGTTTTCGGTATAAAATATTAATTATTCGAAAAACTCTATGATGTGCTTATTCCTAAATAAATATGACCATACTTTATTGTTTTTGTTACGAGTATTTTAGACAATCTAACAAAACGTACACCAAATAGTTTCAGCGTCCAAGTATAAGTTAGCGTATTATCATTATTTTATCCTTTATTATTATTGAAACTATTTAAATTTGATTTCAATATTAATTTACATGATAAATTTACATAGATACTATACATTCAAATTTTCATATTAAATATGGAAAGGTCACTAACATCTCCTTTTTGTTTCAGCTCTAATCGTCAGATATTTAACAAGGAGGTACATTGGCGAATATCATTCAAATACAGGTCAGTAGTATAAACTTCATCATAAATACATAAACACTCACGCCTGTCACCCAGAGGGGTAGGCAGAGACTACAGACTTCCATTTGGCACGATCCTGACACACCTCTCTCGCCTCCTTCACATCCATACATCTACGCATGCATGCTCGTCGGTTAAGGGTACTCCTAATTTGGCCCGTTTTCAATAAATCGCCAATTTGGTCGATAAATTTTCGCCTAGAACGTCCCTTTCCGACTCTGCCATTCACTTCTGCAACATAAATTTTCTTTGTCACTCTTTCCTCATCCATTCTTTCCACATGACCAAACCACCGAAGCATTCCTTTCTTAATCCTGGTCACAACATCATCTTGCAAACCACACTCTTCTCTTATCACACAATTCTTCACCCTGTCATTCAGATTCAGCCCTAACATACTCCTTAACGACCGCATTTCTACTGCATTTATTCTACTCTCGTGCTTCTTCTGCCACACCCAACTTTCACTACCATACGTTAAAGTAGGGACCGACACAGCATTGTGAATTGCGATACGTGCCTTTTTTGACACATTTTGACTCTTCACAATAGAGTGCAGGGCCCCATTTACTCTGTTTCCTGCGTTCACTCGTCGTTCTATATCCTTATCATATATCCCATCCCTGCTAAATACGCAACCCAAATATACAAACTCATCAAGTAGATGATCAACTCTCCATCTATTCTTATTTCACATACCGTTTTGCTTTCATCTCTTTCAAAAACCATAATTTTCGTCTTACTTGCGTTCACTTTCATACCCCTTTCTTTTAATGATCTGTTCATTAATGTAACCATCATTTGCAATTCAGCCGCCGAAGACACAAGTATAACTTGATCATCGGCGTACAAAAGGCATTTGATAAACTTCATCGATTGTAATATAATACAATTTAAAAAAAACACACGCAATTTGTAATCCAATTCGTATTGATTTCCAGCAGAGAAACACTATTAAAAATTCAAGGCATACCATAATTTGCAATCTTAGCTCTCAATATTATTTACCGTATAATATATAAAATATATTATAATATATTATATCATCTTATATTACCCCTTGAGTTTCGTAAGTGGGACATTAGACACGCCACAAAAATCTCATGACCCTATGATCAGATTGATGGCGGTGAAATCTCGTCGTCATATACCAAATGCCAGAACCGACGACAGGAATCAACCAAAAGTTGTTAGACTTCCGGTCATATGACAAATCTGTGAGACTCATGCTTAGTAAGGGATTGCTTAGGGTTGCTAAAGAAGTATGACAACCTGAAATTAAACCCTTAATATCGTTATTAATAACATTCAACCCCGATCATCAAGTTGCTATTATTTATACCTATATACAAAAGAGGATGTTTGTAAATATCAAATCATTTAACTTAAAATCTGTTTGATCGATCAACATGAAAATTGGTAAATATACGTATTTTTCAATGGAGAAGATATATATTTATAAACTTTAAAAAAAATTAGAAACAATCAAAATTTAAAAGTTTTTAATTTTATTTGCCTTCTTTCATTCAAGCTCATTATGACTTTTTAACTTCGACCAAATACAATATATCATGAAACGAAATTACTAAACATCAAGCAATTATACATGTATATCAATATATAAAATGACACATAATGTGATCCATTCAAATATAACATTCACCACAAAAGGAGAAACACTAAAATACTCATCACGCCGCGCAAACCATCTTGTATTACCAATTATTCGCACTAATTATGGAAAAAAGGCCGTAACATTTGCGGGAGCACAGTTGTATAATACCTAAACTCCCTTCAACTATAAAAAACGCAAGTTCGCTCAATATATTCAAGAAAAATTATTATAGAACAAGACATTATGTAACTTGGAACACCGTCTTATATTATCAATACTTGAAACATCGCTCTTACGCAGTTAACTTGAAACTTCTATTTAATTTCTATCTACCCTAATTTATGTTTACTATTTTATTATATTGTTCTGTGTGATTTATTTTAAATTGTATGAATGTACTCATGTAAGTGACATTAGTCTTAATGAGTAAATAAAGATCTTTAAACCAAAGCTCGGCAATTAATAAATTAAATTCCATGCGCTAAAATAAAAAACGTTGCTGAACACAACCTATGATATTAACTGACAGGACAACGTCTGCCGGGTTCAGCTAGTATTTATATAAGTATTGATAGCAATAAAATTATAGATTTTTAAATAACTCGTCTCTCCACAGATCTTCTGTACAGACAAACGGTGCCAATTAATGGAATGCCAATAGAGTTGGAAGTGATTGACGTCTCCGGCTCTAATGCTGACAAATTTCCGGCAGAACAGGTAATAATAGTTATAGTATAATTAATTTTAGTTATAAGCTTATAAGTTATGCTTCTTATATCGGTTATTTTGAGTTGGCGTTGCTCAAAAAATTTGTAATGGAAAGGCCAATTAAATATACCTGTTTCTTATAATGCAATAATTTTGTTTAAATATTCAAACATTTTGTACATTAAACATAAACAAAAACTACTATCATTACTTATAATTAGGTACTTTTATATTATACTCATACAGAAAATTGTACATTACTGGGAACTAGATATTTGATAAAGCAACTTACTTCGATGTAATCACATTTTCATTATTAAAACTGTTGATAGGTTGCATTATCACAACGATGCATTTCATGTTTGCATGTATGTTAATGCTGTTAACCACAAGACCTTGGTAAACGTTCAATAACTTTCGACTTCATAAAATATGGCTGAAAATCCAAGTGTTGAAGCGACCTTTAGCTCCTCTACACAAAAATATACTTACTAAATCAAAATATTGACGATGTGACTTGGATTTTTTTTAAATAAAATTCGCCGAGGCCATATCGATATAGTTATATCCAAATGGATTAACGCAACAACGACTGAATTGTATTTTTATCATCTTCAAATTATAAATAACTACGTGAATGTAATAGCCAATGTTGTCGTTTTCCGTAAACATAAAAATGCTACATTGTGGACATGTTATATTTATTGCGTGCTAGTACTACTGGATTTACCGTGTGGTGGGAGCGTATGGGCCGATCCTCATTTGCCGTTCTCAGTCCGTTCTCGGTCCGATCTTTTTTTTTATAGAAGAGGGGGCAAACGAGCATGCGGCTCACCTGATGTTAAGTGACTACCGCCGCCCATGATCAACCGCAACACCAGGGGAATTGCAGGTGCGTTGCCGGCCCTTTAGAAAGGAGTACGCTCTTTTCTTGAAGGTCCCCAAGTCGTATCGGTCCGGAAAAATTGCTGGTGGTAAATTATTCCACATAGAGGTTGTACCTACGCGGAAGAAAACTCCTCTTGAAACGTACAGTGGTAGACCGCCAAGCGTCCAGATGGTGTGGATGGTATCGGGACGTTTGCCGCGTAGTGCGTTCACGAATTTTGGCGGCTGGGATTAATCCGAACAATTCCTCAGAGCACTCTCCATGGTATAATGCGAAAGAAAATGCAAAGAGATGCAACATCTCTTCGCAGTGCCAGTGAATCGAGCTGATCGGAAAGCACTCGGTCGTCGACGGTTCGAGCCGCTCTGCGTTGGATGCGGAAGTCAAGTGGAAGGAGATGGTACTGGGGAGCCCCAGCCCAGAGATGGGAACAGTATCCCATGTGCGGCCGAACCTGCGCCTTGTAAAGTTGCAGGCGGTGTGCCGGCATGAAATAGCTTTTTAGAGGCCAATTTAGCCTTCTCTTCCAAGTGACTACGAAACTGCACGTCACTCGATATGTCGACGCCGAGGATTCCGATACTGGCTGAGGCAACAAGGAGAGTGCCTTGAAAGTGAAGAGATACGACAAAGGAGTTCTTTTTAGCGGTTAACGCGCAAACTTGTGTCTTCTGGGGGTTAAACTGGACTAGATTTAGTCGCCCCTAATCCGAGACTCTGTTCAGCAAAGACTCGACTTCAGACACAAGTTTGTCCCGGCACTCGGAGACGTTTTCCCGATAAATATTGGCTCGGCCGGTGTAAAGAGCATCACCAGTGCTGTCATCTGCATAGCAATGAATGTTACGGTTTTGCAACATATCATTGATATGCAGAAGAAACAGCGTTGGCGATAGCACGCAGCCCTGTGGAACACCAGCATTAATAGGCTTGCAATCGGAGCTTGCCCCGTCTACAACGACCTTGATGTCCCGATCTGCAAGAAAACTGGTGATCTAATCGCACAATTTCTCGGGAAGCCCATAGGATGGGAGCTTCGAAAGAAGCGCTTTGTGCCAAACCCGATCGAATGTCGCTGATTTCGGTCTGATTTATTATAATGGAATGGAAATCGACCGCAACTTGACTGTTACGGATAGTATGACATACATATATTTTTTACTTGATAATATTTTATCAGACCGAGATCGGACCGAGAACGAACTGTGAATGGCATTACAATAAGGATCGGCCCTAATCCATCACGCCATTTGTCCCGTGGGTGTCACAAGAGATGACTATGGGAAATGCCAGAGAATCTCATGACTTCCGAAATATAGCAGTATATCATCTCGTTTACAACAAATGTAAAATACCCAGACCGGCGCCATGCAGACAGCGTCAAAGATGCGAAACGTCTGGTGCTTGCAATCATTATGGTACAAACTTAACGACGGAAGATGCTCATGCCCAACAGTGGATATTTAATATAATTAAATGTAAAGAAGAACGTGGTAGAACCTTGTTGCAGCTACATTAGTAATATAGTTGTAGCACAAATAGGTCGGCGCGACCAGGAAAGGACCACGCTCTCACGGTATACCAGCGTAAAATAGCAGCTAAACGCTGCTATGTTTCGTGTAGTAAGTGTAGAGAACCGGAGACCCTTTTTTACTGAAAAGGAGACATTCCTCCTTAATCCTCACGGGTGACAACGCATCTGCATCTTGATTCGTAATCGAGGATTGATGTAGATGTCTATGGGCCGCAGTAAACACTTACCATCAGGTGGAATGGGTTGTGTGCTCGTTGTTCATCCTTATCCTATAAAAAAAATTTAGTGTGATAGGACCACGCGGCAGCTTTATTATGGCTGCAGTACGATTAGGTCGACTCGACCGTGGAATAGCTCATAAAGTACCAGCATAATAGTAAGAACATATTGCAGTAGTTTCTACGATAAGTGAGGAGAGCCGAATATTGTTTACTTGTAACGAGGCATCCTTATTTAAGTCTCAGGTGTGACAACTAATCTCAATTTTGACTCTTGTCCAAGGATAGAACTATGTATAAGTACAGCATTCACTTACCATCCCAGTCAACACGAGTGCTCGTCCGTCACACATACTTGTATAAAAAATCACGCATTCTAGTTCCGGGTGTCACTTTTCGATGGCTTAGATTTAAAATCTAACCTAGTTACCCGAGAAGACATGCGAGTATAACCAGCATCTTATTAATTTCTGCGATTAATGTCGTAACGGCTGTACAGCGAATCTACATTGGTAACACAACTCGATCGAATCTTAGGAATGCTCTCGTGAACTCTTCCGTAAACAAATCAAAGATTAAACAAAGTTTGAAACTGTTTTATGTTCGCACAACTGGGTTAATAGGTACAAATATAATACAAGCTCTACGAGAATGTGCTCCAGCTCTAGTCGCTCTAGTAACCCGCGCTCATGCACTATGACTCGCAGTGTTTACATCGCAGAATTACGTTAATATGTACGCTCCGTGTATGAACTACATAGACCTCCTTTACGTGATTTCGCGCTGCCAAAAAAATTCAAATCGTAAGTTTTATTTTTGAATCCAGTCTAATCCAGTGTCAGTTGAAAATGATGCTTCCGTATTTACAATTCCGTGGTCCACTCACATGCTAAAGAGATCGGATTCAAATTATGCTCATTAATTACAAAAATAAGCAAACCTAATAAGTCTGACCCAGTGACTTCTTTCTCGAAGCACCACAATATTCTAACTTTAGCTACAATATGTGTTTTTATAGGATAGGGTGACAAACGAGCACACAGTCCACCTGATAGCAAGTGGTTGCTGTGACCCAAAGACATCTACATATATCCTCGATTAAGAATCAAAATGCAGATGCGTTGTCACCCGTGAGGACGTAGATGGAATGCCTCGCTTCCAGTAAAAAGGGTTTCCGTTTCTCTACACTCGCCATACGAAACACAGCAGCATTAAGCTACTATATTACGCTGGTGTTTTGTGAGAGTGTGGTCCTTCCCCGGTCGAGCCGACCCATTCGTGCTACAACTATACTACTTATATAACTACACCATGGCTCTACCACGTATAAACAGTTCTATGATATAAATTAATGAAGTGGTAATTTCATTAATTTATAACCATTATTCAGGGCTGCCTTAATGTTGCAGTTAAAAATATATACGTTAGAATAAATTATGTTCTCCACTTCCTAGAGAATCGATGTTGCGGAAGGCATCCATTTGTTCTAACAGAGCAGACTGATAAATGGAGACCAAAATAAAGTTAAAGCGTCTTTGCCGATCGAAATAAAGTTATTATAAAATTTTAATAAATGAAATATGAAATAAAGATAAAACGTACAATTTGAATGATTAAAGAATGTGATGTATAACGTACTTCTAATTTACAATGAATGATGGCAAACTATATAAAACGTTCCACGTCGCCGTGGGAGCGCCCGTGAATTTGTATAATTGCTAATTTTAAACAGGAATTTTGGCTCCGACACTCTAATTAATATAATGTCTGGGCTTATTCATACTAATTTTCTATTTAACTTGCCTCATCATTTGTTCCTTCGATATTTGTATTCCAAAACTTAACAGAACGTTGTAATTGACAACGTGTAATCTAAGAGAGATTAAAAAACAGAGTGAACAAGTGGTAAAATTAAAAATTCTGTGTAACCGACTTTAATATAAACAAAATGCGATCAACAACCAATTAAATACGCATTATTGAGGATAACTCAAAAACTACTCGTCAGATCTTAATTAAATTTATATGCGACCACACGAGAAGTTCAGCTATCAGATAAAAAAAGAATCATCAAAATCGGTTTAACCAGGGAAAAGTTTTGAGATAACGCACATAAAAAAGATACAGTCGAATTTAATACCTACTCCTTTTCAAAATCGGTAAAAAGTGGAAAAAGTAGTAAAGAATTGTTTTAACCATATTTCTATCTGCCGCAAAATTTTTATCCTGCGCATAATCTTATGCAAGTAAAAATTACAAAAAAGCACAGTGTTCACCCGGCAGTAAGTTCTGGTGAAAAATACTGTGGCTTATAAATACCTACCTACAAGACTACAACTGTCCTCGGTTAAGGATCAAATTACAGGTACGTTTTTGTTACCTCTGTGTCTCTACATGGAATGCCTATTCACCAGTAAAAGGATCTTCTGACTTGGATCAGTTTTCAACGTGTCCACTGGAGTTACATGTGGTACAGAATGTGAATTGTTCAGCCAAGCGATATTCGTCGATATCCTATTCCGGAAAGCGAAACGCGCATTTTTTTTTTAGAATGGGGGTAACAAACGAGCACACATTCCACCTAATGATAAGTGCACTCTGTGGCCCATAAACATCTACATCATAATACAATCAAAATGCAGATACGTCGTTTTCAGTAAAAATGGTATGCCTCGTTTTCAGTAAAAAGGGTATGGCTCGTTTTCAGTAAAAAGGGTATCCGGTGCTCTCCACTCACCATACGAACACAGCAGCATTATGCTGCTATTTTACGCTGCTATTATGTGAGAGCGTGGTCCTTCCCCGATCCATAATATAGTTGCAACGAGGCTCTACCACGTAATTTCATGAATATGAGTATTTTAATATTATTTGTAGAGTGAAATAAAGCTGCAAATCGTAAGGAAGACCCTGGAGCTAACAAAACGTTATAAGAGGTCATTAAAATGAGCTTTCAACCTGATATAATCTACAACAAAAAAAAACTGCAAACAAAGTATCACGTCGTTACATTTTTATGGGGGAACATCACTGCTCGTTTCATTTATGAATCCATAAAACATAGATATTCGAGGACGTTTAATTGTGTCTAAAGATGTGCGTATAATGTTTCACATCTTTTACGATAGTCCTCAATAATTTTTTTATAAAAATCCACTATTAATCTAAAATTATTATTAACCAAAAAGGTATGATGCTCTCACTTAAGACACTTTATATTTTCAATTAGTCTTCCTTTACAATACTTCACTAAGTAATATCACGATAAACACAATAATTTCCTGTCTGTTTATATATTTCATACGTTTCTACCCGTGTCGGTGCAAAAAAAATTAAAGAAAATCGCCTCGTTTGTCTGTTTATACAAAATGCAAATTATCTGCTTTAAGTACTAGTATATTTTTTAAAGACTTACAAACGGAGCCTCTAGTTCAAAGGAATCAATCGCGTCTCATCCCTTGGTGGGCGTCGAAAACACAACGAACTGAAATTACTTAATAATAACACAAAAGAAACAGATTAGTATGAGAGTAGGGTGTAATGCCCTATGTCTGTATTTGTTTATAATGGCTTTTCGAAACCTTGAAAACGAAAAAACTAGAATAGAGCACTGTTGTTTTGAAGCAGAAATAGGTGATGGTAGTACCTGCCCATTTGTATACTTGACAAAAAAGCTTGTATGAATAAATGATAGAGGATTAGATGAGTAAACGTGAGGACTTTATATATATAATCAACGTGTGAGGACTTTGATTATGTAGGTACCTGACTAAATAATCAAAGCGTGGGAGTTGCGACTCGGAAATTCCTTACAAACGAAGTCATTTAGACAAAATTCTTCCATCTCTACTGCCGTACAAAAGGGCCCACGTACTAAAGATTTCCAGGAATTACGCTCTTAAAACACCTGCACGTCTTCTCATGTCATCCCACTATGAACTTATAAAATTCATTTTTAAATCCTTGTTTCAGATTCAATGGGCTGACGCGTGCCTTCTTGTGTACTCTGTAACGGATCGAAGCAGTTTTGAATATGCTACCGAAGTTTTAAATACACTGAAACGGACGCCTACCAACGGCAGCCCTGCGCACGGTCCCAGTACCTCACCCTCCACTATGCCTCTCGCGTTGCTAGGAAACAAGACTGACTTGGATCACTTAAGACAGGTCAGTAGATGACATATTCTAAAATAATTTAGATAAAAAATCAAGCATTCTTTTTAAAGTTTAAAGGTGCCAAGTGAGTATACAGCAAACCTGATGGAAGTGCATGCTGTAGTCTTTAGATATCTACATCTGTCTTCGATTAAGAATGAAAATGCAGATGTGTGGTGACCAATGAGGACTAAGATGAAATGCCACGTTTCCAGTTAAAAGGTTCTTTAAACTCATTATACGAAACACAGCAGCATTAAGCTGCTATTTCACGCTGGTATTCTGTAAGAGCGTGGTCCTTCCCCGTTCATGTATATTCGTGCCGCGCACGTGTATATTGTAAATTTAGCTATCTAGAAAACCTGTTCGACATTTCACAATTTACTTTACTATATATTTTTACTTAATATAAGCCAGTGTTTGACTACAATTCCAATTGGTGGTAAATGATAATGTAGTTCTAAGTGGTAAATTCCTTAGCTTAATAAAAGCCGAATCACTCTTATTTTGTAAACACAAAACACATTTTTATCGTAGGGAAAGACAGACACTGGCAAATGTTCCACTCCTTTGCTGTACGTAATACAAACGACGAGCAAACCTTTAGTTCGAACGCACGTAAGGTCGACATCAAAGAAATGGAGAATAGCCGAGCATCTGGTAGTTCACCACTGAAAGGGAGAGGGGACATTATGTCATTCTTGTAAAAGTTTGTTATCAAAATATGTATTTTCAACCGACTTATAAAACAGGAGGAGGTTCTTAATTCGACTGTACTTTTTATGTTTTTACTATCTCAGAACTTTTTTCTCGGTGAACCGATTGGATAACTCTTTTTTTATTTGAAATCTGGTTCTTCCCATGTCCTCCCATATAAATTCGATTAAGATATAACCAATAGTTTTTTTAAATACCTATTTCGACTACATTGATGATGTTCTCATTTTATTTATATTGCAGTCAATTATACAAAATTTTTGATTTTACCACTTGTTTGTAATACATTAAATGAGACCATATTAAGGGGATATAGTAAGTCAGCTCAAATTCTAATTTCGCCCCCACTTCCCCGCGCGTCGTATGCTATGTACCGACATGTTTGTAATCACTAATACTGTAAGTAGATAGGTCGTTAGACACTTATTTCAGTAGGTTTATCATATTTATGCCTATTTCTTAACGCCAACCCAGTCGCTACTTATTTCTATTACGGTTATTTCCCATTTTAATTTTACGTCGACTTGTTACGTAATGTGTATTCTGATCGTAAGCGACACAACCTCCCCCCTTCAAAGGCCGAAGCGAAACTGACCGGGCGGCAGGAATCAAGCTTCAAGAGGCCAATAGTTTAGGTGATTTCTTTTTACAGTGAAAATAATGGTATTTAAAAAAAGTAAATAACATAAGCACTGCTTTATAGTTAGTTCACTTGTATGCAAAGTTTCATGATCTTATTTAAAGTATTTTATGAATAACAGCGGTTTATTGTTTATTTTGGAGGTAACTTTGGATTTTTTTTCTATCGAGAAAATTTTACGGAATCATGTTTTCGTCTAACATAGTTACTTACTTAACATTAATCCTCAACTTTACTACATATTTATTTCAAAATTAATGCTGCAATATTTTCGGCATAACGGAGGATCTTGCTAAGCCATTTGGGGTTATATTTCCCCTTAAATATTATACAATTAAAACATGAATGACTTCTTTTGTGTGTAAGACAAAATATGTACACATTTTCTTCAAATGTCAACTTTATCTGCACGTGACGTTAAATTTTACCGACGTAATATAATACAGGAATCAATTAAGAGGTTAGAGTAAGTCAGCTCAAATTCTAATTTCGTCCCCCACTTCCCCGCGCGTCGTATGCTATGTACCGAAATATTTGTAATCACTAATACTGTAAGTAGAAAGGTCGTTAGACACTTATTTCATTAGGCTTATCATATTTATGCCTTTTTCTTAAAGCCAAGCCAGCCGCTTCTTATTTTTATCACGGTTATTTCCCATTTTAATTTTACGTCGTACTGTTGCGTAATGTATATTCTGATCGTAAGCGACACAACTTCTCCCTTCAAAAGCCTAAGCGATACTAACGGAACGACAGGAATCAAGCTCAAGACGCCGATAGTTTAGGTAATTTCTTTTTACAGTGAAAATAATGGTATTTTAAAAAAAGTAAATAACATAAGCACTGCTTTATAGTTAGTTCAGTTAGTATGCAAAGTTTCATGATCTTATTTAAAGTATTTTATGAATAACAGCGGTTTATTGTTTATTTTGGAGGTAACTTTGGATTTTTTTCTATCGAGAAAATTTTACGAAATTGTGTTTGCGTCTAACATAATCACTAACTATAATCCTCAACTTTACCATATATTTATTTCAAAATTAATGCTGCAATATTTTCGGCATAACGAAGGATCTTGCTAAGCCTTTTGACATTATATTTCCCCTTAATAGTGTGAAATCCGTTTACAAACTGCTAAAGCCAAAATTTTACATGATGTGGTATAACTGAGCTGACAAAGCAGACCTGGCACTACTAGTAGTGCGAGATCTGCTGTGTGCTCACCAAATGATCTAAGTAATTTATACCATCTGATGTACGTGTTATAGGCTTAGTAATTAATCATGGCACTATTTATAATGCGCGGACGATATGTCAAATCGTCCGGTACGACAAGTCAAATCGGGCTACGTAATTAATACTGATTTAAACTTCATTATTAATTACATTATCAGGTCATAGCCTACCCTAACCTCTTTTTAATATTCTGCCCAATAAGTAACAGACTGTATTCATAAACCCCATTCAATTTAAATATTTTCATAGTTTTTATCACACTGTCTAGTCATGTTGGGCAATTTCCAAACTGTCTTGACATTATGAATAATGCCCTATTAGTCACGTACAAGGGTACGTCCAATAGCAAGCTTATAAAAGCTGTTGATGAGTTCTATTTCAAATCATAAATTCACTATGTACATGTATCTAATGAAAGCTGATCACAACACGTCGAACTATCGTTACGATCATTCAGACCCATTGTCAGAAACACAAATACAAGTATAATATTCAGTTTTAAAAATTGAATTGTGCCACCAACGTTTTAATTCTCTGGATAAGATACAAGCTTAAGCAACTCGTTTTAACTCTCTGGCTGAGGAACAAACTTATACAACTGAATTTATAATAACCATTTTTTACAAGGTCTGAATCAACCACGTTTTTATTTTTATAATTGAAAAAACTTACAAGTAAGCGTAGGAAGCTTTTTTCCTATTCAGAATGTCATGTACTTTAGACGACTTCTAGACGTTTTTTAAAAATAACCACCATTCTAAATTTGACTTACAATAACATAATTGGATTGCGAAGTGAGGCGTATTCATTTTCTTTGGATAATTAAATGTTGCGCTTTAGCTTTAAAAGTAAAGATTTTTAACTATCGTAATATATTCCTAACGTAATTCTTTATCATAAATTATAAACTAAGGTAAACGTTACTTAAATATAATATAGATTAAATTGTATGTAAACAATAATTGAATAAAATTTATTTAGATTTCTATTTTAACACGTTACAGATAGTAAATAAATTAGTGAAAATTTGTTTCCTCACAAATTATTATACATTGGTCCATTATACTTGGAATATTACGTAAATGCCATGCTTGGCAGTCAAATTGGCGAACTTAATTAGAACATGTTTTTATCTGATAAAAACTATTGAACTTGATAAATGCTTTATGCATTCAAATTTTAAACACATTTTAATGACTTAGTGGTTTTAATCTGTTTTGAATTTGATGATTAACTTGTATAAATCTGAATATAATATCCAATGCAGCGAAATTTATACAAAGAAAGGCACCAAATTTTTCCAATAACCCAATCAAACATTGAAAACTGTAGTAAATATCCAGATACTAATAGTGTTTACATCTATGCTATAACTCTGTAGATTATTCCCTCTTAACATTGTGTACATAGTGACGGAAACAGAAAAAAACATTGCGAAAGTTTGACGTTCTCCCTATCGAGACAATGGCGTAGGTAACGTCCTTGTGTCGTCGTCGCCTCTATTGAGATTTGCATCCGAGATTTTTTATTTATGCGACAGAACTATTCAGAGCTTAGCAGCTAACGTATACATCTATAAATCTTCGCGAAATGGGTACAGATATACTAGAAATTCCAAATGTATTACAAATCCGCGTTATAAATCGTGTGATGATAAAAAACATTGGCATGAATACTTAAGAAAAATTCAAACTTGATTTTGTATTCCGAATCGAGTTGGCATCTACGTTATTTTTGATAAATAAAAATCCGACGATCCCGATATCGAAAGTTTGATCATTTCTCTGAAAGTTTATGTTGTTTATTTGCAACTCTTCAGACTTTTACAAATACTGCGCTTGTGCTCTCTTTTTTATGATT
The DNA here is from genome assembly GCA_907164705.1 of Parnassius apollo. Taxonomy (NCBI): domain Eukaryota; kingdom Metazoa; phylum Arthropoda; class Insecta; order Lepidoptera; family Papilionidae; genus Parnassius; species Parnassius apollo. The sequence goes on from CAJQZP010000935.1 coordinate 4,611,865, forward strand.
AGTACTCACAAGTTTTATTAGTACTTCATCATCCCAACACATTAGAATGTAACGAAAAAAAGGATCGATACCAATCATAATAGTTTTAATACATCAGGCACGTGTGTTAAAAAATTGTGGTATAGCGAGGGTGTAATAATATCCTCTGCCCCATATCATCCCGTGGGTGTCGTAAGAGGCGACAGAGGAAGGAAGTAATAATAATAATTTATTGTTATTATTATTATCTGTGTCTAAATATTACATCTTAAATCAATATAATATAATATAATACTGCGGTTGACAACCCGCTCGCCAAACGTGTCGACTACAAAATTCCCCTTATAAGTCAATCTATGGGGGAGGCCTATGTTCAGCAGTGGACTTACATAGGTTGTAATAGTGAATAAAATTAATTATAATATCTTGTCTTACCCAAAAAGTGACGATACTGATAAGACGTGCAGGGAGTCCATGTGCTTCAGGGCCATGTTTTGTGTCTGTATTTGGGGGAGGCGTATAATCCGGGGGTCTTGTGATGGACTAGTGAATAATAACGAATAGTGAGGTGCGATATTTTGAAAATCAACAACAAATAACGCGTCGAATTTAATTATATTATAATTATATAATTATAGGTACCCACAAAAGAAGGGCAGGCAGTCAGTGCGGCTCACGGCGCTTCGTTCAGCGAGGCAAGTGTGGCGGACAATTCTGGCGACCTCTACCGGTGCGTCGACCGCTTGCTCGCCGAAGTGCGCACACCTCAACGCACGCGAAAGTTCTCCGTTACGAAGATGCTCGGTTCGCTAATAGGTATATTTTATCATTTTATAACATAAGCATTCGAAATTCAAACCTGCACACACTTTACCAGACCTATGTATCTTTGCCTACGCAATTGAACCGCGACATGTCAGAAATCTAATACCCCCAATATTGCAGACTTGACAGAATGACCATCTTGAAATTGGCAGACTACATATTATGTTTAATTTCAAATTCACACGATTGCCATATGTACCCTCATATTAACTCCTACATTACTGAACGGCAGCGACCTACTGTGACCATGTGAAATGGGGCTTTAAATGAGTCCAAACTTTAGATTTTCCTATGACACATGTTTGCACATATTCTTATAAGGCTTGTTACACACTTTTATAAACACTAAAAAAATCTATTACATGTATACATGACTTTTTATAATATTAGTGTGACAAACGATTTAACAGTTCACGACATATAAAGTTGAGTTACTACTCATGGACAGAGTTAGCTCAGAAAAGAATGTCGCAAATGCGTTTTCACCCCCGCGGATTAAAGTGAAGTAATTCAGCCTTAAACTAATTTGGTTCTCTAACCATCGAAATTGAAACACAACATTGTATGTAAAAAAAAATATTAATTACTGATGATATTAGAAATAGATATGAAAGCGATTCCAACCGAGACAGAACCCTATCACCTAGAATACCAATCACAAGCCGTGTTTTTTTTAAATTGATGAAAATTTTTCACTTTAATCCACTTGATAATAAGTGTCTACTGCCGCTGATTGATATCTGAATTTCAAATAAAGAACAGATACGCCACCCTAGAGGACTAAGATGTTGTCTCACAGCCTGTGATACTGCCTCTCTATACACATCAGAGCCGAATACAACAGTGAACACACTGTTATTTTACTGTGGTGTAATTATCAAACCGTGTAGCGGCAGTATGAGAATATCCACTACCCCATATTGTCCCGTGGTAATGAAACTAAAATAAGAAGTGATCAGCCGCATCTTACTGATACCAACTAAAAATAATTAAAAAAAAGTTAATAACACCTTTGAGGTTAATTTTTTTATAGGATAGGGTGACAAACGAGCACACAGTCCACCTGATGGTAATTGGTTGCTGTGGCCCATAGACATCTACATCTATCCTCGATTACGAATCAAAATGCAGATGCGTTGTCATCCGTGAGGACTTAGATGGAACGCCTCGTTTCCAGTAAAAAAGGTCTCCGGTTCTCTACACTCACCATACGAAACACAGCAGCCTAATCAAGCTGCTATTTTACGCTGGTATTCGCTGCTTCCTCGGTTGAGCCAACGCTTACATGCTACAACCATAATATAGCTGCAGCGTGGCTCTACCACGTATAAAAATTTGTGTGTAAATAATTTTTGTGTAAAAGTACGTCTATTAGGATGTCCTATGTACGGCAGTGGACGTTAGAGGTTGTAATGGTTGAGTAGAATGGATGTATGATAATAATTCTCTTTGCAGGTGGTGCGACGAACAACAGCCCAGCGAACCGCAGCGGGTCGGTGGTGGCGTGCCCGCGCGTGCCCGCGCCGTCGCGGCCGCCGCTGGCCGCCGCCGCGCCCTGACCGGCGACGCAGCCACCGCACCGAGCGCGCTGATGCCTCGCCAACGCCGGCGCTGTCTGGCTCGCCTGCTTACCTGTGCCCACCAGGTTCAATTCCCCGACCCCGCTGTCAGCTACCATTTGACTAATTATCAAAATTGCCACTCGGACGCTGATTATTTTTAATAATGGCTTCGTGCTAGTCGAATGTACTGGAGCTTGGATGAATTTGGATTCGTAAGACCGAAGCAATCCACAATAAGAAGACTATAAGTGCATATACAATCACAGTGGAATATGGGAGTCGCAGAAACGTAAACCAAAAAAATCCTCGGAAAATCCGAAAGAAATATTTCGGAAACAGCGGATTAATCTAAAATCAATAAATTTGATTATGTATGGGGACTTGAACGGGGGCCTTTTTGTACCAAAATTTGATGACTAGTCATAATATTATAGACTTTGAGTATGAGTGTCGGTGCATAGTTTTGAGCTTAACCACATTAAGCTACATTAATGTTTATATATAGATGATATTATAGGAAAAATAAAGAAATATGTTTACCTCAATAAGCCCTTTCACATTGGCCAATACCATAGAATATAATTACAGTGCTACGTACTAATGCCAACGCTGATACGGTTACAATATCGATGAATAAGTAAATCAAAATAACCAGTAAGTGCCAGTGTGAAAGTGCCCTATACTGTATTTAGTTTTTACGTTCCAATATGTAATTTCGACAATAATTAAAAACTTATACATTGATATGTGTAATACCCTTGTTGAATGTGAGCCTAAGTGTATCATTAGGTAAATATAATTAACTATTTGTTGTAGGCTGAAAACATACCTGTATATGTGCCAAAATATAGTTATATGTGTGAAATACAAAACAAAAACTATTGACATCCTTAGAGTTTTAAGGTTTGAAAAAAGTATGGATTTTTTTTTCAAACAAATTACGCTGTTGTTGATATATTTTATCGTATGAAATTTATTTAACGTTTGTACCTCTAGCTTAGAAATAATTAACGAGACTCAATTTGGCGCTTCTGAAATTCTTAAGGCCTGGTATGTGGTCCCTAGAGAAACTTAAAGTGACAAACCTTTTTTCTATTTTTATACAGTATTATTAATCTAAGTAGGTTAAATATTCTAATAAATCTTTAATGTTCCCAAATGCCTGTAAGTCCATTGCGCAAGATAGGCCTTCTCCATATATTGCCTTATCGGAGGAATATTTACCACACTTTTTTTTATTAACTGGCTTTACGGCTCTGGTTTCTAGCCCTTCTAAGCCTAGCTTTTATTATTTCAAGTGGTTACCAGGAATATACTACAGTCCATTTTCCTGTCGCCTCGCGACGCTACGACAGTCACGCGATGATATAGGGTAGTGGATCATCTTACGCCGTCACACACTACAAATTTTTATTTTTTAGGATAATGTAACACAATGGTTTTATCCATTTAATTTTTTTATTGGACCTTTTAATCTCTCTAAAACGGATAATTACAATTTTGCATTTTTAACGTTGTTTACGTATATGAACTAGTTTAATATGCTTTTCGAGTATCTCATTTTGGTATTCTTAGTTACTTTTAGATACTTAAGGAATATAATAGAATAAAGCAGAGTCAACAGAAATATTTATAAAAATTACAAAGAAAGATTTTTCATAAAATACGTAACGACAGTAACCCGGGTTCGATCCCCGCCGGCACCAATGAAATTGTTATTTGCAATTTTAAGTGCTGATTTACCACGTGCTCGGCGGTGAAAGAAAACATCGTGAGGAAACCTGCATGTCTGAGGAATAAGAAAAAAAATATTTCGAAGACATGTGAAGTTCGTCAACACGCATTTGGACAGCGCGGCGGACACTTCCTTGCCCTAAACCCTCTCAGAAATGAGGGGAGGCCTGAGCCCAGCAGTGGGACGTGTATATAGGCTGTAACTTTACTAACTTTTACGTAACGACAAAATGAGCGCCTAATATTATCAATTCTTTTACACGCATAAGCTTTTTAAGAGAATCACACAATTAAATGAAGCATTTACGTATTTTACGTAGATATTTTTTATACTTCCGACGTTCTGAGTACTTTACAAAATCCATGGTCACAAGAAGTATAGTATTTGCCATCCCCAAATTATAGAATCCCAGCTTCTAAGGCTGAAGCAAACGTAGCTTTTAGAAAAGTAAAACTGAAGCAGTAATAAAGTTAAATAACAATAATTAAAAGAGATCCCGGTCGACCAAGACCACAGGTGCTGCAAACACTCAAAATATCGGAAATATAAAGCAATAAAATAAATTCATAAAAAACATTTATTCAATGTTTTCCATCACCAATACGAATCCTACAGGGCCGGATTAACCTAAAGGCAAAGTAGGCATCTACCTACAAGCCCCGCAATCTTACAATAAAATATTTTACCTGATATAGGCAGTAAGAAATGGGAGAAGATCCCAACATACGCATTGCTTAGGGGCAATTCTTTACATGGCTTAACCCGGCCAGGCGCATTAACTTAAGAAATCGTCATAAAACACAGGACACTTCGATTTCTATGACCAAATCATTATATATTTCATTTGTCTCATTGTTCATATGTAAATCTAAGTCATCACCTAGTCATTAGATTGTAAGGCTGTGAAAAGACATTTGGAAGTAACGCGCAATGTCAGATTAATGAATGTTAAAATAATTGTTTAGTTTGAAAATGTAATATGTATATAATTGTTAAATAAATCCATAGACAGAAATTTAATAATTTAATAAAAGATCGTCCTTTTCGTTTCATACAGTATCTATCTGATGAATTTTAACAAATATAACACAAGTGGTACTTGAGATTGTTATTGTGGGATAGTTTGTAATGGAATAAAGAATTGGAACTGATTGGTATAAGTTGTAAATAAATTGTAACTCAATACATATCTAAGGTTATAAAAATAAATGTTTCCTATGAATATTACTATCGATCTCGTTTCATTTCACAAAAACTACTAGTTGATAAATGAAGGTAGTTAAAGTTTGGATTAAAATAATGGCTTAAATATAATAACGGTTACAAATGATAACATAATCCTCATTATGGTAGGTGGACGCTGCAGCTTATAAACACCTACATTTCATCATCGATGATGAATCAAAGCGCAATATGGATAAAAATCTTACAAATCTGAGACCCGCAAAGTACAGCCTTTCAATTCTTTACAGGATAGGATACATTTCAGAGAGTGTGCAGCAGTTACATGACTAAATTCCTCCGTCTCCGTTTCATCATCTGACCACCAGACGCTCGACTGGTTTTCACCCCTTTGTTGAAGACATTTCACTTATTCGCATAAAACGGTTTGCTACATCGTTTGTAATGCGTACGGCAAGGAGTGAAATAATTTGCCAACGTCTTCCAACCCATCAGATCACAATGCAGATGTTTTCAAGGCAATGGTGAAAAATCTCGATTCTTTGTTAATGTTAAGCTAAGTCAATGCGCTTTGCCATCCTCGGTTGCACCACTTACCGTCGGGTGAGATAGTAATCAAGCACTTGCTTATATTTGAGGACACAAAAGGAATGATTCGTTTAGAAACAGGGTCTCCTATTTTCTACACTCACTATTTGAAAAATATTATAACATTTGAAACAGCCCTTAAACAGCGACTAGGTTATAAATTCTTCATTAGCTCGTACAAGAGCACTGCTGGTCGTATTTATCACTATAGGCCAATACTTGGCAGTTCCTTAGTATAGTTCCTTAGACGCTATTTTCCGTCGAAATCTGGTATTTATTTAAATATTTTTATAGAAAAATGATGATAAACGAGCACGCATGAACGACCTATTGATAAGTGGATCCAGGGGCCCATATATATCTACACCTATGTCGGCGCACATACTTGTACACTATAATTCTGTTTTGCGGAGATGGCTACGCTCCGCTGAGGACGTGTCCGACATTCGATCTGGAGGACATTATTATACGATATGGTTCCAAGATTTTTCTATAGCCGCACATGTTACGACACCCACGGAATGAAATACATGAACGGGTTCTCTTACAACGTCATCACACTGCAAATAAATTAAATGAATTTGTATGGAGATCTTGAATTAAATAATTCCATAAAACTCCATTAAAAGACCACGATCACAAGTATAAAACTAGCAGAGTCCATACAAAATTCCTTCTGAGCTTAGACGCCCGCTCATTGAGGTTATAAAGCAGGAATGGACCACTTCTCTTCTCCAGTAGTACACGTTAGAGGTTGTCCTCGAATCCACTACGAATGTCTCAGAAATGCCGGCTTGTTCATTTTGTTTTCACTCGAATGGTAACCACGGTTTAACGTAATATGCTAGCATGGTTATTCAAAAGCACTGAACTGTAATTAACAGTTTCAGTAGCGCTGATACGAGTAAAGATCAAATTTTAGATTTCAGATTCCCGAGCTCTCATGATTTCTTTTTTACTCTCCTCATATACATATACACGACTCTCTATCCGTAATTCCATAAGACGCGAATGTTTCCACGGGAAAAGTCTCTAACAGTGTTTTCCTAAACGTGTACCTTTTGACTTTGACCTCCAATTGTAATACGTCGTAAAAATGTACCCAGTTCCTCCTACAAAAGGCAACTCGATATCAAAAGTTATTCTGTCAACACTGATGGCGTCGTTTCCCAGAAAAAAACTTGAAGTGACAAATAATTGGCGAATTTCAATAACGCGTCTGTCAAAATTAAGGCTAAGGATGGACATTTCAACGCCTAAAATTGTTTGAACATTGAACTGTTGGTTAGAAGGTGATGAATGTAAAGTCCATATTAAATAACAATACTTACGGAAGAAAGTAGCAAATATTATTTGGCCATAATTGTTGTTGAACGAACACTTGTTGCGATAGTAGTGCTAACTAATATACCGTAGTATATTAGTACGTAGTAATTGTAGCGTATATTTTTTAAAAGAATATTAACAATGCTATAAACATTACTAATATTCCCCTTAACCACTCGTGGTAAGCTTAAATTGCTTGTATTACGAGTGGTTCACGCCAGTAGTCGAATGGTGAATTCGAACCCATGACCTTTTTGAGTTCGCGGTCCGCGCCCTGCCATTAGGCTACTGTCGCTTTTTACTAACACGCGTTTATTATATACGCTACACTTAAATATATATATATATAATTAAATAATATATACGTAATCATGTTTTTCGTTGTCATCATCCCGTTAACTCTCGACTGCTGGGAAAAAGCCTTCATCATAAAAGGAACAAACTGCAGTTATTACCATCTTTGGCAGATAGAGCTTCGAGACACGGATTTTCGTCAACGAATATCGCAGACGCATTATCGCATAAACGAGTAGCTTCAAGAATTGTGCACATTGTGAAGCAGGCCTGACATTGCCGTTTACGATTCCATTTCGCCGTTTTATATGTAAGCAACAAGTGGAACTATAGTTAGCGTAGTTACAAAAACAAATACACGTTCACGTTTATGAAGCTTCTTCTTTATGACGAGTAGCCTTTATGCTGTTGTGATTTTCTTAGATACGAAGACCAATTTACAGCAAACAAGGCATATCAAGAAATGAATTTAAAGTGCAAAATTAGGAGCCTAACCTTCATAAAGTGCCCTGATTACTGAGCTGCGTGGTAGTGAAGAATCCATCCGAAAATTTATCTATGGCAATGGTGCTAGGGGGCAGAATTACTTCTGGGTATCGTCTCAACGCTCACTAACTACCCGTTCATTAGATATGGGTGAATTTCCCGAGAAATGGTTGCCAGCTATCATACTCTTACATATGCTTTGTCCAACAGTGGACTTTAAGATATTCTCCTAATCACTTTCAGCCTAACTACCTTTCGAAAATAACTGCGTAGACTTATTATCAGCCATAGATAGACCATGTTCACAATCAAACTTGTATACTACTAAAAGAGAAAAGCATCGATGCTCCGAGAAGTCTACAGTCTGTGAGCGTATTCAGGATCAAGTCACAAAAATTAAGTGGAAGAGCTATGCCTATTTTTGCTGTACTTTTACACGTGGTAAAGCCATGCTGCAGCTATATTATGGTTGTAGCACAAATGCTTCAGCTCACCCGGGGGAGGACCACGGTCTCACATGACAGTGCTGCTGCTGTATTCCGTATGATAAATGTAGAGATCCGGAGACCCGTTTTATCGGAAAGGAGGCATTCCATCTTAGTCCTCAGGAGTGACAACACATCAGCATTATAATTTCTAATAGAAAATAGACGTATTTGTCTATGATTCTATGAGCCACGGCATCCATTTACCATCAAGTGGACTGTGTGCTCGCTAATCACTCATATTCAACAAAAACTACTAGTAAAATAAAATTGATTCGTACCAAGAATGCTTCGTAAGGCTATTGAAATAAAAAACATCCCAATTTCAATGGACAATTAGTACTACCATCAAAATACTCTAAGTTCATTCTGTGTAGATGAGACCAAAAGTTTATAATTTAAAAAAATCTGGGCAATTAGTTTTAATAAGCACATTTTTGAAAAAGGACTATAGCCAACAGTGGAGTGAAATAAAACTGTCGATGTAAAGACATCCATTTCATAAAAATGTCTTAATATGAAATAATTCTCATACACTACAATTCTCTCCGATATAATGAATCATCTCATTGTCCTTCCTCAAACAAATACACCTGGAAAAGCCCGAACGTAAAAACATCAACATCAATTCAATTACTATCTATAAATTCGGCATGCGATGATTTATGGCGACGTTTGTATCTCGTTTTCATTTAACCCAGTTGCTGTATCGCCGAATAAATCACCTCGATTGAGTGTAAGGCCTTGTGTATACGAGCGTAGGATTCTGAAAATATTAAACATTATTCGCCTTAAGAATGTCTGGTAGTCGGATTGATAAAAATACCCATATCGTCGCGAACAATCTATCTTTGTAATTTATATCCAATAATTTCAGATGATTTGTTGCTGTTTCTGTGTGCCACTTTTTCATATTTCCCCAACCCCCCCCCCTCCCCAAACAACATGGAAGCGGAATTAAATGGAAGACTACCCCAGGAGGTACCAGTATCCTTGTAATCCCTCGCTAAGCATCCACGACCAAGCTACTCCATTCCTGAGCGTTATATATAGGCTATATATAGGCTGTATTCTGGGGGAGGGGGGGGGGGCAAAATTCTGCTCGAGACTAAACCTGCTCGGGGCAAACGGAGCAATAAGTCAAAGGCGCCCCCTGCCCCGCTATCCGTGAATTTCTACAACATCAGGGGACTTCATTCAAACCTTAACGCTGTCCACTACCATCTGAAAACGGTGAAGCCGGCCTTGCTCTTTCTAATCGAGACACAGGTGTCCTCTCTGGCTGATACTTCGTATATCTGCTACCCGGGGTACAAATTAGAATACTCCTTTATGCCCCGGGCTGAAGTTTGCGTGTACGTGAGAGAAATCAATGACATGTTGCAAACCGGTAACATTCATTGCTATGCAGAAGACAGCACTGGTGGTTCTTTGTACACCGGCTGTGCCAATATTTCTCGGGAAAACGCCGCTGAGTGCCGGGACAAACTTGTGACTGAAATCGAGACTGACAGCGACAGACAAAGTCTCGGACTGGGGGCGACTAAATCTAGTCCAGTTTAATCCCCAGAAGACGCAAGTTTGCGCGTTTACCGCTAAAAAGAAACCCTTCGTCGTAACTCCTCCGTTTCAAGACATTCCCATTGTTGCCTCAGCCAGTATCGGAATCCTCTGCGTCAACATATCGAGTGACGTGCAGTTTCGTGGTCAATTGGAAGAGAAGACCAAATTGGCCACTAAATAGCTTGGCGTGCTCAGCAGAGCGGGACAGTATTTCATGTCGGCTCACCGTCTGCAACTTTACAAGGCGCAAGTTAGGCCGCACATGTAACACTGTTCCCATCTCTGGGCCGGGGCTCCCCAGTGCCAGCTCCTTACATTTGATCGCATCCAGCGCAGAGCAGTTCGAATCGTCGGCGACCGAGCTCTTTCCGATGGGTTTGACTCACTGGCACTACGAAGAGATGTTGCATCTCCTTGCATATTTTATCGCATCTATCGCGGAGAGTGCTCTGATGAATTGTTCGGACTAATTCCAGCCGCACAATTTGACCATCGCACATCGCGACAAAACTCGCGATACCATCCATACCATCTGGATGACCGGCGGTGCACTACCGTGCGATTTAATAGAAGTTTTCTTCCTCGCACAACTTCCTCGTGGAGTCGACTACCACCAGAGATTATTTCGGACCGATACGACTTAGGGACCTTCAAAAAAAGAACCTACTCTTTTTTAAAAGGCCGGCAACGCATCTACAATTCCTCTGGTGTTGCAGTTGTTCATGGGCGGCTCTAATCACTTATCATTAGGTAAGCCGTATGCTCGTTTACCGCCTCTCCTATAAAAAAAAAGAATATTTTCTTCTTGATAAAATTTTACTGTTAGAATAATAAGGGTTTATAGATCTAACAATACATGACAAAAAAAAACATGACGTAATATTATTAATATCGAATCGATCGTTCCTATCTGTAAATTTCGGTAATTTATAAATAAACTTCTAAACACAAATATTACGAAATAGCCAATAAGTCATAAAAAATACAGTCTCGTTATCTTTATTATTAGACGATCATGTTTATTATACATTAAGATAATTAATTAATAACTAAAAGTATCCTAAGCCGTAATTAATAATTACTTTAATTCCTTTAACACGATAACCGCCAAGCAAAAAAGGACATCATTCCGTTCAGGCCATGTCGGTCAATGCTGTCCGACAACTTGACTTTCCGTTCGGACCACGTCGGTCAATGCTGACCGCGTTTTTGAAGTGTATTCAATCAACTCATACAGGCCGTAGGACAGGGCTATCAACAATATAGTTATAAGTATTGACCCGCGTGGCTCCGTAGATACAGAATATCATGTTGGTTTTCGGAAAATGTAAAGGACTTGGAAAAAAAAACAAAAAAGTAGCAAAATTATTTTTCCGCGAAAAAAAATTATAGTTTGCTTAGCAGGCAGTGTTCTGACTTAAAACAAATATTATTATAATTTATAAAATATAGTGTTTTGACATATGTAATTTTATTCTTGAGGATAATAAAATATAATTTTTTTATATAATTGTGACATTAAATACTTAAGATAGAGATTAATATGAAAATATTTTTTAAAAATATCGAAATGATAACTTCTGTGCGTGCGATCTGCATGAGTTAGTCGATATATAAGTCTGAAAGTATGTGTATAAGTGTGTATTTATGTATGAATGAGTTGATGTGTGTACCTATATGAATTTTTGTGAGTAAAAATTTAAATGAAAAACTCTTTATATTATGGGGAGCTTATACTTTATTGAAGTAAATTTTGCATATAAAATAAACATCGAAACAAAAACAAAGAACGTATTAATTATTAATCAAAGAAATAAAAATGAAATTTTGAAAAAGTACAACAAATTTTGCAAAATTTAGTAGTTAATATTCATAATTAAAAGAAATTATATTTAAATACCTACTAAGAAACATAAAATTTATTTATGAATGTTAGCAAAACACTCAACACACAGAAAAGGTTTCTCTACGCAAGTGTCACAATAAGTGGGAACTTTTTTGTTTTATTTCTGGCCACTATACGTCCAAATGTGGAAACATTATATTTGTAACAGGACCTTCTTTCTTCTGAAGCACATGTTTTTTCTTATCGGCCGCTCTAAAGAAGCTTCAAATGTAGATGAATTAGTTAGGTAACTCTTCATAATTTCTTTTCTCATCTCCACAATAGATAAATTTTTGTTAGTGACAGATTTATATAAGACCAAAGCATTCACCATGGCAACATTCAAAATTAAATCAAACGCAAGTTTTCGGTACCAATGTTTCGTGGATAGGACTAAAACATCTCTCTTATCTTTCCATCTTAAAACGGTTATACCGTCATCACTTTCTTTGGCAATAAACTCGCCTTTTTTGAGCTTGGTAAAAACAATAACTTTAGGGAAATGTTAGCGATTTTTGCGTAAAGTTCCGATCAAATGTGTTTCGTTTGTCATGAGCTCTCTAGCTAAACTTACACTTTTATACCAATTATCTGTATACAAGCAATGCCTTTAATTCAGAAGATCTTGGCAAAGGTTCATTAAAACACTTTGAGGTGTAATATTTATTTGCTCATGTTGTTTGCCAGCGTATATATTAACTCGGTATGTATATCCTAGTAAACAGCACAGTTTAAAGAGCTTTATTCCATACTTATGCCTCTTTTGCTTATTATACTGGCGGAATATTAAACGTCCTCGAAATGGGACCATACTCTCATCTATACAAATGTCTTGTCCAGGAATATAATTACTCTTAAAGTTGTGATTAAGCTTATCTAACAAAGACTTAACGCGGTGAAGTCGATCCGCTTTATTGGCATCATCATCTTGTGAAAAATGGAGCATTTGCAAAAGCAGTTCAAATCTATTCCTTGCCATTACTGTACGTGGAAAGTTTTGACCCATAATTTCATCTTTGGACCAATAGTCGCTTATTTTAGGAAGCTTAACTAAACCCATATATATAATCAAGCTAAAAAAGCATTTCATTTCGGCAAGGTTAGTTGGAGACCATTTGCGGATTCTCGTACTTTTTGATGCTTCTGCTGTTCGAGATATTTTAGCTATAGCAAAAGCATTAGTGCATTCAACAATTTGTTCCAAAATACCATCCGTGACCAAAAGAGCAAAGAAATCAGCAGGAGATTGGTTAGGAAGTTGGTAGTAGAACATTCAATAAAAGGAATTAAATTACGCTGATTACCTTTAGGGTCTGTCCACTTCGATGATGAAGCACTCTCCAAATTCTGGATGGCGTGCTCAATATCAGTACTCTCGCTATCACTAGAAGATAGAATCTGCAGGCGCCTGTATCCGGATCGGGGAGGTTGGATATTTTCTTCTTCGTCAGAACAAAAGTTAAGAGTTTTTTGAGAAGATCAAATTCAATTTGTTCGATCTGAGTCATAATTTCTTGATTAATATCAAAATCTTCGAAATCATCCATGATGAAATAGGTATAATAAATTAATAGACGTTTTAAAAGAATAAATAATACACAAAACTTAATAAAATTAGCGTATTAACGTAAACAGTCAGTTACGCGCAAGCGCTTGCAATTGACTAATCAAGAGCGGCGGGGTTGACCGACACCTCGACCCGCGCGGCCCCTTGCAACGGAAAAATCGCTTTTACGTCGCTAGGGGCCATGTCGGGCAATGCTGACCGACATCGTATAACTGCTTAAATAATACTGAAAATCAATTTTTGATAATTTTCACATACTTTAAGACATAAAGTAAACGTATAATAAAAAAAACATTGGTAAAATTTTATCAGAACTGTAATTTTTGCTTGGCCTGAGAGGAAATTTTGATGTCGGGCAGCATTGTCCGACATGGCAGTTATCGTGTTAAAATATAAAGTTGCAGATTATAGATCACAGAGCAGTGAGTAGAGCAGAGACTGGGCGTAGCCAACAATCTTCTATGTACCGCACGTAAATATGAAAACGTTATCTCACTCTAATTGTGTAGGTATCGAATTAGTACTAAACTATAAAAACGGAGAGAGTTTTAGGAAAAAGAAACGTACGTCTATCCTCGAAGTTGTCTCGGCTGGCCTATTTGAACCTAAATAACCTATTCAATATTGTTTTCTTCTAACATACGATAAAAATAAAAAACGAATTTATAGTATCATTTCTCAGCATAACCTAAAAAATTAACATCCTTTTCATTTGCGGTTTCATTATGGAATGTCTGCAAGGTACACTTCAAAATATCGAATTAGAATCATCTTTGATTTTTAATTTCGAGCCAATTATTAAGGTTCGCGTAGTGTCGTTAGTGTCGTCGTAGACGTAGTCGTAGCGACGTTCTCGTGGACTTATCGTTATTCACTTTATAAAAAAATTAACATACGGAACTATACGGACCTTTGTAAAGATTTAAAAAAGTTAAAACTACTGAAAGTCGCCTTAAATGAACGTAAATAACCTTGCATCTTGTAGTAATTACTACAGGTTTTACTACATATTTTACTGTAGGATTTACTACAGGTTGTGTGATAAGGCAATCTGCATGTGAGAGTATTAGTTAATACAATATAACATGTATATATAGCTGCAGAAGAATTAACTGTGAAACATTGTTTTAAATTTGAAAGAGATACTCGTATTGTTTAATAAGAATGATAGCACATTCAAATAAATTTGTCAGCGCAATACGCGCGCCATCTACTGTAAGTTAATTGTAATATATCTATAATCTTTGCGCAAGTGTAAGCAATAAGTCGACAAAGTTTTATTAACGGTGTGGTAGCGCATGAAATACGAACAAACAAAAATTAATTTTTGTTTTTTCGCTTAGATTAAACATGATACTTTAAGTGACAGATAAATGACTATTCAAGAATAGAAGGAGATGACAGAAAGAGTACGACTTTAGAGGGACAGATAATCTTAAACCTAATTTTTTATGGATCTAGTGTTAGAACACGTTGTTGTAACAACAGCAAGGAATATAATTTTTTTACTGTTTTGTAAACGTATACCGGAACTCTTCCTACTCCAAAACCCTCACACAAATTAGAGTAGTTTAGAGCATGAGAGAGAAGTCCTTGCAGTGGGACGTATTAGTGTTACTCACTTCAAGCTTTGCTAAGTTAGCGGATTAGAGTTTACATAAGCTAGCTACTTATGTACACTCTTAGGTTGGCGATCATATTGTCAATTTGATTGTAAAAAGAAACTTCTCCGTGTAATAAAATCAATAATGCATCTGTATTTGATTTGTCCCTTACAAACAAAGTTTACCAGTATTTGGCTATTATTTCGTTCCTTTAACTGGGAAAGCACGCAAAATCGTTGGCCCTGCGCCTGATCTCTCTCCAGTCGAGTCGTATTGTCGTCCTATAGAACTATGAGATTGAGGGAATAGAGAGCACTTCGAGGAGCAATTTATGCCGAACCCAGCAAGTGCGGAGTTCATGGAGCTTCATGCCCGTAAGGAAAGTCGCGTACAGGAGTTCCTGTCGTCGCCCGCGCCGCCTCTTGCAGGAGAGTGGTTCATCTCCCCCGCAGAACTGCGGAGGACAGTAACCCGCCTGCAACCGAGGAAGGCGCCGGGGCACGATGGGATTACCAACGCTGCACTCCGACAGCTGCCCAATAGAGTCCTAGTAGAGCTTGGTCGACTCTACAATGGTATATTGCGGACATCCCATTTCCCGGAGGACTGGAAGAAAGGCAAAGTGATCGTCTTGCCGAAACCCAGGAAGGACAGGCGTAGAGCTGCCAGCTACAGGCCGATCACGCTATTACCGCACATAGCTAAACTGTTTGAAAGATTGCTGCTGAGAGGTCTCCGTCCGTGCATCCAACTTCGGGCGGAGCAGTACGGATTCAGGAGGGGTCACTCCACAGTTACACAACTGACTAGAGTGCTGCACCTGCTTGCGGCCGAGTACAATCGTGGCCGCATATCGTTGGGCGTCTTTCTCGATATCGAGAAGGCGTTCGACCGGGTGTGGCACATAGGATTATTATATAAGCTGGAAGAACAGACCAGTGTCCCTCCTGCTGTGTTGCGGTTAATGGCGTCTTTCCTGGAAGACAGGAAGTTCTACGTCTGCGTAGAGGACGCCGATTCCGCAACAAGAACCATCAGAGCCGGCGTCCCACAGGGCAGCTGTTTGTCTCCAGTCCTGTACGCGGCTTATACCAATGATATACCTACTCTGGCAGGCAGGCTTCAAGAGTGGGAGGACGACGTTGAGCTGGCGCTATATGCGGACGATAGCGCCTATTTCACCTCGTCCAGAAGAGCCCACATAGCCACTGCCAAGATGCAGCGTCTGCTGGACCTGTTGCCACCATGGCTGGAAGAGTGGAGGATGGTCGTCAACGTTGGTAAGACGACCGCTCTGCTCACTCGCCGTCTCAGGAAATTTCCACCTCCGCTGACCCTCAACGGCCAGAAGATTGCGTACCAGAAGGCCGTAACCTACCTTGGGTGCAGGATCGACAGGACGCTGCGCATGACCGCGCACGTCGAGTTCGTCGTCCGCAGGGCCCGATGTGCGCGGGCGACGCTCTTGCCGGTCCTGGCATCCAAGCTGCCGATAAGAACCAAGCTCCGGATATACAAGATGTATATCCGGACTATCATCACCTACGCTGCTCCGGCTGGTACGCACTTCTGAGCGACCCTCTGAGGCGGCGACTACAGGCCCAGCAGAACCTGACATTAAGGACTATCGTCGGATCAGGTCGCTACGTCCGGAATGACGTAATAGCGGCCGACTTGAAGATCGAGAACATCACCGACTTCGTGGCCCGGCTAGCGCGCGGCATGTTCGATCGTGCCGATAACGGGCCACACGAAGACCTCAACGGCTTTGCGCCGTTGCACACTCGGCCACCGGACAGGCGACCTCTTCCAAGAGAACTCCTCTCTATATGTGATTAGAGAGTTGAGTAACAACCCACAATGCCGCTGAAAGGCCAACCCAGACTTTATCCGATAACCTTCTTTTTCCGTAGTCGGATAACTACGGAAATATTCTAACATCACGGAATAAATCCGTCTAATTTTACCTAGCCTAAGAGGCTACAAGGACTGTCCCATAGCTATGGACATGAGGAACACCCGGGCAATGGGGGCTACCCCGAGGCCCGATACCTACATGTCACCTCGGTGTATGTAGACGACAACACGAAGGGAATAGGGATTTCGCATCTGTGCTTACGCATACTCGAGCACTATAATCCTGTCCTACGCAGATTGGCCGTCGTGATCACAAAACACTATGGTCGTGATCGACCGTCTCCGTCGAGACTGGCCGCCGTGATCGCACTGGAGGACATTTATTTTAAAACCGGACAAGTGTGAGTCGATCCAGGCTTTATTTAGGTTTCAGTATGCATTATTATTATCCCGGTCTAAAAACAGTTAATTAGTTATAATATCTAAAAAGATTTAATTAGTTATAATTTATAACAATATAACACTTTCTAGGCCTAGATAATTATTTAGATAATGTTTTTTTTTCTATCCTGTAACAGAAAAAAATCCATAAAAAGGTTATTTTCTTTTGGTAACCTCTTACAAACTATTATTAATACGATGTTTTCAGAGAAAAGTTTAAATACGACACGTAACGAGGGTCGTAACAAAAATGGCATCATGGCATCAATGCTAGCGAGTATAGTGTGGCTAAACCGAGTATGACCGCGCAAGCATAACACATACTAGCAATGAAACGGAGCTGGAGTTTTAGTCGGTTAAATATAGAATACATCAGAATACCCAATGGAGTATGATGCAGTACCCAACTGATTAAATTAAAATTTAAAAGTTAAAATTTACTCAGTCCCGAAATAAGCAATGCTAATTTTATTTATTTTATAGCGTTTAATTTTCACCTTTTTTATAGATTTAAGACCGATTTACATATCGAAAAGTACACACAGTTAAATAGAAAATCTCGTTTGAACGGTAATTAGCGAGTTAAGTCACAAGTAAACAATTAACATTTTGAAGGGATGAAGGGATAGCCGGCCGGTCTATTTTGTGCGAAACAAGCTAGTTTAGAAGTTGGCAGGACGCAACGTGTTCGTGTTCGACCCTCAAATAGAAAATTGTAGTTTTTTAACTAAACTCGCCACGAAGACAATTGAACACTATAAAAAAAACCCTGTAACTAAACACGCTACTGTACTTTTCGAAATGAAACACAAACACCTACATGTATCCTCGATAAAGAATCAATATCAAGATGTGTTGTACCTCAATGCCTCATTACTTGTAAAAAGACCCGTTTTACAGGTCACAATCATGCAGGTGATCATTAAGGGTCTCTAACCATAAGAAACACAACAGCGTTCAACAGCTACTTCGCGCTGGTATTTTGTGAGTGTAGTCTTTCCCTAATCGAGCCGACTCATTCACGCTGCAACCATAACATAGATGCAACGTGCCTCTTCCACGTTAAAAATATTATTTATACACTTATTATCAATATCCAGAGTTTATAGCTTTTTAAAAATAATGATTTCTTATATTTACGCGAACACTATACATGATTAAAACTACTTTTACAGATTTTATCGCGTTTATTTTTACTTTTTATTTACTTTTATTTTTAATTCCCGACGTTTCGGGCGCTTTCCAGCACCCATGGTCACGGGGGACTGAGATGACTGATTTCCCAATGTCATTGTTAAACCCGGAGTACCTTCAGCTTTTTTAATTATTGTTTATGGTCCGATCTATGCAAAATGAACTGACTATGTCCTGAGGTCTTGCAGTGGTATGCTTGGGTTTAGTTTTAATTTTATTGATTATAGGATCCCAAGCAGGTGGTAGTACCCAGCCTCCTCATCACAAGGGAAGTCTGGAGTTTGTGATCATATCCTAGACGGACCCAACCTTTACATCAGATTTGATAGACCACAAATCCTCGCGAAAGAACACCTATTCCTACCAAGGATGATACGTGAGGCTATTGAAATTAAAAAACATCCTAATTTCAATAGAGAAGGAGGCTGGGTACTACCACCTGCTTGGGATCCTATAATCAATAAAATTAAAACTAAACCCAAGCATACCACTGCAAGACCTCAGGACATAGTCAGTTCATTTTGCATAGATCGGACCATAAACAATAATTAAAAAAGCTGAAGGTACTCCGGGTTTAACAATGACATCGGGACGTCAGTCATCTCAGTCCCCCGTGACCATGGGTGCTGGAAAGCGCCCGAAACGTCGGGAATTAAAAATAAAAGTAAATAAAAAGTAAAAATAAACGCGATAAAATCCGTAAAAGTAGTTTTAATCATTTTTAAAAATAAGTTGAAACTTAACTAGAATTCAATGTGAAATATTCGTTTAAATATAAGAAATCATTATTTCAAGAAATATGTGGATAATCTTATCGTTAGGCAGCTAAACAATTAAATTAGAATATAGGCGCTTCCTTAATACCCAAATTGAGAGCAAGAGTCATTGATCCCGGCTCGTTAAAGGATACCCACTGAACTACTAATATTACACTTGAAATACAAGTATTATAAGACACTGACACTTTTACTGACAATATTATTTTAACCTAAATCTTACACATATTATAAAATTAATTAATTTAATTTATTAATTTAATTTTATTCAATATTATAAAATACAAAATACACACTATTTCGACTTATAACTATCTTTACTTAATAAATCTTTTACGTGACCCGATAGAATGCGATTGCCGACAAGCTTGGAAATAAAATGTAAAGTTAAGATATTAATGGTTACTTTGCAACCATCCGCTGAATAAAATCAAATGATCTGTCTTACCTAGTTTGAAGAGAAAATGTAAAGTGAAAATTTGCGGGTTAATTGTGCATTTTTTTAAATATAATATTACATCTCGAAAAAGAAATTAAGTAGTAGAGGCTCATCAGCATTTCTTGATGTACAAAAGCTACTACTCCCAAATTTTCCAGTTAGATTCCAGCCAGAGCCAACATTGACCCATATTCATATCATATTAGATTGTTATTCAACACTTATATTACTTTAATATATATTTATTATATTATAATATTAATAGATCTGTAAGCTCAAGTAATTATTCAATGTCAATTTCATACTGATTAGTTTTGGAGAGTAGGTATTTAGTAGAAACCTCATATATACTAAGTACCTGTTTGAATTTGTACTTATACAAATATCTTCCTGTAAATCTTTAAAGATGTCAAAAATTAATACCTATAATAAAAAATAAATTTGTATAATTTTTAGAAGGCTTAATTTAAATCAAAATTGAGTTATCAGATTTGTGTAAAACATTATCAATAGCACACACGCGCTTTACGAAACAAATCGCAATCGCATCTCAGAACAATGCTCGGCGGTGAGATGAGAGGGGTGCGCGCCCCAGCTGCGTACCCCAATCGATCTGTGGACCGATTCAACTTCACTCTATGTTCACTCGCTGTCAACGTTGCTACCTTTCAAAACGTCCTTACGTAGTTTAATTGTTGTAATGTGTTAGTTTCCGCTATGGAGGGGCGGAGGAACTGGGATGGCGTGCCTTTGGGGGAGTCCCACTCACCACCACAGTCAGTGCCGGGCCGTAGGACCCCGCTGGGCGCTGTCGGTCTTGGCGGCTTTTATATGCAAGGTGGCCAGCCTCCGCCGCCTCCGCAACACTGCTACCCCACAGATGAAAACCAGCCAGAACCAGGTACCAGTTATGGTCAAAGGTTAGTTCAAAGGCATTATCTTATATTATCAAAATATTATTACTTCATTTTCCTTTCTATTTAATTTGCATTTTCTACTCGATTATAACATTAAAATAATCGATTCCAAGTTAATAAATAGATAGGCATGTGAGAATTGAAAATAATTTGGATTTGTAATAAAAAAAATTTATTGTTATTATCATTAATCGTCTATTTCCATTTTTAAATGTATGTATTTGTAAATAATATATATCGCTTTTGTAATGAAATTTAAATTAGGTTATCGCTTTAAATTCAAATTAGATTAATAGTTAAAGGATGTATGCATTTTACGTATTCTCCTAACGTAACGTTTCACTAATAAAAAACGAGGGTAAAAACGTTGATTAATAAAAAAGAGAAAAAAGGAGACAGTTTGCCGCCATGGTTGTAATTTGAAACAAATTTAAACGGTTTTATAATGTAACTATGAATAATACGTCATATCAACGCTATGTTTTTAAGATACTGAACTTGTTCAATAATATTTTAGTACCACGTTATACCTACTATTACTATTTTTTTAAATGTAAACATCAATATTTATTCGAATATATTTTTTAATCTAGACACCACATTTACATTAAATGTAATGCACATCCATTGCAACATCTGTGCGTAATACGCCAAAAAGCTGTGCACCCTATATTCATGCGTACTTTAGTTGCAATGACCATGATTTCCATTGATCACTGTACTGATCATATAGATTATGTCGCAGATAGACATGACGCGATGTATTTTTATTAATAATATTTCATCATTTATGTAATCAATTACGTATTACATATAACTAAAAAACATATTCTAATAACAAACAATTAATAACATGAAAACAACATCTATGATTGTATATTATTACAACATATAATTTAAATATATGTACTAGTATATTTAAACAGTAAATAATGCTTGACCCCTCACTTTCCGTCTATTTTAAACAACTTCAAGTACAGGTACAGTAACATTTGCGTAAACTTACAATTTTACTTAAAAACTGTTTACAAACGTTAGCAAAGCAGCTTTTTCGGTATTTAATACGTTCATTACTTTATGTAATTTAAAATTCAAAATATATTATATTATATTTATTTATTTTTAATTGGTTTTCATAATAAAAAAAAAGTTTTGAAATCCATTCCAAAAATAAATTAATGTAATGAATAGCTCTTCTTTTCGTTTCCTATTAGTATCACAATATTAGCAATAAATGGGGCATTTGTTAATCATATTACTTCGACTCTCACCGTATTATACATGTACTAAGACTTTATCAATATTTGTGTATAGCAGAGTCACTCAAAAACTTATTACGTAATCCAATCAAATAATAGAATAATACGTAAAAGTATATCAAATCATATTCTTACATGCATTAATAAAGTGCCTGTCTATTTGATTCTTCGGTCGGAAAACACCCCTCTTCGCTCGTTAGCGTCCGACGAACAAAGCTCGTCCACCGCCAGTCACCGGGGAGTTATGGCACTTGTTCCGCCTCGCGGAACCGCGGTCCCTTGTCGAACGATAACTGCGAGGGTACTATTATTAACGTACCATATATTCAATGACTATTTACTAACATGTCATACGGAAACCTTACATATTATATACTTTTAATTCTAAATATAACCGGTTAATTTGAAGAGTGAGAGAGAAGAAGAAGAAAAAAAGAGAGAGAGAGAAATAAAGAAAAAAGGAATTTAAAAAAAACATTAGATATACTTAGGTGTTTCATTTCTGTGTCTCTGGATTAGTTGAACCAAGCTCTATTTTCCAGTTTAAGGGTAAGAGATGTATAAAATTAACGTCCAGGGCGGTTTGAGTTTGCTTTCCTACAGATTGAGATCTAACCGGTCTTATGCATGATCTCAGATATTATTCGTCCACTATACACTTTTAATAAAAAGTATATAGGGAAACTACCCTCCAGAGAAGACTGGCTGAATGGCCAGGGTATCTGTGAGGTCGGTAGCCTCATATGGTATACCGGTGGGTCAAAAATGGGCCTCGACGTAGGCTTTGAAATTTATGGGGAACGTCCCAAATTCAAACTTAGTATGAATTTGGGTAGATTCACCTCTATCTTCCAGGCAGAAATTTTCGCCATACTTTAGTGTACGGAAATCAATCTGCAAAAACATTACGTCAACCACATAATTTATATAAAATCTGATAGTCAAGGAGCAATGCTAGTGCTGAGGTCAAACTTAGTGAACTCAAAACTAGTTGAAGATTGTGTGAACCGTCTACATGCCCTGGGATGTAACAGGGTCGTCTTCAAGCATGCGCGGGAGGGCTCAAAGAGTATACAATTTGGACCCGAGCCATTTTGTGATATTTCAAAAAGCCTAGACCGATTGACCCTTGAAACTCTTTAACACAATAAATCACTTAAGATCTGGTCTGACACGACAGCCTTAAAATATTCTAATCCGGGTTTTGATCGTAAATTCGCTTCAGAAGCCTTGGGATTAAGTAAAAATAAGTTACCGCATTTTGGCAAAAACCCTAACCAGACACTGTTGTCTTAAAAAGCATATGTCCATCATGGGACTAAGCAACTCAAAGATGGGTTCTGTTCCCTAACGGGAGAAACGCCTCTGCACATCCTAACTGATTGCGGACCCTTAATGCGCAAAAGTAACACTTATCTGGGAAACTGTGTACTCCGCCCAGAAAAAGTGAAATTGCTCACAGCTAAGCAACTTCTTCTATTCATTGAAGACGTGGCTTAGCAGTGAACTATAGCCATAGCAGCGATCACAATAGATCTTATTAGGCCGCAGATATACTGGTCTCTTTTCCTAGACCTTTATAGCTACTCGCACATAATAGTAAGTGATCCACTATAATTACAGGCTGTGCAACATTTTATCTTAGTCCTCAAGAGCAATAACCCTTCTGATCCTTATTGTTAGTTGCAGGTGTTGACGTGCTACGATAGACACTTACCATCAGATGCACACACAGAGCTTGGTTGTCACTCTTACTAACTTCCCGCAACCATGCCAAGATTTCTTCATTATCACTTCATACCAGTCCACGGCTGAGCATGGGCTTAAACTTTAACTTTACTCCATTCCCTAGAATTGCATCCAAACCCATGTAGGTACCATGTTCCAAAGTACAATGTCGAATCGCTTTCGATGATGTACAGTACGTAACAAATAACTTATTGATCCTTGTGAGGGACGTATAGATGTACACGCAAGGCATAGCATTTATTACAGTGAATTTTTTGGTCGTTATGAAAGGAATTTTAGCGTTCACAATAGGTAAACTAAATTCCATTTTGTGAAAAAAAAATTCGTGTCTGAACTAATTTACACTCGCGTCGGTGAAGCGGGGTCTTTGACAATATTCTTACTCCTCGGAAAATGCAGAGGTAGCAAACTGTGTTACAATTTGCAAATAAAATTTATTAAATTTTCATTTGATTTTTTTTATGGTTGAGTTTTAGGAATTACAGTTATTACTGTATGTTTTTATATTTGTTGTGATAACGCACTACATGGAAACCACAAAACTTTTTGTTAAATGTGTTATACAATTTATTGTATTGATCGGGATCGGCAAATCATCACTACTCTAAAATTAATTTGTTAATTTCAGATCGATGGGAGATGGTAAGGGAAAACAAAAAATGCGTCAAGGAAAAACTGTCAGACTCAACATTAATGCAAGAGAACGAAGACGCATGCACGATTTGGTAAGACTAAATATAAATATCTAAAATCAAGTAAAAGGCATGCATGGCGTCAATAGGCATATTATCTTCCTTTTTTTTCTAATGTTTGCTGGTGCATCATTGTGAGAGCCGATTTTTAGCTAGTGGTGAACTTGAATACGATTCAAACGTAATATAACTTATATACGCAATTTAATTAATATATAAAATCAGTTACCACCAGCTATTAAACAATTAAATGGACTTATGTTCAAAACAAAATTAAAGAAATTATTAATCAAAAAATTTTTTTACAACGTCAATGAGTTTTTTAATAAAATTAATGTTATTAAGTAGTAAATTTTAAATTTATTATCTGTATAGTTGCATATCCGACATGGGTAGACTATTGAGCCTTAAACTATATATTACTACTTACTATGTTTTTGTATTAAGATCATATTGTACACAGTTATGCAATGGGTGCGTTTGGCAGAAAAAAGCGCTAGCAAGCGCTTGTAAGCAAAATGGCGATCGTAAGCGGTAAGCGCTGTCAAATCGTAAGTAGCTATTTTCCTCCAGGACATGATGTTAGTTTTAACCGGGGAACCTAACCTAATTTAAATATATGCTTGTAAAGTATTCATATTAAAAACTTACCAATCATGAATTTTTAATAACATGTATATTTTTATTCATGTCATTATATTACTTAAAACTAATATTGCACAAAACAACTTATAAACTCTACTTCAAAACAAACAAATTAAATAAGCAAAATGGCGGATTATCAGCGCTACTGAAGTAGCAATCGTGTCCTGGCCGAAAACTATTTCAGCGCTCATAAGCGCTTGCTAGCGCTTTTTTCTGCCAAACGCACCCAATAAATGTATCTTTAACTTTATAAATAATAAATTTAATAATTACATTACGGAATATATTTATTAACCGTCACCGTTACAGCTTATAAAAGTCCACTGCTGAACACAAACCTCCCTCATAGATTGCCTCATATTTGCCATACTGCCATACTGCCACGTTTGGCAAGCGGGTTGGCAACCGCAGTATTTTATTTTTAGTTGTTTTTAGGAAAACGCTGCTGCCAATCTCCTGATTTGTTTCCCTCTGTCGGCTCTTACGGCATCCACGTAATGATATGGGGTAGTTAGTGGTAATTCTTACACCGCCACTACTTGAAGTTTTGTTTTATAAATCACTGATTTGTAGGGAAGCAAGAAAAGCGTTTTATATATGGTAGAGCCACGCTGCAGCTATATTATAGTTGTAGCACGAATGGGTCGGCTCGACCGGGGAAGGATCACGCTCTCACAGAATACCAGCGTAAAATAGCAACTTAATGCTGCTGTTTCATATGATGAGTGTAGAGAACCGGAAACCCGTTTTAATGAAATCGAGACATTCCATATTTGTTCTCAGAGGTGAGAACGCATCTGCATTTCGATTCTTAATCGAGGTTAAATATAAATGTCTATGGGCCACAGCATCCACTTACCATCAGGTGGAATGTGTGCTCGTTTATCAACCTTATTCTATAAAAAAAGAAAAGGGCGTAACGGCGCTTAATTGTTACATAGATATCTCCCAATTTTATAACTAACTACCTAACTGTAGTTAGTTTTATTAATGTCCTGGCAATTGCATATAAAGTTAAATTAAGAATATATTCTAAATACAGTTAGTAAATTTGTCTCACTTTAATTTTATATCACATAATTTTATATCAACCAAAGTGCTGTTCATAGGTAATTAGTGGTGATGTTCTGGTCTACCTAACTCACAGATGGGCGGAGGCAGTAGAGTCCAAGGGGGGAAGCATTGGCCGTTAGTTTGGACATATGTGGGTTTGGCACAAAGCGCTTCTTTCGAAGCTCCCTTCCTATGGGCTTCCCGAGAAATTGTGCGATTGGATCACCGGTTTTCTTGCAGATCGGAGCATCAAGGTCGTTGTAGACGGTGCAAGCTCCGATTGCAAGCATATTAATGCTGGTGTTCCACAGGGCTGCGTGCTATCGCCAACGCTGTTTCTTCTGCATATGAATGATATGTTGCAAACCCGTAGCATTCATTGCTATGCGGATGACAGCACTGGTGATGCTCTTTACACCGGCCGAGCCAATATTTCTCGGGAAAACGTCTCTGAGTGCCGGGACAAACTTGTGTCTGAAGTCGAGTCTCTGCTGGACAGAGTCTCGGATTGGGGGCGACTAAATCTAGTCCAGTTTAATCCCCAGAAGACACAAGTTTGCGCGTTAACCGCTAAAAAGAACCCCTTTGTCGTATCCCCTCAGTTTCAAGGCACTCCCCTTGTTGCCTCAGCCAGTATCGGAATCCTCGGCGTCGACATATCGAGTGACGTGCAGTTTCGTGGTCACTTGGAAGGGAAGGCCAAATTGGCTTCTAAAAAGCTTGGCGTGCTCAGCAGAGCGGGACAGTATTTCATGCCGGCACACCGCTTGCAACTTTACAAGGCGCAGGTTCGGCCGCTCATGGAATACTGTTCTCATCTCTGGGCTGGAGCTCCCCAGTACCAACTCCTTCCACTTGACCGCATCCAGCGCAGAGCGGCTCGAATCGTCGACGACCGAGTGCTTTCCGATCGGCTCGATTCACTGGCGCTGCGAAGAGATGTTGCATCTCTTTGCGTATTTTATCGCATCTATCACGGGGAGTGCTCTGAGGAATTGTTCGGATTAATCCCAGCCGCCAAATTTCGTGAACGCACTACACGGCAAACGTCCCGATACCATCCACACCATCTGGATGCTTGGCGGTCCACCACTGTACGTTTCAAAAGGAGTTTTCTTCCGCGTACAACCTCTCTGTGGAATAATTTACCACCGGTGATTTTTCCGGACCGATACGACCTGGGGACCTTCAAGAAAAGAGCTTACTCCTTTCTAAAGGGCCGGCAACGCACCTGCAATTCCCCTGGTGTTGCGGTTGATCATGGGCGGCGGTAGTCACTTAACATCAGGTGAGCCACATGCTCGTTTGCCCCCTCTTCTATAAAAAAAATAGTACAAATAGATATGGCTAATATAAATATAAATATCTCAAAAAGTGATGTTTGTGCCTTAAAATAAACTAAACACTTTAAAACACTTTACAGTGTATTACGCCAGTAGGAAAATTGATTTGAATTATTTATAACTGTCCTTCAAGAAATATATATTTTACAATACTCTATTTTAGATTATTCTTTTTTATTTTCAGAACGATGCTTTAGATGAACTACGAGGTGTCATTCCATACGCTCATTCACCGTCCGTACGAAAATTGTCCAAAATTGCGACTTTATTACTCGCAAAAAACTACATCTTGATGCAAGCCAGTGCCCTTGATGAATTAAGAAGGTAAATACCTAAATTTTTTATAGTATTAGAGTGAAAAACGAATTCACAGCCCCTGCCCTGACGATATTTGTAAGCTACACAATACGTATACAAAAGCAAATACTAACATTGTTTTTGTGAATATGAATTCGATCAAATAGTCTACTGGAAGAAAAACGATTGATTTAAAATAATTTAAAAAAAAATATTTGTACTGTATTATTAACAACTTTTATTAATCAACGTAGTGTTTTATGAATTGATGTGGCAGCCTCGTGCCGGTGTGTGTGGCAACCCCCACTAGATGGAATGACCATTTGGTAAGATATGCAGACATGCTTTGTGGCATTCTGTGGCAGACTTGTGAAGGGCTGTAATGCTGATGATGACGATTTGACGTAGTAACCTCGAACAAACTGTTTCATAATGGCTCTCTTACCAATCAAACCGAAATGCAGCTGTAGGTTCCCTGCTGCTTGGCAGCGCAAACATGGCGGCGACCTATATAAAACTAATTAATTTTCCATTTTTCAGATTAGTTGCATACCTGCAAAGTACAGCCTCAGCAGCTGGCATTGTACCACCACCAGGATTCGACCTAACGGGATTCCCAGCCGCTGCAAAACTCCTTCAACCCCCTGCGCCAGGGCCACCTGCCCCTCCCGAACCGCCATCTTGAGATCAAATAGTCAAATTAGAACCATAGACTATAACGATATAGCTACGTATAAATATAAATCGTTATATATTAAGACGTTATAAACCTTATTTAAATATTAAGATGTAAGAATCGTAAACCTGTCAAACAAAATGGTAAAAGTCAAATGATGAATGTGAAAAAATGTCTAACAAAATGGGCGCATCTTAGAGTAATACCATACATAAATTACTCATAAAGGCGCATATATTAGAGTAGAGCTACTAAAGTACTAAATTACGTTGTAAATAAAGTTAATATGACCTTACCGTAATGACGTATCCTCAATTCGATTACTTTTGCCAACATAACTAAAATTTATCACAAATACAGCTTAAAATTAATTAGAAATAAGTAAATAATTTCACATTGTATTTTATCAAAAGACAGAAGAAAGAGATTTTCAAATTCTAAATTTAAATTAATATATCTATATTAAGAATATCTTTTAATCAAATAAAAACAAAGAAGTAGGTAACCTAACTATAATTAATATGTAGAAAGTGAAACAATATGTTAGCCGGATCGTAACTTTAAGAATTATTGGTAGGTATCCAACATGTAGCGTTGCATAGAAATTTTAAGTTTGCTAATAATATGTTGGTACTGACGTACCAATGTCCTTAATATACTCTATTACCCTCTGCGTTAGTAGAGGGAACGTGAATCGATGTGCCAAAAATAGTAGATATTGTATTTGATCTCATAAGAATAAAAGTAGAAAAATTTGTGTAAAGTTAAGTTAAAGTAAAGTTGCGTATTGCCGCAATGCGAACTGCCGCAGGCATTGTAATGTATGCGTATTTATTTTGAAATTTTAACAAAAAAATTTTAAATAAATATAGACGCACGCGAAAATTACGCAAATTGTTGCTTTTAGCTAAATATAATGTAATATACATAGATATTAGCTATCTGTAAACAATACTTGCTCATATTGCATGCTATGCATTGTCTAATTTGTCCGTTTAAGTTACCTTGATAATAATGATAAATAAAAAAGCAATTTGCCGTATGGTTACGGCGTAGAAGAATTCATCACCGTATTTCATCACGTGGGTGTCATAGCAGGCGACTATAAACATCACCTATACGTCAAACCTTAAATACACAGATTGGCGACGGGCAGTAGTGTTAAAGGTGCGAGACGTCTGGCAAAGGTGAAAAAAAGAAGCCCACTTCCAGCTGTGAAAATCCCGAGCGAAGAAGAAAAAAAAGTATCAGGGATAAAATAATTTATTAATGTTTATTGTATCTACATTCAATCTTATACTGTAAAAATTTACCAATTAATATACCACCAACTCATAATTGCCAAGTAGATATTATACTCGTATTAACTCTTGCAGCTACATAATGATTTCTTATATTTACGCGAACACTACACATTGAAATAATACTAGTTTTTACGGAATTTATCGCGTATATTTAACTTTTAAATACCCGACGCTCCGGGAAGTCTGCAGTCTGTGAACACGTACAGGATCGCCCCCGTCACTACATCAGATTTGATAGACCACAAATCCTCGCTAAAGAACACCGATTCCTTCCAAGGATGATTCGCGAGGCTATTGAAATCAAAAAACATCCTAATTTCAATAGAGAAGATGGCTGAGTGCTACCATCTGCTTGGGATCCTATAATAAATAAAATTAAAACCATAAATTCATACTGTGTAGATCGGAACAAAAGTTAAATTTTAATCTATGGTAACCGCGGTTAACTATGACATCTGGACGTTGAACATCTCAGGTCTCAGTCCTTCCCGTGACCATGGGTGCTGTAAAGCTCTCGAAATGTCGGGTATTTAAAAAGTTAAATATACGCGATAAATTCCGTAAAAAGTAGTATTATTTCAATCTTGCAGCTACAGTTTGATTTATGTGTATTAAATGTGCCTTTACAATTGAAAGAATAATTATTAAGAACTTATTAATTTTTCAAAAAAAAAACACCTTCGCGTCTGTCCGTCCCTCTTGTCTATTAGTCAGAGACATTTTCCTGAAATAATTGATATGAGACATAATATACGTGAATTTTAGAATCTTGGAAGGAATAAGGGATAGTTAATAATAATTTTGGATCATGTCTTGTTGTAGTAGGTCAATACAAAGTTATTTCAAAGACATAAATTTTTATTGTTTGCTTAAATATAGTCCATAATATGCTAAAAAGTTATTTATTACACAGTCCACCTGATGGTAAGTGTTTGCTGTGGCCCATAGACATCTATCCTCGATTACGAATCAAAATGCAGATGCGTTGTCACCCGTGAGGACTTAGATGGAATGCCACATTTCCAGTAGAAAGGGTCTCCGGTTCTCTACACTCACCATACGAAACACAGCAGCATTATGCTACTATTCGACGCTGGAATTCTGTGAGAGCGTGGTCCCTCCCCTGTAGAGCCGACCCATTCGTGCTACAACTCTAGTACTAATATGGCTGCAGCATGGCTCTACCACGTAAAATTTAAACGGGTACCTTAACATAGAGAACTGCCGTTATTGGTCTACAAGTACTCGTAACATTAAAAACCTTTGCATGAGCCCAGGATATCTGCTTGGTGCGCTTTGTCCACGAATAGGTTTAATGGACCGATTTTTTGAAAATGCCCGGGGCCAGGCGACGAATTTCAATGGTGAGAAATATGGGCGCATGATTACAGATTTCTTTTTGCTGAACCTGCGATCTCATCCATCGTTTCCACCACACGCGTGGTTCTAACAGGATGGTGTGACCCTACATGTGGCCAGAGCTTTGATGAATTTGCTTTGAAAAATTTTGCCTCAAAAACTGATTAGTCGATTTGAGGACATTCCGTGGTCACCGAGGTTATAACTTGAACCCATAGAACACTATAATACATACATAATAGAACGGGGGAGTGGGCGGAGCCCGTGTAGCCACTAAAATGCCACTAACACGTCTACTCTGTCACTAAACTTACCTGATTCTTATCAAGAATTACGCTAAGCTTACTAATGTTGAAGAACACGAGAATAAAATGGTAAATATTATAAGGAAATCTTAAATTAACGAAGCCGTAATTAAAGGTTTAAAAACATAATTTAAAGTTTACTAAATTAAAATGTGCTTTGGTATTTAAGATTTTCATTATGTAACTATTTTCGCATTTCATTGTTTTATTCTATAAACTTTTTTAGTTTTGACTAATAAACACTTTATTTATTACCTGATACTTTTTATTACATATTTGTAAAAGTATTGAGTTATTTAATAACAAAAATACAATATTTTAATTTATTGGAAGATTTAAAAATATTTGTAGGTATCGAGTTTAAAAAATCGTGTTTTAGTCAGAAGTGAAATCCTTAAATTTAAGCAAATAAAATTAAAATTTGATTGGCTTTGATCTAAATAAAATTAACTTATTAGAATAGAAACGTCCTGTAGTTTTGCATTATATGAACCGTAGTGTATATAGATACATTAGTATAAATAAGATATAATATTATTGTAAGAGGTTTTAATACGCCAAAGTATATTGTGATTATTTCTTGGGTAATTATTTTTAGGTAAGCAAACTTAAACTTTATACTTACCTACATGTAACTATGAGTCTGAAATAAATGTGCAGTGAACCAATACTTTTGTTTGCGTTAAATATTTAATAGTATTATTAATACTTCTTCGATCGGCTCGAACCGGGGTGGTACCACGACATCACAGAAGACCAGCGTCAAGTAGAAGGTCTGCTTCTGCATTTTGTTTGGTGAGCGCAGGTGGCCGGGGGCCCAATTCCGCTCCCCCCTAAAATGGTAGGGGAGTTGAATAAAACACTACCCCAGGAGGGTACCAGCACCCCCGGTGACGGAGAATCCCTCGCTGAGCATCCACGCCCAAGCTACCCTACTCTTCCTGAACGTGGGTGCTCAGGCTGCCCCGCGTATTCTGGGAGGGGGGGGGGGATTCCGATCGAGATTAAACCTATTCGGGGCAAACGGAGCAATAAGTCAAATGCACCCTCTGCCACGCCATCCGTGAATTTCTACATCATCAGGGGACTTTATTCAAAATTTAACGCCGTCCACTACCATCTGGAAACAACTGGATAGTGGCTACTATGACAAATAGCCATAGTTGCCACGCTTGGCAGGAGTTCCCTCTGTCGCCTCTTACGACATTCGCAGGATTCTCCTACACCGCCCCTACACAGCAATTAAATGCATAAGTTTGTAATTTTTATCTTTATATTACCTGCCGAAGCAGCGTAAATAATTAAAATACTGCCTTTGGAAAAAATAAAAAGAATACGAATATAGACGTCCTCCAAATTAGGGATCTCAATTTTTTTTTTACTCGCGTTCTCTAAAATAATTTAGTAAATATAACCTAGAAAAGTCGCCGTGAAACACGTTGAGAGTGATTTTGAAAATAAAAATTTTGAAAACAATAAAATAATTATTATAAAAAAGAATTATGGTGAAGGTCTGTGCACTAAAAAGTTATAAAAAGTCCTTTAAAATTTACCCTCTAGCCATAGTGGCGCCACCTTTATTTAATGCTTTCCTACGGACACTACGGAGACGGTTCTCCTCTATAAAACTTTGATTATCCTATAAATAGTATATTATCTATGGCTTTGATTATGACATTTAAAAAAAAAACTAGACATGGAGTATGGAAGTAAGGAGGACAATCTCCCATAGGAGAATATTTAAAAATGTGTCCATCCGTAAGCAGTAAATAATAGTTCAAAAACTCGCCACAACAGCGCTTGAGTAACTACGGGGTATGATAAATCGCCGTAAAATACGTTGAGAGTGATTTTGAAAATAGAAATTTAGAAAGCAATAAAATAATTATTGTAAAAATAATTATGGTGCAAGTCTGTGCAATAAAAAAATTATACATTTAGGTATCTATGATAATTTTGTCCTTCTAATCATGGAGTGTAGATCTCTAAAAATTAAGATTTCGATAGATGGCAGCTCTACAACTAAGACCGAGTTGGATATTATACAATAAATATAAATATTTTAATGTCATGGTTAGAAAATAAAATGTCATGAAGTTAAGAAAAAACTAATGTCATTTAAATAAAAATTTGAGAAAATTGTAAATGAGCTTTCGCTTTCAATCCATATTTTGCACCCGCAACAGCTTATTTTGGCACCTGTATGCCTAAATAGTTTTACTAACTGATAGTAGATGGCGCTTAATTAAAAATTTAACTACAGCTCTATAAAATAAATAATATATTTCTGTAGATTACATACTTATAGTTTTTTTATTGAACAAATATTTAACCTAAGTATTTGTTTTTCCTTATAACATTTTTTACTTAACTTACGGCTTAACCTATTTTGGTTTGGCGATATTGTATTTTGCAAAAGAGTATGGCAGGATTTAGAGAAAGACAACAGTGTCTGAAACCCAGTGACTCCAGGATATAAGTTCTTGGTAAAAAACAAATAATTTACGAACTGTTAAAATTTCTATCGTACAGACAAAACCTATGCCTCTAAGCGTTGAAAGTGATTTACACCGGAAACTGAAATTTTATTGAAATTGTGGATACCTAATTCATTTTTCGTCGAGACGTTTCTAAAGGATAAAACCAATTTAATTTTTTATTACTTATACCGTGTAATGGTGCTATGAGAATATTGACATTCCTTTGTCGTCCTGTTGGTGACGTAAGAGGCGATAATGGGAAGTGGAACAAGAGATTCTTCCTGATAACAACTCTAAATTATAACCAACTGCGATTACCATCTCGCCTGCCAGCGAGGCAAAAAAAAAACAACACTGGCGCTCTATCTTGCAACTATCAAAAAACTGGCTAGATCCCCCTATGAGGCAATCTATCGACAAGGCCCATGTGTTCAGTCATAAAATTTACCGACACTCTTCTCCCCCCGCAGCCCCACCACCACCGCATCAACGGTACGGCCCCGTCTGAGTCGCCGAGGATAGGGCGAGTAGCGCACACTCCTCTTCCTCCGCGACTTCACCTCGGCTGTAGAAGGAGAGGACACCACTCACCACCGTAGGCAACTAGCACACGTCCGAAGTGGGCTCGCCTAGCGCACTCGGAGTGGCCACCTCGGGCCGGCCCTTCATCTCGGGCGAGCCATGTGGGTTCTTTTTCATTCGCCGCGGGTGATCAAGTCATGGCTACTAAACGCCCCCCCCCCCCCACGACAAGGCGGGAACCTGCCGTGGAATGAATACGTGGTTTACAAAATGAAACTTGAATTTGAAACTCTATGGATTTTTTTTCTGATAGAATCGCAACACTGATACGGAAGAGTTTCCATATGTTCTTACAATGCGTCGCTAAGTCCGATCATTCGAAACGAGCTCATAGATGAAGCTGAAAATAAGATCAACCGCTGGAGCTGGAAAATCAGGTGCTTCTGAGTGTTGCTTCCGTGTCCTATGGCCTCCTTTTGGCAGACTATACCCAAATGAAAAGCGCAGATAAGGCCCAGTTTACAAGATGGGAGAGGAAGAAGGTTTTCCTTCCTCGAGGCTGGAATCCCAGCTACCAGCCAAAGCCCGCCGTTGTAGGGATTGCAGATGTGTACGTACGCAGTTCCTTGACCTTGCCCATATGCATAGAAGGCTGAAACCGAAATAATACGACCTTGCCCTCGCGAGGTGAGGACTTTCGTCGAACAAAAAAGAAATCAATACTTATTATGACTGAAATAAACAGAGGTTATTACAAACTACGAGGTATTCTGTGTAAGTGCTAAAATAAAAACGCATAATTAAGTTAGTAGTAGTTTTATTTAACTTCAAGATTTGTCTTTTCTATATGTTTATTTCCCAAGCTTTTCACCACTAAGCGATATTATTAGTAGATAAAAAAGAGATTACAAACTATTGCCGGTCTTGGTACTTAATAAGTTTTTAGCTGTAGAGTTTCAGTACAAAATAGGATTTTAATTCTTCTAAAATAAGATTTTAATTAATCCCTATTATACGTGGTAGAGCCATATTGCAACTATATATGGTTGTAGCTCGAATGGGTCAGCTCAACTGAGAATGGACCACGCTGAAAGCAGTGGCGGCGCAAGACCTAAATTTTATGTGGGCAAGATACATTTTGCGAGGCCCTCTGCCCGTGCAAGAAGACTGATTATATAAAATGAAAAACAAAACACTTGATATTATGAAATTTTTATTTTTACAAAATCATTAAGTACCAACACCAAACAATTTCAAAGAAAAATGAAGAAATAGATATTCTGCTTTTTATCCTGCTGAATTGTTTAATTATAGACTCATAATCCAGCTTGGATGCTATATCCGCCTCGATAGATAAAACTTTCAACGCTGAAAAGTCTTTTCTGTGACAATGAATTCCTAAGATAATTTCTAATAAGTACTAATTTTAAGAAGCTTCCTTCAGCGGAGGCTGTACTGATCGGTATTGTTAAATGACGATGTAAATGTTTGGATGTATTTTTTTTTTAATTATTTTTTGTAACTTATTGGAGAAGCTGTTTCACATCTGTTGTTCGTAACAACGAAGTTAGATAAATTAGAGATCATTAATTGTAATTCTTCATATAATTCGTAAGGTTAAAAGTCACTGCTTTCACCCACTCGCAGGGCTGTGTGTAATAGAAATAGAAATAGAAATAGAAACTTTTTTATTCAATGTAGATTATAAAAATACTTATTGAAGGTCACTTTTTTAATTTACCACTGGTTCGCAAAAAAAACCTCTGTCCTGGGAAGAACCAGCAAGAAACCCAGCGGGACTATTTTTTTTCCAATAATAGCTTACAATCATGTTTACAATCAACAACACAAGACAAATTAGAAATAGCTTGGTAGCGATCACCCTTCCCAGGGGTTATTATCATCTATAAATTCCTTAATATTATAATAACCCTTTTTATACAAACTTAGTTTAATAACATTTTTGAACTTTGTGTATGATAAATTTTGTATATTTTCTGGGATTTTGTTGTAAAAGCGTATACATCGCCCCAAGAATGAATTACTGACTCGGTGGAGTCGAGTAACTGGTACTACCAGCTTGTGTCTGTTCCTAGTATTTACAGAATGAATATCACTTATTTTCGCAAAACTACTTTTATTTTTGTGTACGTACATTACATTTTCATAAATGTATTGAGAGGCCAGAGTTAATATATTAATTTCTTTAAATTTTTGTCTCAGTGACTCTTTTGGTTTTAAATTATATATTGCTCTAATGGCCCTCTTCTGTAAAATAAATATAATTTCAGTGTCAGTCGCGTGTCCCCATAGCAAAATACCATACGACATAATGCTATGGAAATAACTGAAGTAAACTATTCTGGCTGTTTCAACACTGGTAAGAGTTCTAATCTTTTTTTACAGCATATGCTGCAGAACTAAGTCTGCTAGCTAGTTTTGATATATGGGGGAGCCATTGAAGCTTTGCGTCCAGTGTGATTCCAAGAAAAATGGTGGTATCAACAAGACTCAGTTCCTCCCCATTTAAAATTACATTAGTATTGACATGTTTAACATTAGGAGTTACGAATTTCATACATTTAGTTTTAGTTCCATTCAAATGCAAATTATTAACATTAAACCAATTGAATAACTTAGCTATAGCATTATTTACTTCGTCGTAATTTAATAACTGTCTTTTTAATTTGAAAATTAATGAAGTATCATCAGCAAATAATACTATATCATGGTTATCCCCTACTATGTAAGGTAAGTCATTAATATATACAAGAAACAGAAAGGGGCCAAGAATTGA
This sequence comes from Parnassius apollo, assembly GCA_907164705.1. Lineage (NCBI taxonomy): Eukaryota > Metazoa > Arthropoda > Insecta > Lepidoptera > Papilionidae > Parnassius > Parnassius apollo. The sequence continues at coordinate 4,649,051 of CAJQZP010000935.1, forward strand.
GCCCTGAGGCACGCCCATTTGTACAATCGACCCAGAAGAACTCATACTATTAATAACAACTTTTTGTGTTCTGTCACTTAAATATGAAATAATTAATTTAAGAGCATCATTTCTTACACCGTAGTGTTGAAGTTTCCTGATTAATGTTTCATGGTGAACACAATCAAAGGCCTTGGATAGGTCACAGAACAAACCCAAAGCATCCTGTGAATTCTCCCATGCATTAAATATATATTTAATCAGCTCAACACCAGCATCAGTTGTCGAGCGACCCCTTGTGAAACCAAATTGATTTTTATGAAGTAATTTATTTACATTAAAAAAATTAACAATTGATCAAGAATAATTTTTTCAAAAATTTTACTAAGTGTTGGCAGTACAGAAATAGGTCTAAAATTAGCGGGGTCCAATGTACTACCAGATTTAAATAAAGGTATTACTTTACTATGCTTCATTAAATCAGGAAACACACCAGATTTGATACTACTATTAAAAATAATAGATAGTTGAGGTGCGATTGTATCTATTATAGACGCAATAACTTCAACAGAAATCCCCCACAGATCGGCGGTTCTCTTAATATCAATAGTCTTAAAATATTTTACAATATCTTTTGATGAAACTTTATGAAATGTAAAATTCTTTGTACACACATTTACATTTTGTTTAAGTAATGATTCGGCGACGGTAGGAGAAGAATTCAGTGACTTAGTGGTTAAGATCGGAATATCAGTAAAATATTTCTCAAAAACCATTGCAACGTCCTGATCTGATTTAGTTAATTTATTGTTAAAACTTAACTGGTAGTTTGAATTGCGAGAGTTGACCTTACCAGTTTCACTATTAATTATACTCCATGTCATTTTAATTTTATTAGAAGCAGTCTTTATTTTGTTGCTTAAATACAATGACTTGGCTAAGGAGCACACTCTTTTAAATATTTTGGAATATTTTTTTACATATTCCCTAAATTCGACGCTAGGATTATATGACCTTTCATTGTAAAGTTCATATAACCTTTGTCTACTCTTATGGACTCCTACTGTCGCCCATTCATTAAATCCTTTACGATTATTCAAGGAGAGTGTTTTAGAAGTAAAAGTATTATTAAATTCATTGCAAATGAGCTTAAATAATTTTGCATACAAAAAATTTGGATTATTTTGGTATGAAAGTAATGGAAGTTTTTTTACTATGTTACTTCTAAACTTCTCCAAGCGATGTGCATTTACTGGAACAAACACTACTTTTTTATCTACTTGCTTTTTGTGAACATAAGGTAATGAAACAAATTGTCCACAGTGATCAGAGCTCAATTTTTGAATAATACATTTATTGAACGGCTTAACATTTGTAAAAATGTTATCTATACATGTTGCACTAGATTCAGCAATACGTGTTGGCTCCAAAAATAAATTAAAAAGACCATAAGATTTAAACAATGATCTAAATTTAATATTAGTGGAGGAAGCTTCTAGGAGATTGATATTAAAGTCTCCACATATTACAACAGATTTATTCTGTTTATTAAGCTTAGCGAAAACTTCCTCCATAATTTTTTCAAAAGTATCATATAATGAACATGGGGGTCTGTAAACGCTCACAACAATGAGGTGCTCAAACTCAACACATGCCATTTCTACAGTTCGCTCAACAGAGAGGCTCACAATATCTTTACGTTCTTTATATGATAATAATTTACTAGCTAAAATTAAGGAGCCACCTCTTAAAATCGTTTCTCTATTGAAAGAACTGAGCACCTGGTGATTACTAAAGTTAAACATTAAATTATGAGCTTTTAACCAATGTTCAGTAATACATAAAATATGAATATTGTTGCTATTTAAAAACAATTCAATTTCTAGCTCTTTGCCTATCATGCCTTGTATATTCTGATGCACCAGGTGTAAACAATTTTTAATATCATTTTGTGGAGTTATACAATTGCAACTATTAAGGATTTGTAAGCTACATTCTAAATTATTTAAATTATTATAACTGCTAGAGATTACCTCTATTGTCTCATTTTCTAATTTAAATTACTTAGAACGGATTCCAAGTTACATGTCAAATCATTATGCTGCTCAATAGGAGCAGATGTCTGGGTAGCCAAGTCCTTGGCTGAGTTAATATATAAATAATAAGATAGCACATTTGCTATCTGTCTTAAATTATATTTGGATAGGTAATACCTATCTGTAGTCAAAAATTTCTTAATTAAATTATTAATATCTATTAAATTAATTCTATTGGTATAATTGTTACAATTAAATGTCAAATTTAAATTATTATTACATGATAAATTATTCATTAATAAATTTAAATCATATCTTATTTTATTCTCTTGTGGCCAACCCTGTATGTAAGGCAATGTAAACAAGATAATTTTATGTACATTTAAAGTATTGAGGTAATCAATATATTTTAATAATTGATTTTTGTTTACATTGCCTCTTCTCCCAACAAGAATTATTAATGTGCTATTAGGAGAAAACTTACTGGTTAAAACTTTATTCATTATATGACTAAACGATGCTCCAGGCATACAATAATTACTAATCAATTGTCCTTTCAAATGGTTATTTAACATCATGCCCAAATTTTTACCTATGTCATCACAATACATAATAACTTTATGTTTTTTAATATTTAAACTACTTTTTAAGTTTTTATTCTGTGTTATGGCACCATCATAGAGTGTTGGTGAAAACAAGGAGTCATTGCTATTTACACATATTGTCCCCGATGAACATGGTATGGAGCGTTGATTCTCACTCTGATGTTTTATTAAGGAGTCAAAGCGCTCCTCATTGTATTTACATGACTTTACCAGATCATTCATGGCCAATATGTGTTCTTTTATCTCAACCTGAGCCGATGCATATTTATTTGAGATAATTTCTAAGGAGTTTTTAAACGACAAAACTTCTGAATTGAGACACTCTATTTCAGTCTCATAACAGTTTTTCATATTTTCCACCTCAATTGCATATAATTTAAGTTTATTAATTAATACATGCTTTTCCTTACATATATTTATATAATTTTTTGTATTAATTTTTGTTTTAATTAACTTTTGTACCTTCCTAACATATTTATTAATTTTTATGTATTTCTTTAATTTAAAGTCTTTAAGTAAATCTAGACAGTTATTTTAATATTAGATGGTTTGGAATATTTTTTAACTTGTTTAAATCATTAAGGAAACCAAAATTTTCATAATGTGGGTTTAAAGCCATAGATCTCAAACCCAAATTTGTTATAATTGAACAAGCATGGTGTTGAAAAAATCTGTTTAATACCGACTTTTAGGAGACTATATAGGTTAATTCTTGCCTTGATAATCCAACATATTTTTCTTTTTGGCTACTCTTTTATTTTTAAAGTCCTTCGGCATATCATAACAGTTTTTTTTTTTTTCAATAAACTGTTAAATACCAGACAAGCATTTTCCGAAACAAGTTTGTCGATATTATTTAATCCAGTCACAAAAGGTACATAAACGTTCAAGAGCTTTAATTTGTCTTCACCTATAGTGACAACCCTACCAAAATAGGTAACAATTTTGCAAGTTCTTAAGAAGCTTTGTGTCTGTTCCGTTTATCTATTCGTGTGCGTACAGCGCGAAAATATACCTACAGCAACCACGTGGACTGCTGTACTGCAATCTTTACTCGATCGCCACGCGCCCTCGATTAAATAAAGACAGTATTTTATGTCGAGTACATCACTCACCTTCGATTTGCCGACGATATAGTCCTTATGGCAGAATCGCTGGAGTACCTTAGCACTATGCTCAATGACCTCAATGGTGTCTCCCAACGGATAGGTCTTAAGATGAACATGGACAAAACAAAGATCATGTTTAATGTCCATGTCACACCTATGCCGGTAGTTGTTGGGAGCACTATGCTCGAAGTTGTTGACGAGTACGTTTACCTGGGACAAATAGTCCGACTAGGTAAGTCCAACTTCGACCGAGAGGTCAATCGACGGATTCAACTCGGCTGGGCAGCGTTCGGGAAATTACGACACATCTTCTCGTCAGGTATACCTCAATCTCTGAAAACTAAAGTGTATAACCAGTGCGTGTTGCCAGTGATGACTTACGGATCTGAGACGTGGTCCTTCACCGCTGGCCGTATGAGGACGCTCAAGGTCGCTCAGCGAGCTATGGAGAGGGCTATGCTCGGAGTTTCACTGCGTGATAGACTCAGAAATGAGGATATCCGCAGTAAAACCAGAGTGACCGACATAGCCCAACGGATTAGCAAGCTGAAGTGGCAACGGGCCGGCCATATAGCTCGAAGAACCGATAATCGATGGGGAAGAAAGGTTCTCGAGTGCAGCCTCGTACCGGTAGGCGTAGTGTAGGGCGACCCCCCACTAGATGGAGTGACGACCTGGTAAGACATGCAGGAAGTCGATGGATGCAGGTGGCTCAGGACCGTGCTTTGTGGCATTACTTGGGGGAGGCCTATGTTCAGCAGTGGACTTGTGAAGGGCTGTAATGATGATGATGATGATGATTTTATGTCTAACAAACAGAACGGGTACTCCTCATTCCTCAGCCTATGTCGCCCCCATAGATTACTGTATATATACTGGTCGCCCCGCAGCGAAGATTCCCCGCAATAGCAACGCAAACTAACGTTGCTAGACTGAATAAAAACATATTTAGTTAGGTCAATAATATCGATTCATGACAATGAAATTTTTTCGATGCGTTTACGGTTTTAAGTAATGCATAAACCTCCAGGGCGCGTGGCCCCTGGATCGCGAGGCCCCTGGATCGCGAGGCCGTAGGCGGTTGCCCACATCGCCCACGCCTTACGCCGCCACTGGCTGAAAGTAATAGACGCCAAACACGGTCAGTTTAACTGATCATTCCAACTGATCAGTTCAAACTAAAACTGTTGATATTTTTTAAAATATATCGATAATAATATATAAACATATCAATATCGGAGTTTTATAAATAAGTTTATTCATCGATATATAGTAGTTACGTTGTACAAGTTCTGGCTCACTGAGTATGAAGTAGTACAAGTACAACGTTCGTCGACTCAGGATCCTAAAAAAAAAGAAGAAGGTTTTGGCATGCTCTGATCACGAATCTTCGGTCCATTTTTGCGTAGGATGCACGGTTCCGGAGATGTGCAGATCAATTAACTCTTATCTAATTGATATCCGGTGAAGGCCTCCACCGTCATTAGCGCTCCATTTTCTTATCTATTTATCTATTGTTCATTGAATACCGTCATTATCTATTCTTCCTCAGCGTGGTGCTATTGTATTACACTCCTTTGTGCCTATCTACACTAATGTGACTCATCAATAAAACACGTTACCTAATTTTGTTAAAATTTTTATTTACAAAATACAAAATCTTATTACTTATTATCTATAAAATAGGAGCGAAACATCTCATCCACTAAAATATCATTGTACAATGTGTTCCCGGTAAATATACTCGTAAAACTATGCATTGAACATCCCTGAAACTTATATAGCAAATACATTAAGCAATATTCGCCACAAACTGAAGTCCACTCATTCTGAATACTATCAACATTCCAGTTCCATCTTTTACAATTTCTTTTTAAAAACTCTAGATGATATCATACAGGTGCTCGTCCGAATGAATCAAAATATTGACCGACGTCATTCGTATCGATATATAAAGCTACCCAATGTGACCCTGGTTTATTATCTGAATCCAAATTGCATATTATATACGTTGGTACGTGGGTGTACATGGGCAGTTTATTGGCAGCATAAACATTATTTTCTAAAGTGGGGTGAATCTTTTTCAGATGTTGTTGTACATCTAGTGTATCCATGATATTACTGCTATTAGTAGATTATTATAGTACAATCTACTCAATGACTAACATAGGAATGATCAATTATAGTGATTTCTAAATATTAAATTGCATTAGTTTGTGTTATACAAAACGTATTTGAGTCACCAATACACTGAACAAGACGCGACACGAAGTAATGTTGAGATAAGCAACAAAATGTGAGATAAGCTTGTGACGCATAAAGTTACTATCAATTCCACTGCAGAAATTCTTTAGATTAGAATTATTACTTACTGGTACTATATAAGACCACGCAAGTACAGTCATGGAGTTGCGCCCTCCTTTCTGCCAAGGAGGGTCGCGTTCGTATACGGCTTAGAGATCTCTAGTCAGATCGTTAAGCCAATTCCTAAAAGGTTGAGTTTAGTGGGTAAAAGTCACCACATAACCACGCAGCCGGCTGCGTGGTATGCTATGAGCATTTTCAACCTCCCTCCCCCGCTTTCCGGAGGGTTGCCCATATTTGCTTCGGGCGCAAAAAAAATCATGGAGTTAGTGTATGCTCGTTTGACCGTTTGGATTTATCAATACTACATTTGTGTTACTTCAACGCATCAAAGGCCATGGTTGTAAGTGTTTATTCTATTGACAAAGTTACTTTTCTTTCTGTTCTTTTCTTACGTGTGTATCATTTAGTGTTACCAAATTATATTTAAATATTGTGTGTGTGTGTATACATTAAGCCGTGGTAGCTCAGATGGTTTGCGCAGGCTGTAAATTTCACAGTATCCGGGTTCGATCCCCGCCGGCACCAATTAAATTGTTATTTACAATTTAACAAATTATATTTAAATATTGTGTGTGTACCGCATCTAGGAATACTAGAGTAGTTAAAAAATACTTTTTAACAATGACAGTCATTAGTTGATCATTAGTGAATGTGATTCTGTTTACTTAAATTACAGGAAGACAAGAGCAGAAAGAAGAAATGGGATGATGGGAAGTAATGAAGCATTGTTATGTGAAGTTTGTTGGAACAAACATATTTTTAGTCACCATGTAAATACTTTTAACATTTTGGTTCAAAATGACACAAAATCTAAAAAAATATTAGATACATCATAGACGTGGACGGATTTTACATTACATATCCTCATAAACATTTTCAATGTAGAGAAATGGCTATTCTAGACGTAAAACTATCTAATAAAAATGATGCGTTTATCGATCATTATTTGTTTCGGCCAAGTTATCCTTTCAATTATTTGTCGTCAAAAGACAAAAAAAACTGTTCGTTATTGTGAAATACACGTGCACGGCATTCCATATTTTGATGTGACCGAAGAATTAAAATGTGCCTACAAACAAGAGAACATCATACCCATATTAAATTGGTATATTAGAAATTTGTGCAAAGACGAAGTGATCGCATACAAAGGTGGTTCAACAGAAAAACAATTTTTAAAAATGTTGACGACGAATGGTAGAATTTTTAATATTGCAGAATACAAATGTCCAAAATACAATGATTTGGTAAATGTCATAAATTTAAACAAACGTTATGTGTGTAATAATCATATATTTGCAAAAAATAATCACAAAATTTTACATTGTTCTTGTGACGAAGTGTGGGTTTTTTACAAGTGGTTATTGCTTGAAAATAAAATTTTAAATTAATCATAAATTTTGTTTTATTTCCCAAAAACATTAGTTATAGTACACAAATACCCAATATATATTAATTGTTTACACCAACACTTTCATTTTTTATTTCACCCCTTAAAACTTTAGACGTGTGTAATGTTTCACTTTATACATCCGTTTACTGATATTGTGGCAGGACCAAGTGGATGTGGGAAGTCAAATTTTGTAACAAATTTCATAAAGTCAGTTACAGAAATATGTAATTGTGATTTTAATCAGATCACATGGTGCTTTGATGAAATGCAACCTTTATATAATTTACCAAATGTTAACTATCATCAAGGAATTCCAAATCTTAATATGTTTGATGGTGAAAACCCACATCTCGTTATTATTGATGATCTAATAAGAGAGTCCGATGTAACTTTAAACTCGAACAGTGTTTTGTATTAGATTAAATAGAAGATTTATAAAGAAAAAAATATATTACATACAATTTGTTTTATTTAATTTTATAACGTTTCACATAGTTACATACACACAAAATGCATTACACATAACTCATAAAATCTAACACACAACACATATTATAACCTTAACTACTATAGTCTACAGTAACATTTCTGTTTTTATCTATCTCAATAATATTATCAAACTCAGCATAAACTATACAGTTAATTGTTTGTATTAGTGAGGATTCAAATCGTACTTCTAATCTTACACCGTACTATGCTTTATGAGATTCCAATGAGCTGATGAGTTGGCTGATAAATCAGGAGTTAAGTCAAATGCTAATAGACAGTAACCTTTGGCATACAGTTCACAAGAGAATTCCATTTCCTTCATTAAGAAAGTGAATACCAGTTCTCGAGAATAGAGTATGATATGCTGATGTAAATAATATTAAAAGATGGTTGCAAAGCTTTTGAAGGTATTTGTAGACCATCAATATATAAGCTGAAAGAATTAATACCATAGTTTTCAAAGTTAAATGGATATTTAGTAAGGTAACCATTAAATTCAGAATTGGTCACAAATCCAATTATACATCTTTTGGGTACCTGCCCTAAAAATATATTATCAAGAGTTTTTCCTTAAACACCCTATGGAATTGTTAAAACTTTTACTTCAGCTCGAGTAATAGGATATTTAGCAGTGATAGAAGCTAAAACTTTTTGATGTGCGAGTAATACACTTGGATTAATTCGTGCTCGTCGAACAATAAGAGTTGCGTCCGTAATGCAAACTTTAAACTTTACATCGTTTGACCCAGCAATTAAATTAAAACTCTCTCTTGATCGAACCAATTTAACACTCATTTCAACACCATTAATTAAAAATTTATCTTGGTTGAAAATGTCACCGTGAAGATGACCAATCATTTCTATTTCCTTACTTTCACAAATCAATTCCTGTCTTTTAACAAATCCTAGGTTTTTACCATCCGTAGAATCCATTTTTTCTGCTGTATAATCATACCAAAGACTACAAGAAAGATGAGATTGTTTAGCAGCGGGAGCATAGTTTAAAAGTGTTTCCATATATGCTCGATATGCATAGGTATTACTAGGTGGTGATACAAGTTTTCGGTTTAAATAAACATCAAGTTGACTAAAAAGTGAATGCAGCCAATTATTTACAGGTGCTACTATTGTAGTTGATATCAAGTTAGTTGAATCTTGATTTAATATTTTTGCCTTTATGTGGAGTAATGTATGAGACAAATCTATGTAGTCATCGCCTGTCCCAGGAACTTGAAACTCGATAGGTCCATCATCACCAAGAGATGAAATTGGTTTATAATGAATCCACAATCCATTTTCAATGCTAGTTTGTGTAGACGGTAGTGCAAACAAATCCAATTCTGACTTAACGCACTCGCAAGAATGATTATGAGGGAAATACATATTTAATTTGAAAATATATCTTTGATATTTTTTGGTTTTAGACCAAGTTTTTTTTCAGCTTGCACTTTAGCAGTTAATGTTGGAATGAACGAGGTCAATCGTTTTCTTTTATACCATTTAGTTTTATACCCAGATTCTGTCATGTCAGTAAATTGATCAATTTTCTCATCAGACTTTCGTTTTGAATTCGTACTAACTTGCTTTAAACGATCTTTTATTGAGGCTTCCATAGGACGCGCTTGAACCATATCCGATAAAAGTCCTACTCCAGCGCTTAATGCCTCCTTACCAATCACTCGAGCACCACTTGAAAGTAAAGGTAAAACTGATCTAAATAACCCCCCTAAGAAGCTCCCAATACCATGACCGCGTTGGTATGGTGAACCCTTATAAATTACTCCAACTCCTGACCCAGCTTGATGTGTATAATAATTTTCATATGGACATTTATGATGATCACGAAGAGAATTCATTATTATAATTTTCGGAAATGTAGTTTAATACACACGGTTCCAAACTGGAATGGTATTTTTAGTCCTGTGCTCGATCTTATAACTATTTCTAGCGTATCGAACTCTCTTCGCATAACAGGTAAGTAGTGAGGTTGAGAGAAAACGTGCATTTTATTTGCACCATAAATGTATTTTGTAGGATCTAATGAAATGCCGAAAAGTCATACATCACCCACAATCTGAGGATCGATAATGTCGCAATATAGAAAGAGTTGAGATGGTAACCCTAAGTGTAAATTAGCAGGACACTTTCCAAAATTTCTCTCTAGGAGATTTTTATTTGGTTCATAACATAGTTGTAAACTTAACTTGGGTGATAATGTGACGGATGTTATATTTTTATCCAAAACAGAAATAGACACAAATTTTGTTATTTCATCATAGCGAAATTTCAAATTCTCTCCGCTACCATTTAACACTATTAAAATATGGTCAATGTTATCATAGTTGGAATATGTTTTTTGTAGTACACTATGCATGGTTTATCTTCATTAGGCTTTAACATAGATTTTGTAATGTATATAACATTTTCATGATCTTGAAAAGTAAACATGGTACATGGATATTGAAACTCGACAACTCCAACCGACCATTCACCTTGTAATTTAATAGCTTTCGGTAATTTCGTTGAAAAAATTGTGGTCTTCTTATCAGGAAAGTATTCTATTGAACTATTGCTGAGCAAAGTTAAATAAAAACTTTCTTTATTCATATTTCTTTTAAACTAGAAGCTAAAATCCAACTGTTAAATTTATCTGGATAACCTTTCAACTTCACTAATACTTCTTTTCTGTTACCTGAGTAACGAGTGTCAATTATTTTATCTATTTTATATTGTGAGGTGGGGTTGTAAGTGATTTTCTGTAATTCTCTTTCATAAAAAGTACCAACTATTGGTTCATTTTGTAAATCTGTCATTGTATAAACAACCCATGGAGATCTATCAATTATTGAAGATATAATAAATATTTCATCACTCCAATTTGATTCATATCCTTTTTGGAAAACATGTTTATATTTAGTTATTCGAACATAATCACCCACATTGAAATTTGGTTTAGGTATTTCTAAAGAAAGTTTGTTTAACCGTCTATCATAAAGATTAGTCCAAACTGTCATAATATTGTTGGAATTTACATCACATGGGCACATCTTAATACTAGAGTGAAAGCTGTGATTATAAGAGTATATTAAATCTTGTAAAACATCTATATATCTATAAGTATTATTATGAGTGAAATAACGCCACATTTTCATTTTTAGTGTTCTTTGAAATCGTTCAACAATACTGGCCTTAATGTCAGGATTGTTAGTGGTATAGTAATTAATATTTTTGGATTTAAAGTATTTTTGTACATCTTTTGAAACAAATTCTGTACCTTTATCAGATTGTATTTATTTATTTATTTATAAGATACATGCCTACAAGCTAACAGATGATAGCATCCAACCCACTTGCAACATTAGATACATTAAGTTAAAATTGTCTATTTTAAGTTATAATTAATTTTACCAAATAAATCACATTAAATTAAAATTAAAATAAAAAAAATTAAGTTGAAATAATTGCAGAACAAATAAAATAAAAAAAATAATAAAACGAAAATAGTCAAATTAATTAAACAAAAAAGACCAAAATAGTCAAACAAAATAGTATACATCATTAGAATAGTAGTTATAATAATCAATGTCAAGAATAAAAAATTATAAAATGTCAATTACAATATTTCTTAATTTACTTATATGTGTACTCAATCCATCAGCAAATAAGTCAAGATCATCGTACTGAGCAAGTATGTCACCAATCATTCGCAATGCGCGGATAGTAGGCGCGTGCTCGCCGCGCCTGGTGCGCGCGACAGGGCGCGCTAGCAAACGAGGCCGGCGGCGCGGTGCTAGCTGCAGCCCTGACTCCTGTCGTATATTACGGGGAACTAAGATGCGTACACTCTCTAGTATTTGCGGACTATCGATCTTATGATAGAGTATAGTGAGATAATGTGTCAGCATTAGCATAACCCTAAATTTTAATGTTTCCATACCAACCATGCCTGATACGAACAAAGAAGGATACAGGTGAGGATAGTACCCGTATTGCTTCCGAAAGCACCAACGGGCAAACTTACGCTGTATCTTCTCGACCATAAGGACATACTTGTCCTCAAACGGGTCCCAGACAACAGCACCATATTCCAGCTTGCTACGAACAAATGCGTTAAACATTATTTTAGCAACTACTTCATTGTCAAATTGTGTTCCAGTCCTAATAACAAAACCTAACATTCTATGTGCGTTTTTAAAGATATTTGTCATGTGAAGATGAAGGTCCAATTTGGAATCTCAATAATAACAGCCCTAAGTCTCGAATATTATTTACTCTTTCCAGAGGAGCGTCAAGTAAGCTATATACATTTACAATTGGTCTAGGTTTTCGAGTGAAAGTAATTACTTTGCATTTATTATTATTTAATGGTAATATATTTTCTTGGCTCCAACTCAACACCGCATCAATGTCTCTTTGTAAATTTATGGCATCTGATTCAGATTCAATACTGACTGAGTTTTAAGTCATCAGCAAAGAGGAGACATTCAGAAAAAGACACGGTGTTAGGCAGATCATTAATAAAGAGCAGGAAGAGGGTTGGACCCAACGTACTGCCCTGACTAACACCTGATGTCGTGAAGTAATCGCTGGAATTATACCCGTTCACCCGCACATACTGACGTCGATTATTCAGAAAGCATGCGAAAAACCGAATGAGTTTGGAGGTGAAGCCAATAAATGCCAAATTTTCTAACAATTTGTCGTTGTCGACGAGGTCGAAGGCCTTCCTGAAATCGAAGTATGCCGTGCCTACTTGTTTGTAACTGTCCATCTCCTTATATATGTAGTCTACATGTGCAATTAAGTTCGTAGTAGTAGAACGAGCCTTACGGAAACCGTGTTGGCTATTGTGTAACAAATGACCAACCTGATTATTAATATGTTTGCTGAGAATAGACTCAAATATTTTGGCAAACACTGATAAGACAGCAATTGGCCTAAATTCTGATACGTTCATACTCCCATCAACTTTCGGCACTGGGGTAACCCTGGAACGTTTCCAAATTTGAGGGTACCTAGCATTAGCTAGTGAAAGGTTAAAGAGATGCAAGAGAGGCCCCTCCAGTACAGCTATACAATCTTTAGCCAAGAAAATAGGAATGCCATCAGGCCCGCTGGATGAACGCGGTTTGAGACGTTTCACAGCCTCCTTCAAATCCCTCGTATCGAGGGATGTGAATAGGTGTTAAATTAATAATAATAATCCCTTGTATGTGAGTAGGTGTTAAATTAATTTCAGTAAATATACTTTCAAAACATTCTTTAGTTGTTTCTGAGTTTTTCTTTTTCATTGGTCTTGCAAAAGCATATTATATCAATAACACAAATTATATACTTGAAACCATCATTATATTGAGAATAAGTACGCATATCACTTAAATCAGCTTGCCACAGTTCATTAATATTTGATAGAATGTACCTATTACGCGGGCATTTTTTTCGAATGGGTTTATGTAATGTGTATGTTTCTTGTGATTTTAACCATTCCTTTACTTGCTTTTTATTCATTTTACCCTTCATGGCTTTTGATAATTTATCAATACTACCAAAACTAGCGGGATTAGATGCATCATAATAAATCCTGTTAATTTCTTCTAGTACGGAGTCTATTTTTCCCACTCAAGCCTTTTACGTATTTTAGTTGTAGACTTTTTATCTCTACTGCTCGGTGTAGAAAACTCTATTTTAGTTATAGATTTTGTATGTCCTCTACTCGGTGTAACAACTCTTGAACTTCAATCTCAGAGGGTTTGTTCAGATCTTTTGCTTGAAGTTGGTTAATAAACTCACATCTCTTTGGATTTCCAATATAAGTAAGTGGTACTTTAATATCTTTTAATGCTTCAGCAAATCTATCCCAACATTCTCGTTTCATCAATCAAATCAATCAAAAGATCACTTCTTTTTAAGGGTCTTAGTGAATCATTTATTAAATCAACAATATTACTTCCAGGAATTTTTTCATTATCAATTATGACTGCTCCTTCATTATCCCAATGTATTTTACTTTTAATTGTTTCAACTAAGTTTAATAATAACTGTCCCTTTTTATTATAAGTTTTTGGTGTTAAACTGAGTATTTGAGCTGGTGTGTAAAGTGGATTTTCATCATTTTCTTTACTTTTAATGGATCGATTCTCCTCCAACAAAGATTCAGCATCAACTGAAGTTTTTAGATCTCTATCTTTGTTTTTAAAACCAATTTTAGACTTATTTGAATCTTCATTAGGTGTATCGGAATAAATTGGTAATCTGAGTGGTTGACGATCCTCTTCGATAAAATGAAGGTATCTTTGCAGTGTTTGTAAATATAACATCCATTTCTTTCGGTCTTCCGTCTTACTATTCATAATATTTTGCATTTCAATATCTAATCGAGATAAATTACTATTAACCTTATTTTCTTGTTTTAATTTTTCAATCAATCCAGGTTCGATAAGTATCATTTTCTTTGCATTTTCCATGTTAACTGGCTAGTCTACTCACTAATCCACTCAATATTGCACCTAATATTATTGGTAAGAAAGTCCCTCCCTTTTTGTATAATTATATTTTTTTCTTAGTTTATGTTTACACTTACGCACTAGTTTACGGAGTACATTTTTGTGTTTATTCAATTTTTGTTTATCTTGATCTTTAAGAGGTACTTTTCCTTGTAAAATGTTATGAATATACTCACAAATACAGTTAATTTCTTCTTCATCACACTTTTTAAGTAATGCTCTTTGATATTTTGGTTTAAGCGTATGCAAAGCGTTTAGCAAATGTTTATGCGTTGTGAGTCGACGATGCATAATTTAGCAAAGATTTGAATTGTTTGATTCTTGGTGTAATTTAAACCCTTTTGTGGCGACGTGGACTGTACAGAAACCATTAAATGGGAAGACATTCGTCTTGATACGACAAAAATCATTGGTATTCTGTTTTAAATCTACCATTAAATATCCATGTGCATCTATAGATGCATCCCTGTAGGCATCTTCAATGAATTTTGGGTTATCTGGTGACACTTGTCGTGCTAAATATCTTATTTGAGTTTTATCTCGAGGGTTTTTAAAATATATTATATAACTTGAGTTTAAAGATATGTCTCTTTGCCCTTTACCCTGATGAAATAAATTTTGTGTTAAATAAAATACACTGAGATTCCTGCGATGACTACCTTTTGTAAATATATCTACAATTCTTCCATCGGACTCTCTCAATCATCAATAATAACGAGATGTGGGTTTTCACCATCAAACATATTAAGATTTGGAACTCCTTGATGATAGTTAACATTTGGTAAATTATATAAAGGTTGCATTTCATCAAAGCACCATGTGATCTGATTAAAATCAAAATTACATATTTCTGTAACTGATTTTATGAAATTTGTTACAAAATTTGTCTTCCCACATCAACTTGGTCCTGCCACAATAGCAGCAAACGGATGTATAAAGTGTAACATTACACACGTCTAAAGTTCTAAGGGGTGAAATAAAAAATGAAAGTGTTGGTGTAAACAATTAATATGTATTGTGTATTTGTGTACTATAACTAATGTTTTTGGGAAATAAAACAAAATTTATGATTAATTTAAAATTTTATTTTCAAGCAATAACCACTTGTAAAAAACCCACACTTCGTCACAAGAACAATGTAAAATTTTGTAATTATTTTTTGCAAATATATGATTATTACACACATAACGTTTGTTTAAATTTATGACATTTACCAAATCATTGTATTTTGGACATTTGAAGAATACTTCAATATTAAAAATTCTATCATTCGTCGTCAACATTTTTAAAAATTGTTTTTCTGTTGAACCACCTTTGTATGCGATCACTTCGTCTTTGCACAAATTTCTAATATACCAATTTAATATGGGAATGATGTTCTCTTATTTGTAGGCACATTTTAATTCTTCGGTCACATCAAAATATGGAATGCCGTGCAAGTGTGTTTCACAATAACGAACAGTTTTTTTGTCTTTTGACGACAAATAATTGAAAGGATAACTTGGCCGAAACAAATAATGATCGATAAACGCATCATTTTTATTAGATAGTTTTACGTCTAGAATAGCCATTTCTCTACATTGAAAATGTTTATGAGGATATGTAATGTAAAATCCGTCCATGTCGATGATGTATCTAATATTTTTTAGATTTTGTGTCATTTTGAACCAAAATGTTAAAAGTATTTACACGTGACTAAAAATATGTATGTTCCAACAAACTTCACATAACAATGCTTCATTACTTCCCATCATCCCATTTTTTCCTTCTGCTCTTGTCTTCCTGTAATTTAAGTAAACAGAATCACATTCACTAATGATCAACTAATGACTGTCATTGTTAAAAAAGTATTTTTTAACTACTCTAGTATTCGTAGATGCGGTCACACAATTAAATATAATTTGTTAAATTGCAAATACACTGTGAAATTTACTTCTTCTACTCCGCGGCTGAATATAATACACACACAATATTTAAATATAATTTGTTAACACTAAATCACACACACATAAGAAAATAACAGAAAGAAAAGTAACTTTGTCAATAGAATAAACACTTAAAATTGCAATTAACAATTTAATTGGTGCCGGTGGGGATCGAACCCGGGTACTGTGAAATTTACAGCTTGCGCTAACCATCTGAGCTACCACGGCTTAATATAATACACACACAATATTTAAATATAATTTGTTAACACTAAATCATATACACGTAAGAAAAGAACAGAAAGAAAAGTAACTTTGTCAATAGAATAAACACTTAAAATTGCAATTAACAATTTAATTGGTGCCGTCGGGGATCGAACCCGGGTATTGTGAAATTTACAGCTTGCGCTAACCATCTGAGCTACCACGGCTTAATCGTATACACACACACACAATATTTAAATATAATTTGTTAACACTAAATGATACACACGTAAGAAAATAACAGAAAGAAAAGTAACTTTGTCAATAGAATAAACACTTACAACCATGGCCTTTGATGCGTTGAAGTAACACAAATGTAGTATTGATAAATCCAAACGGTCAAACGAGCATACACTAACTCCATGATTTTTTTTGCGCCCGAAGCAAATATGGGCAACCCTCCGGAAAGCGGGGGAGGGAGGTTGAAAATGCTCATAGCATACCACGCAGCCGGCTGCGTGGTTATGTGGTGACTTTTACCCACTAAACTCAACCTTTTAGGAATTGGCTTAACGATCTGACTAGAGATCTCTAAGCCGTATACGAACGCGACCCTCCTTGGCAGAAAGGAGGGCGCAACTCCATGACTGCACTTGCGTGGTCTTATATAGTACCAGTAAGTAATAATTCTAATCTAAAGAATTTCTGCAGTGGAATTGATAGTAACTTTATGCGTCAACAAGCTTATCTCACATTTTGTTGCTTATCTCAACATTACTTCGTGTCGCGTCTTGTTCAGTGTATTGATGACTCAAATACGTTTTGTATAACACAAAATAATGCAATTTAATATTTAGAAATCACTATAATTGATCATTCCTATGTTAGTCATTGAGTAGATTGTACTGCAATAATCTACTAATAGCAGTAATATCATGGATACACTAGATGTACAACAAACATCTGAAAAAGATTCACCCCACTCTAGAAAATAATGTCTATGCTGCCAATAAACTGCCCATGTACACCCGCGTACCAACGTATATAATATGCAATTTGGATACAGATGATAAATCAGTGTCACATTGGGTAGCTTTATATATCGATACGAATGACGTCGGTCAATATTTTGATTCATTCGGACGAGCACCTGTACGATATCATCTAGAGTTTTTAAAAAGAAATTGTAAAAGATGGAACTGGAATGTTGATGGGATTCAGAATGGGTGGACTTCAGTTTGTGGCGAATATTGCTTAATGTATTTGCTACATAAGTTTCAGGGATGTTCAATGCATAGTTTTACGAGTATATTTACAGGGAACACATTGTACAACGATATTTTAGTGGATGAGATGTTTCGCTCCTATTTTATAGATAATAAGTAATAAGATTTTGTATTTTGTAAATAAAAATTTTAACAAAATTAGGTAATGTGTTTTATTGATGAGTCAGATTAGTGTAGATAGGAACAAAGGAGTGTAATACAATAGCACCAAGCTGAGGAAGAATAGATAATGACGGTATTCAATGAACAATAGATAAATAGATAAGAAAATGGAGCGCTAATGACGGTGGAGGCCTTCACCGGATATCAATTAGATAAGAGTTAATTGATCTGCACATCTCCGGAACCGTGCATCCTACGCAAAAATGGACCGCAGTATCGTGATCAGAGCATGCCAAAACCTTCTTTTTTTTAGGATCCTGAGTCGACGAACGTTGTACTTGTACCACTTCATACTCAGTGAGCCAGAACTGGTACAACGTAACTACCATATATCGAAAATACAATATTTAAAAAAATATCAACAGTTTTTGTTTGAACTGATCAGTTGGAATGATCAGTTGAACTGACCGTGTATGACGCCCATAAGTGTAGAGAACCGAATACCCTTGTTACTGGATACGAGGCATGCCATCTTGTCCTCAGGGGTATTAATGCATCTGCATTTTGATTCTTAATCGTGGATAAATGAAGGTGTCTTTGGGCCACAGTATCCACTTACCATCAAGTCGATTGTGTGCTCGTTTGTTACACTTATTCTATAAAATAAAAACCCTATGCGAAGAACTGCATAGAAAGCTCGACCTCGACGACATCTCGTCTTGCTTCCGAAGTCGTATTGTTTTGGTGTAAACTGTTAATAATTCTCAATCGCATTGTTTACAAAACATGAGGAACTGAGATAATCGCCCGCCCATAGAACTTCACCGCTAGACATGTGTCTTTTCAGTTATTTTGGATTTGCTTTAATCGTCATGATTGACTAGCCGATTAACAATCGCAGATGTACGGCTTGCACCTTTGATGCTGCTTCGTGTCATGTACATGTATGTATTAGAGTAAAAAACGAACTCGCAGTGCTTCAAGTACATTAAGGGTCGATCCTCATTATAATGCCGTCAACAGTTCGTTCTCGATCCGATTTCGGCATGATAAAAAATATTACGTACATAAACACTCACGCCTGTCACCCAGAGGGGTAGGCAGAGACTACGGACTTCCATTTGGCAAGATCCTGACATACCTCTTTCGCCTCCTTTACATCCATATATCTAAGCATACATGCTCGTCGGTTAAGGGTAACTTCTA
This sequence comes from Parnassius apollo, assembly GCA_907164705.1. NCBI lineage: Eukaryota > Metazoa > Arthropoda > Insecta > Lepidoptera > Papilionidae > Parnassius > Parnassius apollo. Next base: position 4,668,252 of record CAJQZP010000935.1, read on the forward strand.
ACGTGGCTATCAACTATTTTCAAAATATCGCCAATTTGGTCGATAAACTCCTAGGGCGTCCCTTCCCGACTCTGCCGTTCACATCTGCCATATAAATTTGCTTTGTTACTCTTTCCTCATTCATTCTTTCTACAGGAACAAACCACCGAAGCATTCCTTTCTTAATCCTGGTCACAACATCATCTTGCATATCACATTTATCTCTTATCACGCAATTTCTCACCCTGTCATTCAGATTCAACCCTAGCATACTGCTTAAAGACCGCATTTCTACAGCATTTATTCTACTTTCGTGCTTCTTCTTTGCCACACCCAGCTTTCACTACCATACATTAAAGTAGGGACTAACACAGAATTATGAATTACAATACGTGCCTTTTTTGACACATTCTGGTTCTTCATAATAGAGTGTAGTGCCCCATTCACTCTATTCCCCGCATTTACTCGTCATTCTATATCATGATAAAATATTATCAAGTAAAAATATGTGTGTGCATTCATACCATACGTTAACAGTGTTTCCCGTTCCATTATAATAAATCAGACCGAGATCGGACCGAGAACGAACTGTGAACGGCAAATGAGGATCGGCCCTAACTCTCCTCATAAAATGCTAACCTAAATAGAGTTTTAGTATGCATAAAATAAGATTGTAATTCCTCCCTAAATAAGATTTTAAATAATCCCTATTACATTTGTTAGAGCCATGTTGGATCTATATTATGTAACATGAACGGATCAGCTCAACCGGAAACGGACCACACTCTCACGGAATAGCAGCGTAAAATGGGTTTTTGGTATGGTAACTGTAGAGAACCGGAGACCCTTTTTACTGGATACGAGGTATTCTATCTTAGTCCTATGGGGTATCACCGCATCTGCATTTTGAATCTTAATCGTGGATAAATGTAGGTGTCTATGGGTCACAGTATCCACTTACCATCAGGTGGACTGTGTGCTCGTTTGTTACCCTTATTTTATAGAATAAAAACTTTTTGCATGGAACTGCATGGAACTGCATGGAAAAGCTAGACCTCGACCACATCTAGCCTTGTTTCCGAAGAGGTATTTTAGTGTAAATAATATGAAACATGCCAGTCGCAATGTTTTCAAAACATGAGGAGCTAAGCTTCTCATGCACATTGATAGACATGGGTCTCTCCATCCGTGGGGAGGATAGGACATGTTGATTTACTTGCTTATCAGGCGGATTAATGCGGTGCAGATTTACCGCTCGCACATTTGACGCTGCTTCCAATCATCAATCTGGGCATTTTACGCCTATTAGATGATTATGCCACCAACTATCTATCAAGATCTTCATATCCAGCCAACTTGTCTCATAGTCGTATCTTACTATATCCAGGGGACGAAATGGGGTGCTTGCTGGATTACCTTAAGCCGCCATTACACTTTTTTTATAGGAGAGGGGCAAACGAGCATACCTCACCTGGTGGCTCACCTGATGGAAAGTGATTACCACCGCCTATGAACAACTGCAACGCCAAAGGAATTGCAGATGCGTGGCCGGCCTTTTAAAAAGGAATAGGCTCTTTCAAAAAGTCGATTTCGGCCCGAAAAATTTACAAGGAAGTTGTGCGAGGAATTAAACTTCTTTTAAATCGCACATTGTGGACCGCCAGTCATCCAGGTAGTATGGATGGTATCACGAGTTTTGTCGCGATGTGCGATGGTGAAATTGTGCGGCTTGAATTAGTCCAAACAATTCATCAGAGCACTCCTCGTGGTAGATGTACTGATGTATGTATCGGCTACGAGTGTATTGTCACAACTAAACGCGTGTACTAGTGACAACATATTATGGATCTGAGACGAGATTGTTTAATGGTAGCTTTATGAGGAATCTAAAGGTTACTCAGTGAGCTATGGAGAGGTCTATCTATACACGGAGTTATTTTGCGTGATAGAATCTGTAATGATATAATTCGTAACAATATCCGCAATAGAAACAGATTAATTAATTTAAAGCCTCGTACCATACCGCATCGTACATATTTGAAACTTCGGGTAATGTCTATTGGCTTCAGTATAAATTTACCATCAGGTGGACTATATGCTCGCTTTTCTACCCTTTTTTTACCCTTATTCCATAAAAAGTCCCCTTCTAGACCATGTACTTTCTTAAATTAAAAATGGACACACTCTTGATCTCCATCTGGCCCGAGGGCAAAGATGAGGTCTACGATGGAGCGAGTTTGCCCAAGAGAAGCATGTTAGCACGCACCTTGAAGAGGTTTGCTATATCGCTCGCTTCGATATAAGAGTAGATATACTGTAAAGTACTCGAAACTCAATTAAACGCAATAAAATTCGTAAAAAAACGGATTTCAATCAACAAACAAAGATGATTATGTTGCAGTTGTTCTCAGGTTAGTCAAAGGTTCTGAGGGTCTGCCATGTGTCTCATACTAGGCAGTGTCACTGTATGGCTTGCTTCATCACCATTACAGTCTATCAAAGCCCACTGATGAACATAGGCTTCCCCCATAGATAGTTTCGTAGGAAGGATATTCCTATGTAATGTCCTAGTTGCCACGGTTGCTAAGCTGATTGGCAATCGTAGATAATTCTTAATGTTTTTTAGGGCGGCCCCCAATATATGGAGTAACGACCTAACATACATGTGAGAAGTTGATGGATGCAGGTAGCTCAGGACCGTGTTTTGTCACATTCCTTGTGGTTGGCCACTCCTTGTAGTGGACCTGTGAGGATCTGTAATGATGATGATACGAAATATGTTATTCTAGTCGCTGCTGTTCCACTAAGTTACTGAACAATATTTCCGATTTTTAAATCAAAACAATATTCTTTAATCATGGCGTCATGATATAATCAAGCAGATCTTGTGATTAATGAGGTTGGTATATATATTTTTAAGTCACCAGTTAATACTAGTTAACTCGACTAACGTGTAAAATGTAAAACGTAATTTGGGAAAAATACACAATTATTTACCACGTGCTGCGAAGGAAATATCGTAAGTTTCGACAAATAAAACATAAAATACAAAAATATTTCGAAAATAAGTTGTGAAGTCTAGGAAGGAACACGAACTATTGCGCGCACGGAATATTAATTTTAATATTCCGTGAATGGGCGGCGGAAACTACTTTGCCCTAAAACCTAAAAATCCTCTCAGAATGCACTATAAATAATATAATAAAAAATGAACTGAAAAGACAAAGAAGGTACTTGAAATGACAGGAAATGATGAAAGAAGGGGAGGGAGGGGAAAGATAATAGCTTAGCTTGATGCTAACAGCGTTAGATCAGGCCTTATAAGAGGTGTTTAAGGCGGACTGGAAAAAATGTCTCGAAAATTTGTTATAGGTAGATGCTGAAGAGATGGTGGAGAGTTCTTTAAAAAAATTGATAACAAAAACTTTAACTATATTTTATCATTGCTGAACGTAGGATTGCCAAGGATTGCCACAAAGCAAGGTCACGGGCACCTACATTTATCGACTTTCGGCAACTCATACCGGGTCTTCACTCCATCTAGTTCCCATCGGTTATCAATTATTCGAGCTATATAACCGGCCCATTGCCTCACCCACATCAGCTTACTTATCCGTTTGGGCTATATCCGTTACTCTATTTCTGCTGCGGATACTCTCATTGCTAAGTCTATCACGCAGAGAAACTCCGAGCATAGCCCTCTCCGTATCTCGCTGGACGACCTTGTGAGCTTCCTTATACGGCCAGCGGTGAAGGACCAAGTCTCAGATCCATCTGTCATCACTAGGAACACGCACTGGTTGTACAATCTTGTTTTCAAGTTATGAGGTAAGCATACGCGATGAGATGTGTTGTAATCTCCCGAACGCTGCCCAGCCAAGTTGAAACCGTCGACTAACCTCTCGGTCAAACTTATATTTTTTTTAGTTTCGCAAAACTTTCTGAGCGGCCCACGTATAGGTTCTTAAAAACATATTAAAACAACAGCAATGTAACTTATTATATTTGGTTAAAAAATAGAAACGATTTAAAAAACAAAACTAAGCGAAATTTTTAACAGGTAAGCTTAAAAACATAAAACCGTATATTAAAGGCATATTTTATTCTAAATAGATAATCACAGAGAAACATTTCCAACCCTAACACTGACGATTATAAGCGAGCTGGAGGCAGCGTAGTGGTGTAGCACGAAATTTAATCTTCCCCCTGTCTACCACCACAGCCCCTCCCTTACAACCTCCTCTCCCCAAGCAACATAAATATACCTACCCAGCGAACGAGTAGACATGCGTATAAAATATTTAATTCATATGCCAGTCCCTTCTTACACAATATTTGTTTTCATCGACATTTCATGAAGAACAACAATGACGAAATTTAGAACACCTAATAGTTTAATGTCACACATGTACATAAACAACTAAGTAAATGCCTTTTACCTAAGTACAGAAATATACGGTCGACGCGACGCTTGGGCGGCACTACACATACCTACTGTGCCTTCGTAGCACACGATACGACATACTCAGGCTGTATAGAGCGAACAACGTAGAATAAGCTTTTAAAAAAGATTAAACATTTTCTATATTTCTTTTTTTATTTTCAATTATTTTTATATGAACAAGCATTATAATGTAGAGATGAAGTGATAGCATTTAAATACCACTAATGTTTATACCTGCGCTATCAAGAGTTTAGAATTTTATAAGATATAGTGTAATATTAAATATGTAGGCTTCTTACCTAGGTACATAAAATTAACTATTAATTTGTACGTAAATATTATGAAGAGAAAATCATGGAATAAAAACATAACGAATCAGAGAGAGAAAGGCAAGTTATTGATAAGCCGAGGCATTAGACTTTGGACAGAATACTTGTTCGCTCCCATGCTAATTTAAAATGATATGAGTACGTCTATATAAAAATCTAATATGCTACGATGATAAAAAATACATCTAAATACTATAAGCGAGCAATACTTATATGTACTGTACTGTATCAATGTACTCGTAGACTAGCTGCCCCAGCAGACGTTGCGTTGTTGTTCTGTCCTTTCCGGTAATTGTCGCGATGATTTCCACTCCCAATTCACTTCGGACTTTTAATTTTAACAGACTAAACATAAAGTATATTGATAACACGGCCATAGCGCCATTTGGTATATTATTTATTCTGTGCCATAGGTCCATATTCAGAGGTTTTCTTTTCAGGCACTAAAAAACTATAAACAATATTTTCTTTAACGCCGAGCAAAGTTCGGTTCACCCAAGTATAGTTTAATATGATACGTAAATTCATGTACCACTAGTTTACTTATGTACCTACCTGTTACAAATTTATATAGATCCCACCGCAGTATAAATATGGAAAGAAGCCCAATGTTCGGTGCAAACAATTTTCGGGGTTGAGATTTGAACGCCTACCTACCAAGTTCCATAGCAGCTCCTTAAATCGTAGTTATAGGAATGTACAAGGTTATTCAATTGATTTTAAAGATGATTTAAGGAAATGCCATGGAGCTTGTCATGTTCAAATTGGATCACAACTCATTATCAACACTGGAAAATCTCGAACTTCTCATAAATCCCAAACATCTCATTGCAATTTTTTATTATCTTGTATCGCCTAAGGAAGGACCTCGTGTGTTTTCATTCCCCTCTGTTCCCTCTTACTTAAGACACCCGCAGAGGGGATGCTACTACCGCCACTACGCCGTTAATTATGTAATTAAATAATTTTTACTTTAAGCATATATGTAATAAATTATAAATTATTACATATAATTTGCTTTACATAAAAATTAAATGATCACAAAGTTATCGGCGCGGCTAGTTTCAAGTACAGTATTTGAGTTTTACCGCACCATTAACTTTGTAGACACCGAATGATGTCATTAATTTCCAGTTTTAAATTTTTCCCTTTATAAGCCTAATGACTTTGGTGTCAAATTTTAAGTTTCTTAGTCACCTAGAAGTGATGTAGGTTTTTGGCAAGTGAGTCAGTGAATTATAAAATGGCACTTTTGAGACCCTATCAGGTAACTCAAAAATTAAGAAACTCAAAAGTAATGTATCTATAATTACTTTAAGTTATTCTATAAATAGTTCGTAGTTTCTCAATTTTTTACGTTGTCTATGTCAACCACGTGATAGAGTGAGAAAGCTCTATCAAGCGTCGCTTTCGCCCTCCGTGAAAGCCTCCTGAAAATGTCTATTGATTATCGTATACATGTCGGTTGGTATGTATAGTTCGCCAGCACGACCTATATTATGTTGGCTGCTGCGCTGTCGAGTACTAATTTATTAAAAGAACGTTAGAATATGGTGGAGTGGGCTGACTACCCCATTAGTAAGTTCAGTGAAGGAATACGAGTACTTCATACGCTGTTTTTTTAATTCTATAATAATAGTAATAGATAGTTCTCTCTATGATAAGTATCACACTGTAGTGCAGTGACTGCAATAAATATTCGTCATTGCAGCAATAAAAAATTGAGAACTTTTCAATACAAAACTGAATTCACCTAACACAACAGTCCACCTAATTGGTTACTTAAAAAATCTTTTTATTTGTCCGTAGCTAGAAATAAGCCTCCCCCATTTTTGAGGATTTGCTTAAATCGTCACCCTTGGCAGGCGCTTTGGCAATCGTAGTGCCAGACCTTTCGCACCATTGATGCTGCTTCTCATCATGGTCTAGGTATTTCAAATATCACACTTGGCGTAAAACGCAATCTGTCGGAAGCCATAAGATTTATCTCGTATTTCCTATAGTCGCCTCTGACAGCACCAGTAGGACGAAATGGGATGATTGATGGTTTCTCTTATACCGCGACCACACGGCAAAACAAAAGATCCATCTAAAGCAATTTGTGTGATAAATAACAATTCATCTATTATCATCGTTATTCCTTTAGGCATAGGATATACGACGACAGTCTAATACAGTTAGTGAACGAGCCATAGAATACTATAATACTGGGACTAGCGATACCGGACTATAGCAAAAGGTTGTGAAATATTGCCATCATTTATTTTTCTAACTTACCTACTAATAGGTAAAAAAATAGTTTCATACAAATAATATTTTGTATAAGTTTAATGAATCAACGTTTAATACATCATCATCATCATCAGCTCATAAGAGTTCACAGCTGGACATAGGCCTCTCTCGTTGTAGGGAGGATTTTCCTTAATGGTCACACCTTGCAGGCGGGGCATATTACAATTAATATATATATATATATATATATGTGTGTGTGTGTGTGTGTGTGTGTGTGTGTGTGTAATAAATCATAAATATGACGGTTTCACATTTTTTAAGATAATTTCAAAGATTATTATTACCATTTAACACATAACTCGGCATATTGGCATATAAGCTCTGGCTAGCTCTCGTCAAAACGCTGATTCTCCCGGTAAACCGAGGATTTCCGGCAATTTCGTACGTCGTGATTACCGGAAATTTCGAAATCTTCTGCATGGTTTAATTATTTGTATGCAATAAAATAATATTTCCATATAAAATACTCTAGAGGCTCTATGTTAGAACTATATTTCTATTTCAAAAAAACTATCTGAGGTGACCTATTGATTTATTATATAAATTACGTGAATACGATACATAGACCAAATTGAAGCTTATGGATTTTGTCACGTTTTATTTTATGTTTTTTTCCAATTCTTGACATTTTGAGCACTTTACTACACCCATGGTCACGGGAGCACATTAAATTTTTGAATATTAATTTTAATACGACCTACGCTGAAAGAGTTTACAGTGTCTTGAAGTCTTGCAGTAGTAAGGATTTCAATAAAGAATATGGGTGTGTTGCTTGGCCCATAATTAATAAAATTAAACCCAAATCTAACATACTACTGCAAGTACCAATCCTTTTTAATGGGTATTTTATAAAATAAATTATTATTTTTTTTTAGTTTTTACATGAGCATTTTAGTTCAGCCTAATCTAATGTGTATTTTTGCGAAGTTTTTTTGGAGATTATCACTACAACTTAACCTTGAGTACAGTTGACGACGATAGTATTTCAAGCCATCCTAGTGGATAATAAAACTTTAGATTAAAAATAGAAAATAGGAATAAGAAGAAAGACTAATAGTTCACATGCATTCTAAACCACTGTTTAAACGATAATACAGGTGCAACAATCAGTCGGCACTCAAGTTCCCGCTAAAACTCACTGATTATGTGTTCAGGTATGTATTCAGTGTTCTAAAGAGACTTGATATTTATATTTAGTTATAACTTATTCGTGTATTTAATATAATTAAATGGTAAACACTCCAATGTTTGCGCTTAAGTTCATAACTCATTACTTTAACTTCCATGTTAGTACCAATAATGGTGGAAATATCGGGAGATCCCAGTTCCCTTTTAGTACCGTAAAAGAAGCATCAGGTACTGATTTTACACTGGTTCCACAACCCCTTCTTTTATTACATACTGAAAACTACAAGTTACTGAAAAATACATAGTCTCGCAGTATGCCCATTATCAATATTTCCATTACTGCATATCAAAGTTTACTAATGATTATAGGTATCTTCCACCACCCCTTCTCTATTTAAACATCTAGAATTTATGAATTTCTTTTCCAACTTATATGAACAATGGAATTTTAATAAATTAACTACAATGTAATACCACTATACACAATCACAGTATTACACTACTACTTTAACACTCATATTTTAATGAGGAAAACGTTATTATAGTATGGTATTACAGCAATCATTAAAAACAGAACGCGCTTGCGCGAGCTCAACGGGTGTTGGTGTCGGGTGATTGCGGCGCGGAAGGACGCAAGGCCGGGGGCCGGGGCCGACGTGCGGGGTGCAGAGCGAGGCTGTAACGTCACGTCGAACAACGCAGAACTTTATCCTACCAAATTCGGTAGACACTTTGTTTATACCCATGGTTACACATAATAATGACTATCTTAAAAGGTCGTATTTAAGTTGCCTGCGTCGCTTGAGCTCAAGTCGTTCAAAACGATTACGCGAGGTGGGAACAGCCAACTGCGAAATCGGTGTTTATTAGTGGGTTCTTTCTGTGCAAGTTGTACATGGTTATTTTTACTTCTAATACTAATTTCAACGGCATATCGAAAACAAAGTAAAAGAAAAAATTACTTGCATAATGTTAACGAAGCATCAGAACTCGAACTTATGAGCCAAATGTTTATTAACAATAAGAAGAGAGAAAATAAATAAATAGGGAGCGAGCTGCATACGTCGGGTTGTGATAAAAAAAGACCTTATCGCTATCATATTAAAGTGATGTTCGAGTGTTGAGTGTGACGTGACCACAGAGTGAGAAAATATGAATCTTTAAATCAACGTTTGTTGCTTATGCGCGAACTATGCCTAGTAGACTGTGATCATCATCCAGCATAACAATATTGGTAGAACAAAATCATAATGGATTGGAGAATTCGATGGCGCGCACATATGCGCCGGTGAAGTTTGTCGAGGCCACACACTTTTGAAACAGGTACCGGTTTTGGATTATCATTTTGTTTGATTTATAATGCTGCTCTGTTCACTTCAGGTCAAACGAGTGCAGGGTAGGTTGCACTCTTTCTACTGCTCACACGTATTCTTGTATATTTAAGTTATTGAATTAGGTTTTTAAAGTTGTAAATTTAAATAAAAGTAAATTATTTTATGTCTAATTAATATATTGAAACAGAATTTTATTACATACTGAAAACTACAAGTTACTAAAAAATATATAAAATATAGTCTCACGTATGCCCATCATCAATATTTCCATTACTGCATATCAAATTTTACTAATGATTATAGGTCTCTTCTGTAGATTGCCTCATAGAGGACATTTGCAATAGTCACCACCATATACCCATCATTATTAATTAACATTACAGATTTATGTTTTTTATATTTTTTATATAGGATAGGGTGACAAACGAGCACACAGTCCACCTGATGGTAAGTGGTTGCTGTGGCCCATAGACATCTACATCTATCCTCAATTAGGAATCAAATGCAGATGCGTTGTCACCCAAGAGGGCTAAGATGGAATGCCTAGTTTCCAGTAAAAAGGGTCTCCAGTTCTCTACACTCACCATACGAAACACGGCAGCATTAAGATACTATTTTACGCTGGTATTCTGTGAGAGTGTGGTCCTTCCCCGGTCGAGCCGACCCATTCGTACTACAACTATACTACTAATATAACTGCAGCATGGCTCTACCACTTATAAAACTTTATTTTGATTTCATACTTGGTTACTTTAAACTTATCTATTTCAGGTAAATGGACAACATCCCTGGAGCAATCTGATCAACACATAATCATTAAAAAGAAATAAAATCTACTGAAACAATGGAGAAAAGCGGAGAACAAGAAAGTGATCCTGTATTAAAGTATGAAAAGAGTAGTGATAGTGATGCTAACAGTGAGGACCTTAATTCTAATGATGAACAAAACAATATCAATAGTAACAACTCTCAGTTTTATGAGAGCAGTGATAACAAAATAGATTATGCTGTAAAAATAGACGACAATGATACTTTAAGTGATATAGATGATATTAAAACAGATACTGCCTCAGCCTACAGTGAAGATTCTGCGCTTGGCAGTTTGCCCCCGGATAGTGCTCCCAATGATGGAGAAGAAGAAGCACAGGATAGATCAGACGGTAGTGACTCTGGTCTTGGACCAGAAAATAATGAAAATGCTGAGTTGCCTAACTTTAACTTAGTACTTCCTTGTACCAGCGGCTTGAATAATTCAAACATTTCTGACTCTGAACACAGTGGTTCTCAATTTAATAATGATTTGAGTGGCTATAATTGTAATAGTGAAATTGTAAAACCCCAAAAAAGTAACCTTAAACGAAAATTTGAAGAAAGTGATAATGGGTCTCCACATAATAAAAGATCAAAGCCTAGCATACATTTTGAAAATGTAACAGTTTTTTATTTTCCAAGAGCACAAGGTTTTACATGTGTACCATCGCAAGGTGGCTCTACTTTAGGAATGGAATGGGAACATACCCACGTACAAAAATTTACATTAGCAGAACATGCATTAGAGCAAAGAAGGTTACACAAACAAATTTTACAACAGATAAAAAATGAACGTCATAATTTACAAGGAGTGACTCTTTCGTCAAGTGAAGAAAGTGACACAGAAGATGAGACAAGTGACATTTCTGAGTCAGAGTTAGATTTAGACAGTTATTATTTCTTGCAGCCTGTACCTACAAGGCAAAGAAGAGCTCTGTTACGTGCTGCTGGTGTAAGAAAAATTGAAGCTTATGAAAAAGATGAATGTAGAGACATAAGGACATCTCGTGAGTTTTGTGGCTGCGCTTGCAAAGGATCATGCAACCCAGAAAATTGCTCATGTAGTTTAGCTGGTATAAAATGTCAAGTGGATAGATTGAACTTTCCTTGTGGATGTACCAGAGAGGGCTGTCATAACTCTACTGGTAGAATTGAATTTAACCCCATTAGAGTAAGAACTCATTTTATCAATACACTAATGAGATTAGGCCTTGAAAAGAAAAATGAAGAGAATCAAGAAGCTGCCAAAAGACAATGGGTAGAAGTCCATAATGCAAGTACCTCAAGTTGTCTGAATTCCTCCTATGAGAGTGAGCGATGTCTTAGCCATGAAGATGGATTATTACGTGATGTCAGTCTCACACCCAGAGTGGAAGTGGAATCATGTGTCAACTCTGGTAGCTTCAGTAATGTGCACTGTGACATAAACACAAATGCAGAAGACGATGCTACATATGGATACAGAAATACTTCTGCAAATCATGTTTGCCTAAATGAAGCTGTTATGGGACAATTTGAAAATAAACCTAATCTCCATCACACTCCCTACACATCGGACATAATCCAAGGTAAAGGCCCACCTTATTCAACAACCAGCACCATGGCATTTAATACAATGTCTAACAACATGCAAGGTTTTCAATGTGATCTCAACTATATTTACGAACAGCATGCTGATAGTCATCATTTTAAAAGCCTGCCTAGTTTTTCTGCATCTAGTTTTGAAGAATTTGCTCATAACTCCCAAATGTCTATGTACAATAATTATGGGCATCTATACATGCCAGATTATATGCATAAACCAAACACAAGTATATCCGAGCATAATAATTCTATACCATACCATGTCATGGCACAGAATCATTATGACATTTATAACAAAAATCATGCTGAATGTGTAAATGTGGATAGTAAAAATGGGTCACATTATACAACATTAATGACATCGTATCAAAATGGCAATAAGCTGCAAACATTAGACAATGATGAAAATTGGTTTAGTCACAATACTTTAATAAACTTGGACCACTGTGATCACACTACCCAGGACAGTATAGATGTCCAGCCAGCCCCAGTAGAGACTGCAGGTGAAAACGACACGGCTGATACAACAGAGAATTTTGGAGAACTTATTAAAAAAACCATGGTAGAGTCTGTTACTGTGTAGATAATTTCTTGTTGTTTTTTAATTATTTCAATTAATTATCATGTTATTAAGTTTTTAATTATATACATTGGGAATTCCAAATATTTTTGTTATTACTTTTTGGTACACTGTTATCTTTACATGATATAATGTAAAACTGTCCAAATTACAAAGACACAATTGTTGAGTCACATTAGTGGTTATCCTCCAAATGTGATTAGTAAAGTAAAGTTACAGCATATATACATGCTGGGCACAGGCCTCCCCTCATTTCTGAGAGGGTTTTAGGAGCAAGGAAGTGTCCGCCGCGCTGCCCCAATGCGTGTTGGCGAACTTCACATGTCTTCGAAAATATTTTTTTTTATTCCTCACGATGTTTTCCTTCACCGCCGAGCACGTGGTAAATCAGCACTTAAAATTGCAATAAACAATTTCATTGGTGCCGGCGGGGATCGAACCCGTGTTAGTCGTGTTCTGTTACATTTACATTTACGAGCGTTAACCATTAGAGCTACCATGGCTCTGTAATGTGATTATTAGCTGGTAGACCGTAATGCGCAATACCAACTTTCACATTATGTTTTTGGGGGGAGAGAAGTGAATTTGCGGAAGCCTGCTTATGGAGCAGTGAACAATAGATGGATGAAGCATCCAAGATGATATATGTTAAAGGAAACAATACATTTTGTGCTTGTGCTATGTATATACCACTTACTGGTCTAAGCATACTAGGAAATCTATGTCATCTTTATAGAAAGAATGGGTAATGTGTGAAAGAGTGTGTAAGCTTAAGGCTGCTATGTAAACTAATAAAAGAAGGCTTTAACTTGTTTGTCTTGGAAATTTATGTCCCAGACATCATGTCAAGTCCATTTATATGTGAATAGTTTTGGGAGTTGGTAAGAGTTAAAGTTAAAGTTACAGCCTATATACATCCCACTGCTGGGCACAGGCCTCCCCTCATTTCTGAGAGGGTTTTAGGGCAAGGAAGTGTCCGCCGCGCTGCCCCAATGCGTGTTGGCGAACTTCACATGCCTTCGAAATATTTTTTTCTTATTCCTCAGACATGCAGGTTTCCTTACGATGTTTTCCTTCACCGCCGAGCACGTGGTAAATCAGCACTTAAAATTGCAATTAACGATTTCATTGGTGCCGGTGGGGATCGAACCTGTAAATGTGAAATTTACAACGAGCGCTAACCTTCTGAGCTACCACGGCGGTTGGTAAGAGTGGTGTTAATAAATTGAAAAGAATCGAAAGGATGGATCAAATTACGAATACCCTTAACCAACTAGCATGTATGCATAGATATATGGGTGTGAAAGAAGAAAGGCCTACCCATCAAGATGACATGTGGAGTTTAGGTGTATTTTTTTATTATAGAATCATGGTGACAAACAAGCACTCTCTATCTGATGTTAAGTAGTTGCTGTGACCCAACTCAATCACATATTACCTCAACTATTAATCAAAATGCAGATGTGTTCTCACACATGAGGTCTAAGATAGAATGCCTCGTTTCTAGTAAAGGGGGGGGGGGTCTCCAGTTCTCTACACTCACCATATGAAACACAGCAGCATTAATCTGCTATTTTACGCTGGTATTCATGTGTATGTATGTATAGTTGGTAAAATTTTAAGATTAATGTTTATAAAAGTTATTTAACTGCATAAATATAAAAATAAAAAGTATATATGCAAACACAGCAAAGTATTAGTTTTAGGTACTGATCTCTATATGGTGTATATAGAGATACGTGGTTTGGGGACGGTTACTTAATTGCATTTCTTTCGGTTGCACCCCTAGATTTCAAAAATTTGGATTTAGGAATTACCTAATTCCTCTAGCAGTTAAAAGTTTGTATTCAGGAGAAGAAAAGTAGAGAAAAATATTTTTTCTTTCTAACGATATTGTAGCAGTTTTTTATTGCCTGAAAACACGGATAAAACGACATTTTCTAAAAATGAATCCTAGCTAGATCGATTTATTGCCCCCCAAACTCCCTGGACACTAAATTTTATGAAAATCGTTGGAGCCGTTTCCGAGATTCCTATATATACAAGAATTGCTCGTTTAAAGGTATAGGATAAGGGGAAATTTTGATAATTCAATAACATAAAACAAATAGCTGGAGAATAAATTCAGTATGTAATGCCATAGCCACCCAAAAATAAAAACTAAATTTTTTAAATATCTAACTACCTACTATGCTTGTAATACATAATTGAGCATGACTAGGGTTCCGTGCCCAAAGGTTTTAACCAACGGGACCCTATTACAAAGCCTCCGCTGTCCGTTCCGTATATCTGTCAGCGGGCTGTGTTTCATGATCCGTAACCGTAGTAGGTAGACAATTGAAATTTTCACAGAATGTGTATTTCTGTAGCCACTATAAGAACAAATATTAAAAATAAATTTAAAAAGGGGGCTACTCTACTAGAAACGTGTTTTTACGACTGTACGGAACCCTATATACGCGAAACCGACTCGCACTTGGCCGACTTTTATTCATAATTACAAATATTAAAATTAGAACGTGAAATATATACGGGCTGGTCATATTTGCAAGTACACTGATTTTGATATTCGAAGTATGTTTTGAATAGATGGAGGATTCAAGAAGGAGCTATTTAACTTAATATTTTTTAATACTAGCGATCTGCCCCGTCTTTGCACGGATGATTTCTGGATCTCGACAACAGCGCCACAAACCAAGTCCAATTGAATTTTCAAACATCCAGAAACCCACTCAAATAAGCACAAAAAAATCAAAATCCATCGAAACATTTTCGAGTTTTGCTCGTGACTAACGGACAGCATACGTGGTAGAGCCACGCTGCAGCTATCTTATGGTTGTAACACGAATGGGTCGGCTCAACCGGGATAGCACCACGCTCTCACAGAATACCAGCGTAAAATAGCAGCTTAATGCTGCTGTGTTTCGTATGGTGGGTGTAGAAAACCGGTGACCCTTTTTATTGGATACGAGGCATTCTATCTCATTCCTCAGGGGTTGAAGACGCATCTACATTTTGATTCTTAATTCTTGGTAAATGTAGATGTCCATGGGGCACAGAATCCAAATACCATCAGGTAGACTGTGTGCTCGTTTGTCACCCTTATTCTATTAAAAAAATATTTTATAGAGATTAAGAGTCTTAAACGAACTAACAGCGCAACTGATCATTACCTACCTAGTACCCACCTAGATACTGCCAAATGTACTCTGTACATACTTTATTCCATAGACATACAACGAACTTCAAGCAAAGAACAATGCGGATGCGTGTGCGTTATCATCCCTCATCACTAAGATGAAGTGCCCCACACCTGTGATTACACTAGCACTTGTTGCAACATGGTGACAGAAATAGCCAAAAGCAAGCCGTTCCACCCGCCGTTTAGTAGCGATGCAAGAGGATCTACGAGTATCACCCCATTTTGCCCCATGGGTATCCTAACAGGCGATTACGGAAAATACCTTAAACATCTTATGGATTCCTATAAATGGCGTGCAACCATCCAGTTTAAGTCAGAGAAAATGCCTAGGCCGGCGACGGGCAACAGTGTCAACGGTGCAAGACACTGACTAAAAACGTACTCGGTCTGGCACTGCGATCCACAACTCAGCTGCCAATCGAAACCACTGGAGAGCTTATATCCAGCAGTGGGATATTACAAGCTGTTAAAGAAGAAGAAAAAACCTTATGGATTAGTATTTTGCGTACCTAATTACTGACCTATTTTCACATTGATATAAGTATAATAAGTCTATGCATTTTTAACACTGACAGCAAAGCATTTTGTAACGCGCATTCCCCTGTATGTCGGCCATTTATGGCATTTTTTGTAAATTTTATATAAAAAGAACTAAAAAAGTAATACATTTACTTACCTTCATTTTTGTATATATGCTAGAATAACTAATTTATTTTATAATAAAAACGAAAACATAGTATATTAATTTTTATTTTTTGGTCGCACGGAGCAAAACTGAATGTCACGACCCAGGGTCGTGATCGGCTGTCAGTGTTAAACAAAAAAATTAAATTCGATAAGAAGTAAAAACTGACTTCAAAATTCAAAGAACTAAAAAGAATTAAATACTTTCTTTAACATCTTCAAACGTCGGAGCTAAGATATAGTAGCGGAGGGTTTTAATTATTTGAAGTTTACTTTTGATGAAAAAGTTTATTTTTTAACTTTTTTGAGTCGACTGAGAAATAGCTCAAGATAACTAGAGCACAATATAAACAGTTACATTAAAAACCTCATATCCTATTTTCCTCCCTTAGGGTTGGTATTTTTTCTTCGAAATTAACTGGAACCTTGCGGGTCTAGACGTAAATAAACCTAGTAGACCAGATGGTATACCAACTATTGTTCTAAAGGCTTGTGCACCTGAGCGGTCTCCTGTGCTGACACGCTCTTTCCGCCTCATTTAGGACTGGAATAGTGCCAAAATCCTGGAAGTTAAACGACGTACAGCTTGCTCCAAATAAAGGCAGCCGTGCTGACAATGTCAAATATCGGCCAATCTCAATTAACTCCATACTCTGTAAGCAAGATATGAATGCAAGATTATAGAGCGTATATTGAACGACCACCTCAAGTCATATCGAGAACAGAATGACCTTAGTGACCGCCAGTACGGGTTACGCCAAAATCAGTCAGCTAGGGTATCTTCGCATATATGGGGCGAGGCACTTGTGAACAGTAAGGAACCACTTGCTATTTCCTTTGATGTCACAAAAGTCTTTGACAGTGTTTGGCACATTAGCCTTTTGAGTATTCTTCCATGGTACGGCTTATCCCCTGGCCTGATTGACTAGGTGAAGGAGTGAACGATCTCTTGGAGTCGTCGTCGATGTCTGCTCATTCGATCCTATGGTGACTAACGCCGAAGTTTCTCAGGGGTCCGTTCTCTTAGCAACCCTTTTCCTGCTACATATTAATAATCTACTTATGCCCGGTATCTATAGGTATACAGACGACAGAACAGTTGTGGAGAGATACTAACCAGGTGTTCGGGCCAGTCCGCAACAGAATCAACGGTCACACTACAGGCAGTCTCCGAATACGGCGACGCCAATCTTCTGAAATTCAGCCCCTCCAAAACACAAGCGCGTCCTCTACATTGCAAAAAGGAGCCAGCTCACCTTGGCTCCTTCTTTCGAAAAAACCGACTGCTTTCAGTTGTTGGAGTTGAGATTTCCTCGAACCTGAAATTCAAGCGGTTCATCAAGTCCAAGGTCTAAGCAGCTACAAGGAAACTAGGACTCCTTGTAAAGGTGCGACGGTATTTCACGCCGGGACAGGTGCACTCTATACTCGTATAAAGCGCAAGTCCGATCGTGCATGGAGTATCGCTGCCATATATATGCAATAAAATGCATCATCTTTGAATTCAATGAAAAGGCGTGCTAAGAGGCTTGTTGGTGACCCGAATCTAGTTAAAACCAATCTCACCAGCCTCTGTGTATCGAATAGTGTTATCTGTTATTATTGTTCGGTCCTAATAAATTTTCTGATCATTACTTTCTAATATTAAGTATTTCTGGTTTATATTTATAATATCTTTGCATCATATCTAAGTATTTATATTTGTACGCTAAATGTTGGTGTATGCTTGCCGCGACTTGGTCATGATGTTTATAATCTGTTTGTGTAAGTGATTTACGTGCTCCTTTAATATGACTCTGAAATTTCAGAGGCATTGTTGCAATGTCTGCACTTCTAAGTCAGTAGTCTTTTATGATGTATATTACGTAATTACGAGCTGGTACTCTTTAATCCTGTATTGCAAGCATAAAACCCTCAATCTCGGGAAACGGTCGGTTCGCCTCGTTTGAGCAATACGTTCGATGTGTGTACACAGAACCTCCATGATAGTACTATTGTTTATTCTGTGACTTGTAGCTGGCTCAGGTAAGCTCGATGTCTTGCATGTAGAGCTTTTTCAGACTATGCCGCGATCTTTTGTTGTGTTCCCATACTGTGTTCATTTATTTGCGTGTTTCTGTTCTGTAAGTTAAGTGGTGTAAGTCTTTTGTCTGTTTCCGTTATGTGTTTATTAGTGATGAATGTTCTGATTTGATTTGTTGTGGTGTACGCTCTGAGCGAAAGTATTTGTTTGTTATGTAAATTATGTGTTGTGTACAACCCTCTTCTCCCATCTTGGCGTGGTAGTGTGAGTCTGTGTTTGCATGATTTTGGATGATTGTTTTCTGTGTTTAGTAAGAAGTTTAGCAGAGTGTGCGCTGTAGTTTTTTGGTCAGTTTTTGACCATCATATAATTCCGAGAATATATGAGAATGGGTACTTATTGCAAATGGTTTTAATAATATTTCTAGATTTAAGGTTGATTTTTAAGTCAAGGTTGAGGCGATGTGATAATTTTTTGTCCAGTTCTTGTTTTGCAATATTTTGTTGAATTCCTCTGGACTGTTTAAAACCTAAGTACTTGTATGTACTGTGTTCATTACTTCATCCAAGTGTGTAACTATTACTTTGAATCTTGCCTTTTACAATAGACATTACTGTGCATTTATCTACTCCGAATGACATACAAATATCTTGAGAAAACTGTTTAGTGTCTGCTAGTTGGAATAAGTCGAGTATGGGGATAAGTCGCTCGCGTCCGTAGGCTTTGACCACCTAATCCTAGGCCCACCCTACACGTATCCCCCGGGTGGTGCTAAATGAGCGACAAGCCGATAGCACAGACTCGGCTCCTCGCCGTGGTAGTGGCGTAAAATATACCACTCCATATTTCGCACCATGAGGAACCAAATAAAAGAAATGGCCCCGAGTTCCCGGCGCCCCTATAATGGGGCAGGGGTGCGAAGAATCTCCGGGAAGAAAACCGGCGACGAGGTTCGCCACCCGTCACGTTCTGTCTCCCGGAGGGGAGAAAAGTGGATTGCAGAGGCCCGTCTGGCTACGTTGAATATATGTGGAGCTATGATAATGATAGAGGAATAGATTGTTATGTATAAATGAGACGAAACGGAAGGGGAAGAATGTCACCACACATGTATACCGCATACTGGTCTGGTGTAGACGAGATCGAGCGGGCATGTCAGGGAGCATGTCAGGGAGGGAGGTATCATCCTTTCAGAAAGAATGGGCAAATGTGTGAAAAAGTATGAATGTGTAAGCCCAAGATTGTATGGATACGAATGAAAGTGGGCTTAAAGAAGTTGTTTATGCTAGGGGTCTACGCCCCAGACATGTCTAAGCCCACTTATATCCGAGAGCAGTCTTGGGAAATGGTAAGGATGGTGTTAATGAGTGTAAGAAATGAAAATATTAATATTCTATGAGATTTTAATGGAAATGGGTTGGGATGAGGAGGCTTGGTTATGAAAGGATATTGGGAACGTTTGGTGATGAAATGATATAAATGAGAATGGTGAAAGCCTCCTCACCGTATGTACGGAAAAGAATCTTTTTGTGACGAACACTCTTTCGCCACAAAGGATTCACTATATACTTTGGAAAGAGGTGATGATAGAAGCATGATAGATTTCATAATTGTGGATGAAAGAATAAGGGGCGCAGTGGTAGATACAAGGGTTTACCGGGGGTCTAACGTAGGAACGGATCATTATTTGGTATTATGCCGAATTAATGGTCTATTCGGGCGTTGGCGCCATCGATCATCTGTGTCTATCACTGCGTTACAGCGTATTAGAACAGAAAGGTTACAAGATGAAGGTGAGAAAAACAAGTTTAAATGTAGACTGAAAGAAAATATAAGTGGTTTGGAAGAATTATGTATGAATGAGTTAGACTTGGAGAATGTATGGCAAAATGTTAAGAAAGGTTTAGTGGATGCAGCTACCGAAGTATGTGGTGTTAGTAAGAGAAAGAATGAAAGGAAAAATAATACGTTACGGTTGTATGATGAGATACGTATGGAAGTTGAAGCAAAGAAGAGAGCATGGCTAGATTTACTAGCAACAAAGGCTTGTAATTCTAGCGGTACGAATGACGATATTGAAAGAAAAAAGGCAACCTTTAGGCATCTAAATAAGAGAGTAAAAGAAGTAGTTGAAAGGAAAAAAGCAAGAAAAGAACGATAGAAGAATATCGATAACTTCCAGGCAAATATTAAAATGTTCTGGAAACTCGTAAGAACTGCCAGGGATTATTCAAAATAGCCCATCTATAAGAGACGAGAATGGCTATATTCTAAATGATGAAGTTTTGAGTTTAAAGAGATGGAAGGAATATTTTGAAAGCATGATTATGTGTGAGGAGACAACGTATGAACGAAATGAAAGAGAAACTCCGAAAGAAGAGGAAAGAGGTAGCGAGATAAGTATAGATGGAATAATGAAAGCAATGAAAAGCACGAAAGCAGGTAAGGCTGCCGGATATGATAGAGTTTCACTCGAAATGCTGAGGGCTAGAGCGGAAATGGAGGCAGGCCTGCTGCACACCTTATTTATTTTATGCTGGGAACTGAAGCGGGTACTGGTATACTGGTGCAAAGCCGTGATAGTCCCAATATATAAAGGAAAAGGGTCGCAGCAGGACTGTAAAAACTACCGTGGTATGAGCCTTCTTAGCATTGTGGGAAAACTGTATGCTAAGGTACTAATTATAAGGGTCATGAAAGAAACTGATGGAAAAATTTGGGATGTCCAAGCGGGCTTTAGAAAGGGAATGGGTTGAACAGATCAAGTCTTTTCCATGCGCATGATCACGGAGAAGTTTTTGACCAAAAACCGAAAGATTTTTTGTGCGTTCATGGACTTTGAAAAGGCCTATGACAGAGTGGATAGGGATGTGCTATGGCAAACACTGAACTCATTTGGGTTGAACGCTGGCTTGATACGGGCTTTGGAGTCTCTTTATAGGGACTCTAGTGCTTGTGTTAGGATCAAAGGGGTCTACTCGGACTGGTTTGGCACCCATAAAGGTGTCAGACAGGACTGTGTGGCTTCCCCGTGGCTGTTCAACCTATTTATGGACAGTTGTTTGTAAAATTTGAAAGTTGAAGAATGCGGATTATGAATGGGTGAGTTAACCGTCAAATGACTTTTGTACGCCGATGATCAAGTTATTCTTACGTCGTCGGCGGCAGAGTTGCAAATGATGGATAAACTAATGAACAGATCATTAAATAATTAAAAGAAAGTGGTATGAAAGTGAACGCAAGTAAGACGAAAGTTATGGTTTTTGAAAGAGAAGAAAGTAAAACGATATGTGAAATAAGAATAGAAGGAGAGGTGATCGAGCAAGTAGATGAGTTTGTATATTTGGGTTGCGTATTTAGCAGGGATGGGAGATGTGATAAGGATATAGAACGACGAGTGAACGCAGGAAATAGAGTAAATGGGGCTCTACACTCTATTGTGAAGAGTCAAAATGTTCAGGCACGTATGGCAATTCACAATGCTGTGTTGGTCCCTACTTTAACGTATGGTAGTGAAAGTTGTGTGTGGCAGAAGAAGCACGAGAGTAGAATGAACGCAGTAGAAATGCGGTCGTTAAGGAGTATGTTAGGGCTGAATCTGAATGACAGGGTGAGAAAGTGTGTGATAAAAGAAGAGTGTGGTTTGCAAGATGATGTTGTGACCAGGATTAAGAAAGGAGTGTTTCGGAGGTTTGGTCATGTGGTAAGAATGAATGAGGAAAGAGTGACAAAGAAAATTTATGTTGCAGAAGTGAATGGCAATGGCAGAGTCGGAAAGTGACATCTTAGGCGAAAATTTATCGACCAAATTAGCGATGAATTGAAAACTGGACAAATTAGGAGTACCCTTAGCCGACGAGCATGTATACGTAGATATATGGATGTGAAGGAGGCGAGAGAGCTGTGTCAGGATCGTGCCAAATGGAAGTCTGGGCGACAGGCGTAAGTGTTTATACTATTATACTAGTTGGAATAGTGCTTTATTGTCTGCTGCATATAATTCTGTTATCCATGTACGTGAGGTGTTTTAGGGTGTACTGCGTGTTATCGTTTGTCAATGTAAATCCCATGTCACTATTATCTAATACCTAAGTGTGAACGTCGTTGGAGGGCTATACAAAACCACAGAGGACTTGGAGCATCTCCTTGAAAAATTTCCCGTTTTATAGAATGGTTCAGTAGTTACACTCAAAGATGATTGTCTAATTTTAAGTACAGTTTGCGATTTTGCTTGAGTTTCTAAAAATAGTTTTAATGTTGGATGAATTTTATACAGATTTAAGACATGTAATAACCAGCTGTGCGGTACTGAATCGAAAGGCTGTTTCTTTTAAATAATTTATATTTATTCAATGATGTAATTCAGTTTTTTTTTTCATAAAATCCTTTTATTTACTAAATAATCAGTGCTTGTTGTGATTGCCTATAAAAATAAATACAATTATAATGTGCTTAATTTGTTACAAAAATGATTGGTAATTTCTGTTGGTAATCTTAATAAATAAATAAAGCCTTTTGGTAATCGATAAACATTGTGTAAAGAAAAATATCTTTCTTGCTTTTAACAGAGCTGTTCAAAATAATGCATCAATAGTAAGCTGTTCTTATTATTATCTATTACAATTATAATTATCAAAATGATAGTCACTATATTATATAGTACCTTGCGTCATATGTTAAGAACTTGAGCTCATATAGAAAGACTACATTACAGTATACGACGCAATGTACTTCGAAGTGATTTTAATTTAGATGTCAACGAAGTTGAACAGGCCTGCTGATGAGGCTTTGACAGACAGCAAAATTCCAATATTGAATGTCAAATACAGGCTGTGAAACATTCCATATTAGCCTTCAGCGGCGAACTGCACGAGCAAAGGCCACATAATGGTAACTGCTACTGCAGCCTATGGACACCTACGATCAGCTTCTCAAACAAAGGAGTAAACCCTGAGAATAAAGATGGAATATATCACAGCCTGGCATTATACCGACTCTCTTTACACAGTACAGATATGCACTACTGCTTTTTTATAGGATAGGGTGACGGACGAGCACACAGTCTACTTGATGGTAAGTGGTTGCTGTGGCCCATAAACATCTACATTTATCCTCAATTACGAATCAGAATGCAGATGTGTTGTCAGCCGTGAGGACTAGATGGAATGCCTCGTTTACAGTAAAAAGGGTCTCCGGTTCTCTACACTCACCATACGAAACAGCAGCATTCAGCTACTATTTTACAGTGGTATTCTGTAAGAGCGTGGTCCTACGCGTCCAGCCGACCCATTCGTGCTTACTTCTAGCACATAATAAATAATAGTACTACGTACTTCTAAGTGATAAAGTAGCTTAGCTAGCTGAGTATATGAATAATTATTTATTGTTAATTTAAAACCCAAAAAATATTTTTATTTAATATGTGTTGTATTTTATATTTCAGAATATTTATGCGGACGCTGACTCATGCAAATGCAAAATATATATACATAGAAGTTTTGACTCTTTTTTGTGAAACAAGATTCTGTCGAGTGCAATGCCTACGTACTAGTCTAAGAGCCAGTGAGCGGTAGACTAACGGTATTTCAATAAGCTTCACTTTTTTCACTTAGTCATAATATTATGCTGTACTTGTCAACCTATTTGCCATAACCTTGAAACCGTCGTACTACTAACTGACGGTGTCCGCCAATATTATTGTTCGGTAACTATTATTGAATATTTCAAGATCAAAGCGGCAAACTTATATTTCACGTTGTTTTCGACCATTTTTTTACATCTTTCACACCTGAGAGTCTCTTTTACAACCTCTGGTCAAACTAAAGAGTCCTCATTTCATGTACCTCAGGTATAGGGGACTAACTTAAAAAAGTGATGCCTCTTGAAATAGCGTAAATCTGCCTGTTACTGGCTCTAGACTATACTAATAGAAACAGATTGGTACGCTCTGTTCACGAGGGAATGACCCCTTAACTTCTTCACCCTCCATTTTTTTAATTTACGATCGTAACATAAAAAAACCTATGCACATAGGTTTTTTTTTATTTTTGATTTTACACAATTATACTAGGTACTACGATGTAAATGATTCGATTAAAGGATAGTTACGAAAATAAATTATTTCATAAAGTTGTATGTATACCTAATCATTGTGCAATGTCTAGTGACATGCCACCATTAAAATTATTATCAAAGTAGTTTCCATGATAAGTTTTAATTTTTAATATATTGTGCGTTTTAATTGAGTAAACGCTCGAACGTCCGCAACGCTCCGCGGGGCACGTTAGGCCTTGAGCGTGACTAGATAATGTCATTTTGTAAAGATAGGTCAGTCTAATTTCTACAGCTGAGTCGAAATGTTACAAATAAAAAAAATATTGAAATTCACCTACCTAATAGATAAAACTTGTATTACCTGTTTCCTAATAAATAAAACTTGTATTACTTGTATACTTCTTGTATTATGTAATTCGAAGTACCTATTATGTCACTTATATTAATTGTCTTTACTCAGGGGCCACTAAAACTTATTTACTTTATACTACTTTGTTAAAATTATACAAGATAAGAGGGGTGATCCAAAAGTAATGATAATGAAAATTAATTAAATAAAAAAACACGGTAATTAAAATTAAAATAATAATTTATTTCTCTACATAGTTTCCTAACAAATCAATACATTTAGTCCATCTTTTTTCTAAACCCAGGATTCCCTTTGAAAAAAATTCTTTGTCTTGACCCTCCCAAAACGCTTCAACAGCGGCCAATACTTCGCTATCGTCTTCGAATTTCTTGCCTCGGAGGCGTTCCTTGAGCCGAGGAAAGAGGTAGAAGTCACTAGGAGCTAGATCTGGCGAATAGAGAGGGTGTTCGAGCAGTTCGAATCCCGTTTCTTAAATGGCTGCCATCGCAACTACGGCTTTGTGAGCCGGTGCGTTGTCTTGGTGAAACAGCACTCCAGCTCGCAGTTTGCCGCGTCTTTTTTCCTTAATGGCCTCCCGTAATCTTCTTATTTGGTCTGCGTAGTAAGAGCCCGTAATAGTGGCTCCCTTTTCCAAATATTCCACCATAATTATGCCTTGAGCGTCCCAAAAAACAGATGCCATAACCTTTCCCGCCGAACTTGAAACTTTGAATTTCTTTGGCGTCGGTGAGGAGGCTCGCTTCCAAGTCATCGAT
Organism: Parnassius apollo; assembly: GCA_907164705.1. Lineage (NCBI taxonomy): Eukaryota > Metazoa > Arthropoda > Insecta > Lepidoptera > Papilionidae > Parnassius > Parnassius apollo. Next base: position 4,693,820 of record CAJQZP010000935.1, read on the forward strand.
TGTTGTTTCGTTTCAGGATCAAAATGGTGGATCCAGGTCTCGTCCATAGTCACAAAACGGAACAAAAAATATTCTTCATCTACTTGGAACTTTCGAGATTGACCCTCGAAATGTCAACTCGATTTTTCTTTTGCTCGTCGGTTAACATTCTGGGTACCCAACGCGCAGGTACCTTTTTCATATGCAACTCGTTCGCAAGGATTCTTTGAACGCTGCCATATGAGATCCCTGTGACCTCAGCTACATGCGTGATGGTCACTCTTCGATCTGCCAACACAACATCTTCGATTTTTTCACGTTGTCTTCAGTGATGGACGTGGATGGGCGTCCTTCGCGATGTTCATCTTCAGTGGACGTTCTGCCCAGTTTAAACTCCTTGGTCCAGCGTGCAACTATAGAATATGGAGGAGCAGAGTCCCCCAATGTTTCCACTAAGTCACTGTGTATGTCTTTTGAAGACATTTTTTTTCAAACAGAAGTACTTGAAGACAGCTCTAATTTCGTTTTTCTCCATGTTGATGTTATCTCTTTGACAATTCGTATTCAAATGAATGTATCTACCGAAAATCGTGATCTATTTATATAATTTTTTTTAAGCTGACGTAGTGAGTATATAAGCAAGCAAAAAATAATTTTTTTGGATTTTTATCACTGAAGTAACCAATTATCATTACTTTTGGATCACCCCTCGTAATTCTGCGTAATCTACGAAAATTATTTAAAAACAGTGTATTGTGTGTAAACTTTTTGTCATACATAATTTACTTACACATCGTTATTAACACAGAAAATTTAAATTAAATATACGTAACAAAAAATGTTAATCAGTAGATAGGTTAACATTTTCCTTTTCTGTACCCTAAATTTTAAATGCTAGAGCTAAAAATGAAAATCAAACATCTAATAAAAATAATACTTTATTGCCATTATATAAGGTTTTGTTTTATGCGCTCTTATATGTACACATTACGTATTAAAAATAAATAATAATACTACATGCTTAAGCCACCGATTACGTCAAGAACTTTGAATTAATTGCCAAATTTTAACAGTTTTGTCCTTGCTAGCTGATATCAGAGTTTTAGAGTCGACATCTAGGTGAATTGATGTGATTGAATCTGAAACAAAAAAAATTTTTTTTTAATAAACTTAACATGAATCGATCACATAGTTTTTAAGCCTTTCAGCCTTGGTATATTAAGTGACGAGTGGTGGTTGCGTAAAGAACCCATCGCATCATCGGCACCACTTCTTGGGGAATTTTATAAAAATCAAATATCTAGTCTTTCTATAGATGGTAGAATGTCATCTCGTTTAAACTAGACTTAAAATAGTTAGAATAACGACGGGCAGTGGGCGTCAAAGGTACCGTTTCGCACCCTGGTAAAAAGCGACCGTCGATTCGCCTGAAATGTGACCATTACGACAAGTCCTCCCTGCAACAGGAGAGGCTCACGTCCAGCAGTGGACTATAACGTACGGAAGGGGAGAAGATTTAGCACAACATACAAGGGTAACACTGAAAGTTCTTAGAGAATCAAAAACTGAACAAAGTAGCAAGTTATTACTTTTATTGTATCTTTTCAAAATAGTGTCCATTTACATCAATACATCGCTGCATCCGATGGAATCACTGACAAAAGCACTCTGCTCACTCGTCCTTCGACGGCATTTTGCTTAAGACTGCTTCCTCGGCGTCCATAAAACGTTTTCTTCAAGTTTTTCTTTTACTTTCGGAAATAAATAAAAATGGCAAGATCGGCGAGACGAGGTCGGGGCTATAGGGCGGGTAACGCAGTAATACCACGTCTGATGTCGCTAAGTAGACGATTAGTGTGCGACGAGCCGTTGTCATGGTGAAGAAGGATCCTACTGCGAGGTCCTTTCTTCCGAACATTTTCCAAGACAAGTTGCAAACAATTGTAAGTGTAGCACTCTGCAGTAACCGTTTTCCTTTAAAACAATTGTTTCGTAATGACTTTTCCTTCCGAAGAACGAGACGACCATCTTTTTTCCCGCGCTTCGACCTCTCTTCACTTTAGTTGGCAACTCCTCGGAACGAAATACCCAGACAGCAGACTGTCTCTTAGTTCCAGGATCATAACAATAAATCCAGTTCCTTCTGCTTAAGCTTCCTGACCACTAAATGTTCATGGAGTATTTTGTGCACTTAACTCATACCGATGCCTAAGCTTGTCCGAATCTGCTGATAAGTCACTCTTTTATCAGTCTCTATCATACGCCGCACAACACTGATGTTATCTTCAGATAGATAGAAGGCCGTCCCTCAAGATCATCGGTGAGATTAGTGCGACCATGTTTAAACTCATTAAGTAAGACAGTTTAAACTCCGCCAAATCTAAGCAAAATACCTTATAACAGATACCTACAATATTCGATTCTTAAGAGAAATCGATATCGATTCTTTAGAGTTGATAATAATTAACAGTCTTATCTATTTTATGATATCTAATATATATTTTATATATTTTATTTTTATATATTCTATATATATTATGATTCTAGATTAATACTAGAATAAATTAGAAACAGATACCTAATTTAAAACACAAAATTTAACAGTTTATTTATGATTAATGCCTACTGCTAATTTCTAGAGATAAAATTATATAAATTAAAGACAAATTTTTAATCTAGTGCAAGATTTATTTTATCTTCACGATCATTATCATTTAGCAATCGTCATAGTTGTTTACATTAATTATTACTTGATTTTCTTTAATGCATTCAAAACGATTGTCTCTTTCAAAGTCGCCCATAACATTGAAGAAAACAGAAGTTTTCTCCATCACTTGTCCTCACCTACATGGCATTGTCTGCACAGTGTGGTTGGCGTTTAGCCATGTTTTATTAACGAATATCAAGTTGTCCCATTTTTTTATATTTTTAATTTCTCTTAAAAACGTTATTCTTCGCATTCATGTCTCTAAATAATTATTTTGTGTTCGTCAATTTTTTTGTATCGGAAGCCAGTTTTTTTTTTCAAATGCTTTATATCAATGACACTATTCTTCCACTGTACAAGCCTAAACCGAAATTATAATAACTTTTTTTTTAAATCCCCAAAACAAAAAAGCTGATGATCTTCAAAAGGCTGAAAAGATTTTCTTGAATCATAGCTAAGAACATTTTTGAGACCCTTCTTTTTAGTCTCAGGTAAAAAAGTTAAGAGTTGTTTAATAATAGTGTGCGCAAATGAAGTACGTAAGGTTTAAAATAAAGCGACGGGCGTCGGTATACTATGCTCCTAAATCCTAAACCTCTATTCAAATAAATTCCAGAGGTTAAACTCAAACTACACAATGTCAAAATTTGATGTTACAACATATTATTACTATACTATACATACTTACAGCGCCTGGTATGTGGCGGCTGATTATTAGCGCCATCTGGTATCAAGCAGCAGAAGTAGGAGCGTCAAGATCTTTCTAGAACTCTCCCACTAGCGCCATCTAGTATCTAATGGAAGAACTAAGCTTTCTAGAAAGCTCCACACTCGAACTTTCTGCACCTGGTCGGTCAGGAGCCGGTATTTGCTGGAATATTCTGTATGTTTCGGTGGAAAAGGCCTATATAAAGCTATTGAGGGCCACGACCGGGGCAGTATTGAATTGGCGATACGAGCGAAGCTTTCGGAGTGAAATAAAGTGAACTAAAGTGTTAAGTGTGAATAACTATTAGTGTGATTTAAGTTTTAATTGGTGTTCAGTAATTAAAGTGTCAATTTTGGTAATTTAATCGGCAGTTTTTATTGTCACAAACCATAAGCTCGTAACAATTGGTGTTAGAAGTGGGATTCGAACCCACGCCCATAAAGTGGACTGCGCTAAGCTCGTAACATTATTGTTAAAGCCTATTAAAAGTCTAGCGCTGAATGTAGATCCCACTTATAGATTGCCTCATATTGGTACATTCCACAGCCACCCAGCTCAATGAACGGGTTGGCGACCGTAGTTTGTTTATTTTTGAGTTATAAGATGCTGATGCAGGTCTCCTGGTTTGTTTCCCTCTGTCTCCTCTTACGACACCCACACGGGACGACAAAATGTAGTATTAGGATATTCTTACACCGCCACTGCCGCTACGGTTAAATTTGCCATACGTTTTAATTTGCTAGAAATAATAAAACACAAATAATAAATAGAACTTCACATAAAATTCACTGCCCTTTAGGATTCGTAACGTTAAGTCGGTGCCTATGTTTAAGAGACTTGTTAAAGAGCACTATCATTCACACCATAATTATTAATTTGTGATGTGTAGGTATTTATATATGTAACATATATATATATATGTGTGTGTGTGTGTGTGTGTGTGTGTGTGTGTGTGTGTGTGTGTATGTATACCTTTATTTCCTTCAACTATCCTTCAATAGGCCTGCTGGAAGAAATTTCATTATGGAATAAGCAGTGCCGTTGTACATCATTTTGTTTTTACCATTTTCTTATCGAAGTATGTGTGTACATAAACTGTTAGAATATTCAGTACCATTATGAGCTTTTTGTTCATCGACTTGTGTGACGGTGATCATGTTCCACTGCAGCAAGGTGCCAGCGCTGCCGCCTAGCCACAATGTACCGCAGCCGTCCCAGCACAGTGAAGTCATTGCTTCTGACATACGCTTGTGATACACCTTCAAACAAAAATGATCTCACGAGCAAGTTCAACCAAATCAATAATTTCCAAAGACTATCAGAAAATGTCAGGTTTTTCTCGTCTTCATCAGATATCAGTTCACTACTTTCTGTACATCATTCATAGTAAGAAGCGTTTACTCTAATCGCTACACTTGAGATGCATATTGAATATACAACTTTAGCTAATATAACACTAGGTGCTACCCAACCCAATGGATCAAATATACGAGATATATCAGAAATAATGTGTCTCTTTGTAATTGGTTTTATAAACTCAAGTAAGGATATGGTGTACTGAAAGATAGTAATCAGTACTATGGTCCCAAGTAAGTCTAGTATGCTGCAAGTAGCTATGCTGCAGCTATATTATGGTGGTATCACGACTTAACCATAGTAATACCGTGCTCTTACAGAATACTAGCGTGAAACATACATGCCTTAAATGCATTCATGCCTCTGTGTTTCATATGGTGAGTGTAAAGAACCGGAGACACTTTTTAGAAACGAAGCATTCCGTCTTGGTGATCAGGGGTGGCTGCACATCTGTGTTTTGATTCTTAATCGTGAATAGGTGTGATTTCTCTATGAGTCTCAGCAACCACTTATTATCAGATAGACTTATGCTTGTATGCTTGAGGAGCGCAGTCGTAGATGCAAGGGTTTACCGGGGGTCCAACGTAGGGACGGATCATTACTTGGTCTTATGTCGAATTAATGGTCTTTTCAAGCGTTGGCGGCATCGGACATCTGTATCTACCACTGCGTTACAGCGTATAAGAATAGAGAAGTTACAAGATGAAGATGTGATAGAGAAGTATAAATGTAGACTGAGAGAAAATATTAGATGTTTGAATGAGTTGTGTATGAATGATTTAGACTTGAATACTGTGTGGGATAATATTAAGAAAGGTTTGGTGGATACCGCCACCGAAGTATGCGGTGTAAGTAAGAGAACAAATGAAAGGAAAAGTAATACGTTATGGTGGGATGATGAGGTACGGGTGGAAGTTGAATCAAAGAAGAAAGCATGGTTAGATTTACTAGCAACCAAAGCTGATAATTCTTCTGGTATGAATGATGAGATTGAAAGAAAAAAGGCAGAATTTAGACATCTAAATAAGAGAGTAAAAGAAGTTGTTGAAAGGAAAAAGAAAGAAAGAACGGATAAGAATGATAGAAGGATATCTGATAATTTCCAGGCTAACATAAAAATGTTCTGGAAACTCGTAAGAACTGCCAGGGGAAATACAAAACAGCCTATAATAAATGCTATAAGAGACGAGAATGGATGTATTCTGAATGATGAAGTTTCGAATTTAAACAGATGGAAGGAATACTTTGAAAGCGTGTTTATGAGTGAAGAGTCGTATGAATTAAATGAACTAGAAATTCCGAAAGAAGTGGAAAGGGGTATGGAGATAAGTGTAGATGAAATAATGAAAGCAATGAAAAGCATGAAAGCAGGTAAGGCAGCTGGATATGATAGAGTATCACTCGAGATGCTAAGGGCTGGAGAGGGAGTGGTGGCAGGCCTGCTGTACACCTTGTTTAATTTATGTTGGGAATTAAAACGGGTACCGGATGACTGGTGTAAAGCAGTTATAGTACCAATATATAAAGGAAAAGGGTCACAGCAGGACTGCAAAAACTACCGCGGTATCAGCTTGCTTAGTATTGTGGGTAAACTGTATGCTAAGGTGTTAATTGAAAGAGTTATGAAAGAAACTGATGGAAAAATTTGGGATGTGCAAGCGGGTTTTAGAAAGGGAATGGGGTGTACAGATCAAGTCTTTTCCATGCGCACGATTGCGGAGAAGTTTTTGGCCAAAAACCAGAAAGTTTTTTGTGCGTTCATGGACTTGGAAAAGGCTTATGACAGAGTGGACAGGAATGTGTTATGGCAAACACTAAACTCATATGGGTTGAGCGCTGGTTTGATACAGGCATTAAGGTCTCTTTATAGGGACTCTAGTGCTTGTGTCAGGATCAATGGGGTCTACTCGGACTGGTTTGGCATCCAAAAAGGTGTCAGACAGGGCTGTGTGGCTTCCCCTTGGCTGTTCAACCTATTTATGGACCGGTGTTTGCAAACTTTGAAAGATGAAGAATGTGGGTTAAGAATGGGCGAGTTAACCGTCAAATGCCTTTTGTATGCCGATGATCAAGTCATACTTGCGTCATCGGCGGCAGAGTTGCAAATGATGGTTACATTAATGAACTGGGAATTAAAAGAAAGGGGAATGAAAGTGAACGCAAGTAAGACGAAAGTGATGGTTTTTGAAAGAGAAGAAAGCAAAACGGTATGTGAAATAAGAATAGAAGGAGAGTTGATTGAGCAAGTGGATGAGTTTGTGTATTTGGGATGTGTATTTAGCAGGGATGGTAGATATGATAGGGATATAGAACGACGAGTAAATGCAGGGAATAGAGTGAATGGGGCACTACACTCTTTTATGAAGAACCAGAATTTGTCAAAACAGGCACGTATGGTAATTCATAATGCTGTGTTATTCCCTACTTTAATGTATGGTAGTGAAAGCTGGGTGTGGCAGAAGAAGCACGAAAGTAGAATAAATGCTGTAGAAATGCGGTCTTTAAGGAATATGCTAGGGTGTAATCTGAATGACAGGGTGAGAAATTGCGTGATAAGAGATAAATGTGGTATGCAAAATGATGTTGTGACCAGGATTAAGAAAGGAATGCTTCGGCGGTTTGGTCACGTAGAAAGAATGAATGAGGAAAGAGTGACAAAGCAAATTTATATGGCAGATGTGAATGGCCGAGTCGGGAAGGGACGCCCTAGGAAAAAGTTTATCGACCAAATTGGCGATATTTTGAAAATGGGCCACGTTAGAAGTACCCTTAACCGACGAGCATGTATGCGTAGATATATGGATGTAAAGGAGGCGAAAGAGGTATGTCAGGATCGTGCCAAATGGAAGTCCGTAGTCTCTGCCTACCCCTCTGGGTGACAGGCGTGAGTGTTTATGTATTTATGTATATGTACTTATGCTTGTTTGTCATTTATATTTGTATTAAAAATCTTTCAATTAGGTAATCTGTGATGGAGGCCTGCGTACAGCAATAAATCTGCGTAAATCAATGTGTAGTGTTCACTTAAGTTTTGCAAATAAATATAAGAAATCGGTCTGCATTTCCACATAAATTTTAACCATCCCCTAGACTTCAAACGGCGATCGGCTGAACATTTTTATACAACAAATATTTTAAAACACTAACTAAATATATTATATTTGGATTGGAATTTCAGATCCATAGACAACTGAACAGGTTTGAAGATGAAAACAGACGGACATGGCCAAACTGCTCCATTGCAATTACAATGTATAACATCTCCCCCAAGAGTCACAAATCCATAGGCAAGGATCCTGACCCCTTCTTTATCACAGGATCATCAGTGTTGACATCATTTGTAATTATTGATCCGCCTACAATAATGTCTTTTCTATAAATGAGAAAGGTAACGTGCACAGTCCACATGTCAGATACATATACCTACATCTATTCTTTATTGAAAATAGAAGAATATGCAGATGCCATATTGATAAAAACTCGTTAATTTCATGAGTTCCCTTACCGAGTGCAAAACGCTCAAATCCGTTACATATATGTCGCCATCTTCGCTGCTTGTAACGATACTATCTCCGGATAGAACGAGAGAAACTCCGCAAACTGGTGACGAGTGAATTCGAACCTTGTTCATCAACCCTTTAGATGTGAAATCCCATATGAATACCTCGCCGTCGCTCGTTCCCGTTATTATATCCAGCTCAAAACGTCGATACCTGATTGAATTTGAATGATAATAATATAATTAAAAAATATGGTCCTTCACCACAAGCAATATGAGAAAGCTTGTAGGCTTCCTTGAAAATGTCTATATTCAATGGTGGATTTGCGAGGACTTATAATAATCATGAAAATTTAAATGCTAGGAGTGGTATGACTCTTTTACTGCTTAAGATGGTATTATTACTATTGGATGGTATGGTGGATTTGCGAGGACTTATAATAATCATGAAAATTTAAATGCTAGGAGTGGTATGACTCTTTTACTGCTTTCTTACGTGGTAGAGCCATGCTGCAGTTATATTAATGGTTAGTTGTAGCACGAATGGGTCGGCTCGACCAGGGAGGAACTACGCTCTCACAGAATACCAGCGTCAAATAGTAGCTTAATGCTGCTGTGTTTCGTATGGTGAGTGTAGAGAACCGGAGACCCTTTTTACTGGAAACGAAGCATTCCACCTAAGTCCTCACGGGTGACAACGTATCTGCATTTTGATTCGTAATCGAGGATAGATGTGGATGTCTATGGGCCACAGCAACCACTTACCATCAAGTGGACTGTGTGCTCGTTTGTCACCCTATTTTATAAAAAAAGACGGACTTTCTTAATCTATTCTGACACGAAGCAACAGTGCTTCCTTGTTGCATTTTGAAGGATATGAAAGCCAGGATAATTACAGGCTATGAGAATATCAATTCATTGCAGTAATTCTTGAGGTTTTCACCATAAAGACTAATCGATAGAATTTATTAAATCATAGTTTGTACATACCAACTACCAACTAAACCGTCGTCGTGTAGTGTAGCGTCGGCGAAGAGAATCTACTAATCCATAACTTTCCATGAGTGTGGTAAGAGGCAACAGAGGTATTTTATACATGGTAGTATGCTGCAGCTATATTATGGTCGACTCAAAGTGTGGAGATCAGGAGACCCTTCTTTACTGGAAGCGAGGCATTCCATCTTAGTCCGGGGTGACAACACATCTGTGTTTTGATTCTTAATCGAGGATATATGTAAATGTCTATGGGCCACAGCATCCACTAACCATCAGGTGGACTGTGTGCTCGTTTGTTCACCTTATTCTATTAAAAAGGGGTATTGAAATGCAGAGATGGGCAGCAGCATCTTCTTAACGACTAAAATAAAAAAATGCGGCTACTACATAAATAATCCGCCTATAACAGCTATGGTAAATATGTGGGACTTATATCATAGTTTGATGTTTGGTAATCTATGGGGAAGACCATATATATGGGTGTGTGAATAGAATTAAATGGTTAAACGAACTTACCTTAAGTGAAGTTCAACCATAATTATACGAAGCTCCTTGTCCTAGACATTCTTAACAATTGTAGATGTTTGAAGACAGGGTTGCGAATTTATAATACCAATGAATGGAAATTTGCAATTTTCCTTATTTTATAAAAAATGTTGAACATATTGCCTGTATAGTAAATTTAAATTAATAACATAAATAAATTATCGTTATTTCATGACCTTTCATTATACACATAAGGCCAGCTTGATTGCAGCAGAAGTGGCCCTGTGGAAGAATTATGACTGAAAAAGAAAACAATCTGGAATATCTATTCCAGTTTAATTTAACATCTTATAACTTACTTAAGAAATACTATTCTAAGTGGGTTAAATTTATCACTATCTTGTGTTCTGTTTTCTATTAAAATATTCACAAGAAAGGCTCAACCCCTTCTCATTTATTTTTTCCCATACAAACCCTGTTGAAGTGAAATTCTATCTATATACATCTGAACTCCCGTTTGAATAAATGTAATACGAGGGTGGATTGAAAAGTACTCGGCCTAACCAAGAAAATAAACACATACTAAATCAGTTATATTTTTATTTTTCTACATAATCACCATCAAGTTCAATACACTTTTGCCACCTCCCCTTCCAAGCATTTAGACCGTTGAAAAAAAATGATTCTTCCTTAGAGTCAAAATATGCGTCTACAGCTGCTTTGACCTCGTCGTTTGTCGAAAATCTTTGACCTCCCAAGTGCTTTTTTAGGTTAGGGAACAGAAAGAAGGCTGATGGTGCCAGATCAGGTGAATACGGTGGATGCGGTAACAGTTCAAAGCCACAGTTGTGAATTTCAGCCATTGACTGTACTGACGTGTGAACACGGGCGTTATCTTGATGAAACAGGACTTTTCTTCTGAGCATTCCTCGACGTTTTTCTTTTATTTCCTCTCGTAAACGACGTAGTAAGGTGCAGTGGTAATCAGAGTTTATAGTCTGACCCCTTTCAAGATAATCAATCATAATCACACCTTTCGAGTCCCAGAATACTGAAGCCATCACCTTATTTGCCGACAAAATCGACTTAGCCTATTTAGGGGGTGGTGAACCAGGTCTTCTCCACTGTTTTGATTGTTGTTTTGTTTCCGGTGTACAGTAATGAACCCATGTTTCGTCCATAGTAACAAAACGATTCAAAAAATCATCTGCATCGGCTTCAAATAACTCCAAACAGTCGCGTGAAATAGTCAATCGCGTCCTTTTTTGCTCAACTGAAAGCAGTCGCGGAACTCACCTCGCAGACACCTTGTGGAAACCCAACTCGTTGACAATGATGTTTTGAGTTCGTTCATAAGAGATGCCTATAATCTCGGCTATCTCTCTAATTTTTAATCTGCGGTCTCCCAATATTAAATCATGTACTTTTTTAATATTTTCGTCAATATTTGACGTCGAGGGCCTTCCAGAGCGGGGTTCATCTTTCACACTCTCTCTACCACGCTTAAATTCTGCTATCCATTTTTTGACGGATGAATATGACAGAGCACAATCGCCTAATGTACTGACCATATCATCATGGATGGCTTTTGATGATAGCCCCTTCTTATGGAGGTACTTAATGACGGCACGCTGCTCGATTTGCTCCATTCGCGGAAATTATGTCCGATTACTTTGTTAATAAATTTATAAAATCACAACTAATTATCGCACACGTTTCGAACTTCACACAATGAACTAGTCTGAACTGAACTAAATAATGTGGGTAGATTTGATTTTTAGAATTGAATGGATCTGTGTTAGGCCGAGTACTTTTCAATCCACCTATTGTTGAAGGACCATGTATGTATATTATAACCTATAATAGTGAATTTGTTCGATAATTTATCATACTTGTTAATAAATGGGCACAGTGAATCTGATTTTATTATTTAATAAATGTTTTAACTTTATTTATTTTATATACACGTGCACCTACCTCGAACAATAGGATTTTTGTTTACCTTTGATCGGTTGGCTCCATTTAGGATATCTTCCTTTCCCAAGTACATAATCAAATTATTAACACGCAGATACGTAATAAATTTATTTGTTATAAGTTTTGGATACAAAATATTTGATTTTACTAAACATATTTAATTTTTACAACAAAAATTATAAAAACACACCGTGATGGCTGGCACAAAAAAACGTAATGAAGTTGCATTTTCGGACGGGTTGATACAGTGTTGCCAGATATACTGCTTTTTTTAGCGAGCTTAGATAAATTGTGATGCTGGCATGGAATGTGGCGTACTACAATTGTTAAGAATGTCTAGGACAAGGAGGGAGTATAATTAGGAAAAGTTATGAGACTGACATGGGGTATCTTAATTCTGAAATTTCTTGAACGAGTTCATGAAGTGACGATGAGGGGATAGGATTAAATTTTTAAGTTGATAAATTGCTCATGATAGATAAGTTACGTATAAGTCAATCATAATTTTTGCCGAATTGACAGTACAAAAACCCACCTATAAGTTACTGCAGTGATCTTCTCGTCATGGTCAAATTCCGCTTTCAAGCCGCGCAAAGCTTGACCGATTTTTCCCACGTTGCCCCACACACGTACCACCCCATCCCATCCGCCAGATATTAAGAGCCGTTCTGTAATTTGAAAACCGCATTAAAATGCACATGACCAAATTAATCCGACATTTCCGGCACAATCCCGGAATTCACTGTTCTGTATCACAGTACAATAAATAGTTGATATTTGTTTTTCATTGAATGTCTACTTCAACTTAGTGTACCTGATGGTGAATGGTTACTACAATGCATGGACACTAGCAGCCATTTTCAAACAAAGGCTACAAATACGTTGTCACATCTGAGTACAAGCATGGAATGTAAATGCTGCGGCCCATAGACATCTACATCTATACAAGATTACGAAAAAAAATGCTAAGGCGTTGTCACCCAGAGGACTAAGTTGGGTTGCCTCGTTTAAAGTAAAAAGGGTCATAGAAGCCTTGTGCTGCTATTTGACGCTAGTATTCTATGAGAGCGCGGATTCCCCGGTCAAGCCGACCCATTCGTACTACAACCATAATATAGTAGCAGCGTAGCTCCATCACAATAATAGTCAAATCATTTTATGTATGGCAATGTTAAGTGATCTTTATGCGTATGCTTGTGGTGTAAAGTAGAAAGAAGAAAAGAGGACAATTAACATTATGTTGATTGTGATACATTTGTGTATAGACAAGGTATTGCATTACTTGCCTAGTCTCAAACTTACAGCCAGTACAGTGCAGACATAAAACAGAACAGAGCTCTAAATAGAATAATACTGCACTCTTAGTTCAAGTGTAAAATATAATTTTAATATGAATAAAACATAACATAAACACTTATGTTGGTCACCCAGAGGGGTTAGACCGGGACGGACTGCCATTTGTCACAATAATGACGAACACATCTTTCATTTTTTTACATCCATATATCCACGCATACATGCTAATATGCTAATTAATATAAAAAAATATAAAATTAGTATTACCGCAATAACCAGACGGTATTTACATAGTAGATATTATGTATTATGTAAATACTGTGTAAATACTGTCTGGTTATTGCGGTTTTTATAGTTCGGGAATTTTCTCATCCCTGTTTAAAATTCAATAAACTAAATTATAAATTGTAACTAAATTTATAAAGAAAACGTACATAGTTTTTTTTTATTATTGTTTGCTATGAATATGTAATATTAAATGTTGTCATATAAACGAGGTATATCTTAAGATAAAATATGACTAATTGTAAATCTCGTGAATATCTTGAGGCCCCGTGCGCGAAATCAACTCATTTCGGACAAATCTGATCACTATTTGTGTGAACAGGAAAACGAATTTTAACTTTTTTTTATTTTTATTATAATAGTCTAGTTCTTAATCTAATATCTGGCTTGAAGGGATGTATCATATTATCTATATAATAATGGCAAATCACCAATATTCACAACCCTTTTTCCGAAAAGTAACGATCAAGTGATTTTTGTCTTTGTTTTACAACGAAACTACAAAATATTTCAAACATTAAAAAATATAAATAACATAAGTATACGGTCTACTTGTTTGTAGCCATATCAGTTTTTTTTTAATTTCTAACCAAATATAGCAGAAAAAAATTGTTGAAATAACGTAATTTCCAGAAATCTTCGTTCGAAATAAGTATTTTTTTCTATTACATAGAAACACTTTTAATTAATTTAAAAAATTACACATTAATCTTAAGATAACCCTTTATTGGAAACTAAATTTTATTTCATAAATAAATAATAATTTTGTTTATTACTAAATGGCAAAGAGAACTATATTATCGACCGCGCAAAATCGATCCGATCAGTGACGACCGAGCCTTCCCAGAGCGAGGTCATATCACTTTTACGTAAACATTTCCAGAAATTGTACGCCGACCACCAAATTTTGATCAGGGTAAGTATAATGATTTCTTATATTTACGCGAACACTACACATTGAAATAATACTAGTTTTTACGGATTTTATCGCGTATATTTAACTATAAATACCCGACGTTTCAAGCGCTTTACAGCACCCATGGTCACGGGGAGGACTGAGATGTTCAACGTCCAAATGTCATAGTTAACAGCGGTTACCGTAGAATAAAATTTAACTTTTGTTCCGATCTACACAGTATGAACTTATGGTATCTTGAAGTCTTGCAGTTGTATGCTTGGGTTGGGATTTAATTTTATTTATTATAGGATCCCAAGCAGATGGCAGCACCCAGCCATCTTCTCTATTGAAATTAGGATGTTTTTTGATTTCAATAGCCTCGCGAATCATCCTTGGAAGGAATCGGTGTTCTTTAGCGAGGATTTGTGGTCTATCAAATCTGATGTAATGACGGGGGCGATCCTGTACGTGTTCACAGACTGCAGGGAAGTTTGTGTTGTTGCACGCCTAGTCTTTATATAAAAAGTTCAGGTGTGCGTGTTCGTAATTATTGTTATCCTAAACGGCTATACCAATTATGATGATTTTTTTCTTCGTATGGGATCACCTGGGTGGTTCTTAGTACCTAATAGTTAGACCCGGCTGCTGTCTCAGTACGTTTGCTATGTTCATTGATATTTTATTTTTGATAGTTTTTTTTAAGATCTCATAGAATTATGTCCGCATGAAATAATGCAAAAATACCACCCGCGGCTGCATCGAATTGGGTCATAATTAAGATACCTAAATTGTGATCTATGGCAGGGTGACGAACCTATAAAGATCAACGTGCCATTCTTTGTAAATAAATGTTTAAAGTGGCCATAGATGTGCCATCCAATAATTGAGACCTATTAATCATTGGGAAAATAATAAAAACAATAATAGCAATTCCACGCACCGCGCCTACTCACTCCGTAACGTAGGCTTAGTCGCGTTCTTTTGTTTTTCATAGTGTTTGTTACGTACTTACTAAACTAAATAGGCCGAATGTTTTATCAAAAATACAAGTATCTACAAATGGATGCCTCATGGACAAAAATAAATTCAAAACATTGAGTAAATATTATAAAAGAAATGAGTATTATTAATTTTAAAATCAAAGTATTTACTTGACGTGTACGTCACGCACTCGTGCTCTGTATTTTATTTATCCCTTTAACATTCCGTTTCTCATATACGGCCTAATATTTAAATTTAAATGTTTTGCATTTACAAAAACTTTGTTTTAATGAAATCACGATGTTTGATTTTCGGGCAAATACCAATAAGACATGTTAAATTTGTCTGTACTCTCTAGCAGACATTAATGACATCGCGGAACGAAAACATTGAATTACTTAAATATATATGCATAGTGTATTTGTCTAACACGTTTCTTTTTTATTCTCATTTTATGTTGATTGTAATAAATATTAAAATACTAAACTATTATACAAAAATATCCCAGACATTTAGTTCTAAACCGTACTTACTATGTATCCTAAAATAATTATCAACTAAAGGATCAAAATTGTTTAAGCGAGCACTGCGCTCGGTCTTTAGCCGTGTGTGCGTAAACGATGCACACAAAGATAGCACCGCAATGAATTTGCCTAAACTCTATCGAATAAATTTTCTGCACGGCCTCTTAATAAATGCATTATTTCTAAAGTAATTAAATACAATTATACCTTTCATTAGCCAAAGTAGACAACTAACAGAATCGTCGTGTGCACGGAAACTCTCCACAACCCTTCCGTATTCCACGTTATACAAGTATCTGAAAAAATAGAAATAGAAATCATACAATTTCAATTGAGTTTGGTATCAATGTAAGAATATCCAACATCCCACTTCGTCCAATAGGTGTCGTTACAGGCGAGTACAGGCAAGGCTACAAAAAGCTCATGGCTTCCGATAGATGGCGGTAAGCCAAATGTAAACATCGAGACTGACGATTTTTATATTATGGTAGAGGTGCTCTGCAAATATGTTACGAATGCAGCTATTTAAGCTATCAGCTTCACCAGAAAAGACAACGTGGTGTTCTCACAGAATACCAGCGTAAAACAGCAACGTAGTAACAATCATACAGATCTGAAACAATTATTTGTAGGCCATAAAAATATTAATTCCGTGTGGGATTCGAACCCGCGGTTCTCAGCGCCACAACTTAAGGTGATACCTCGATTTTTTTTCTATTCAACATATTTCTTTAGTTTTATAGATTACAAACCAAAATTTTGGTATATGATTTTTGACTATATGACCTTGGATTGCATAAAAGAAAAAGACGATAATATCATGTAATTTTCTCGATAGACAAAAAAAAATTGCAAAGTAGGCTCTAATTATTTACATTTCTCCATGACACCACAATATGCTTACGAGTAAGTTCACGGAATTATTTTAAAACATAGTAAATAATCATTCTCATAAACCAGTTTTTTTTAAAAATATATAACAAAGTTTTGTTAAAATAAATAAAAATGTTGTTTGGCGCTTACTTAGTTTTTTCCGAGCGCTTGCTCGGTATGGCTATCTCATAATTTGCGTACTATGAAGTCATTTCAATTGCATCACTTTCATTTTGACACTACCTCTGTCGTCCGTTAGCTTCACCGACAAAGGAATAAGCCACGCCCTCAAAACCTCGAATCATTTTCAAGGTATCCTCTTAATGCTAAGCTTCTGTGCCACTGAACCGTTATACTTTTTGAGGTAATGCAAATAGAATCGGTTTGTTTTGTTTAAGGTGCTACATGAACTCATTATTACTATTCGTGTTACAATAATGTTAAAACTTCTTCAAAATGCCAATCTCATTTTTTTAAGCCAATGCAAATTTAAGAATACTTACATTTCATTATCCCATGAACCAGCTGCGACTGTATGTTCATCAACCATCACGCAAGAACTTAAAGGTGTCGAACACAAGACTACACTCCGCATCTGTTTGCCTTGGCCCAAATCATATACTTTCAGAGCGCCATCCTTGCCTACGGAAATAATTTTCGAGCCTTCCCGAAGCACACAAGTGACAGCTTCTTTATGTAACCGTATCGTATTTATACATTTTATTTGAACCGGTCGAATTTCGCTTCCCCCGTGATTCAATAATTTTGGAATTTGTTGTGTAACCTTTCTAACGTGTGGTTTAGTAAAAAGTTGCTTAGGCACTTGTCCGAACTCCATTATCTGTACTTCTAATGCGTGTCTATCATTCATATCGTAAACGCATTCAAGATCAACTGAACCTTCGTAGCATACGTGATGAAATACTAAAATAAAGAAAAACATTTTATGTTACAACTAATTTCATTTTAGAAGAAATTTGTAGTAGTGCCTATGGATTAATACACAAAACAATGCAATTTTTACACAATATAGATATTATTGTTGTAGCACGAATGGTTCAATTTGACTAAGGAAAGGCCACGCTCTCACAGAATACCAGCATAAAATGCTGCTGTGTTTCGTATGGTGAGTATAGAGAACCGAAGACCCTTCTTACTGGTAACGAGGCATTCCATCTTAGTCCTCAGGGGTGACAAAGCATCTACATTTGGTTCTTAATCGAGGATGGAAATATGTCTATGGGCCACAACGACCACTTACCATCAGATATCTGCTCGTTTGTCACCCTTATCCTATAAAAATATACCTGTGCTGTATTTTAAATTTTAAACTTTTTTAAATTTTACTTTTAAGAATATCCGTAGTTTGGTTTATCCATTCCTAATCTAATTAACTTAAAAAATAACTAATATATCAGAAAGAAACATTTATCTCTACACTTTTCTAACGAATTAACCTCCCCTGCTATGAAGTCTGTAAAATATTTCACGTCATTCCATGGTGGCAGTGTTCTAGTGGCAGAAAAGTTGATGCCCTCATTATGATACATTATTTAAAACACTAGCAGTAAATTATATTAGCGGACTCTCTATGGCGTGTAAAAATATCATTATCTACGATATTCAGTTTTATTGCACAGCCACGCAGCGACTATATTATAGTGTAGCATGAATGGGTCGGGTTGACCAGGAAAGGACCACGCTCTCACAGAATACCAGCGTAAAATTCTCACAATAACAACTGGTATTCTCACAGAATACCAGCAGCTCAATGCTGCTATGTTTCGTACCAGCTGGAAGAAGGTAGCCAGGCAGCGTGACAACTGGAGGAAGATCGTGGAGGAGGCCAAGACCCACAAAGGGTTGTAGCGCCAACAGAAGTAAGTAAGCTGCTATGTTTCGTATGGTGAGTGTAGAGAACTGGAGACCCTTTTTAGCTTTTTACTGAAATCGAGACATTCCCCCAGGTCATCAGGGGTGATAAGGCATCTTTTGATTCTTAATTGAGTATATATGTATATGTCTATGGACTACAGAACCTACTTACCATTAGGTGGACTGTGTGCTCGTTTGGCACCCTTATTCTATAAAAAAAATTGATTTTTTTAAAATTATTTTAGTTCTTTGAAATCAGCTTAGTAAATACTGTTTAAATGTTAATTGCTTTGGTCAAACATTTAAAAGAAAATTAAAATGGTATAAAAGACACCCTCAGTCCACAGCTATTCCTGAAGGAAGTTGTTAAATGCAGGCTCAGGACCATGTTTGGTAGCATTCTTTTGGGAGGCCTATGTTCAGCAATGGACTCATGAAGGTCTGTAATGAAGAATGATGATGACATACATATTATCTAAAAACTTGACATTCAATTCTTTTAATCATCTGTGCATTCATTTAATAATAATATTTTAAGTGCTTAACATTTGAATAGAAACAAACCATTGTTAGCCTTGACCGCTTCTTCACCTCTTTGCTTATAACCAAAAATGAGATCAATCCATAAATGCAAATGTCTAGAAACAAAATCAGACTCCAAAGCTTCACGTAGAGTTAATACAAATTCCTCTGGCGAGCCTGCCCATGGTGGAAGTGTAACGTTATTGACTTTAGACCCGTCGTAACGTTCCCCAAAGTCTATTTCATGCTTATTTACTAGAAAATCGCCCTTAGCACTCGTGTCATAAAACTCTGGAACTAATTCCTATAAAATGAAATAAAATATTAGTACGATACTGCTAGACTATTATATCTTTCGCATTTCTTCCTTGTCCTCAAGTCAATCAACCGATCACCCCTACGAGCAATGCATCTGTAACTGGTATTGTATTAAGGTGGTTACAGTTGCAGGTGTGTCCATGGCATACTAAGCAATCTGATAGTTTCATTGCCAGTCTAATTATAAAAATTGGATTTATTGTACATTTTCTGTCAGAATGTTTTTAAAATCGTCAAATTTCGAAGAATATGTTTATTTTGAAGGAAAAAATCGAGATATGTAAAGACAAATCCAATTTTTATAACGCTACAGTGACAATGAAAAAACCAGATAACTTTATTTCTTTATTTCAGACACTTTTAAAATACTTTCTGACAGGAAATGTACAATTATTTTCCCATAAAATTTGCGGTAGGAAGTAAAAAGTCGAGTTTTTGTTAGAAATTTTCAAGCTTCAATTTAGTAGTTCAATTTGGTGGTTTTAGTGTATGGTAATAGAGAAGTTGCATGTTTTTTTTGTAAGTTTGCTAAAAAGTATTTAAAAAATAACAATTGATTTTTTATGTGATTTCACGATTAAAAATGGTTTTTCCACAATGTTAATTCAAACGCCAGTGGTTTGGCGTTTGAATTAACATTGTGGAAAACTGACGACCAAACTGATGGTTCAAATGTATTAAATAATTTTATGCGGTGCGGCTATTAAATTAAATAGAGTAGTGGACTGTATATTAGCGCGGTGCGAGCGGTGAATGGAATTTAATTTTATTGTGATACTGCAAATGCCCTAAATTCGGGATATAGGAAGGACGTGAAGGAATGCATGTGCACCCACCTGGACTTCCGCTGATCTGCCTCGTGTCTCGATGGCTGCCGGCTTTCTTCACACTTATCAACTTCACAGACAATCTTCACAGATAATCACGAAATATAGCGTTATTGCAAATGTCTATACTTTTTACTATATGCTTGTATAATTCAATATCCAAATCACACAAGGGCGGGAGCGATGACGCGAGATATAAGCGATGCGGTTGGTTGCGTGTCTTCTCAACTTGTGTGAGCCCCGTTAACACGAATGCACATGCTGGGCATAAAAAGGCGGTAGATAGGAAACCCTCGGAAATGGGCTTTGCAGTAATCTTATTGGATAATAATTAACGAATCTCTTATAAGCGTTAGGTGATAGTGCAAAGTGGCGCGAACAGCCAGTGACGTCATATTATATCGCTTTAGTACCTCCACCGGATAGTGAAATGATAAAACACTCATTGTCAAAATAAATAAATAAATTGTCATTGCATTAACATATAATACAGGCTATATGTTTTGTTATGATACATGGTGATCTGAATTTAGAAAATACTGTTGTGTTTTCTAAATTCGGATAATCGTAATATATAGCACGATTGCGATTCACTCACAGACTCAATGGATATAATGACGTCATAACCAATCGTCGTTTTTCCTCATTCAAAATGCCGGCATCTTCTAAATTTACTCACAACTTCTCCACAGTGGTATTCAGTTATAAAAAAGTTAGACTTGTTTAATTCCTAATTCATATAATTTATGCAATTCTACAAATAATTTTTTTATAGACAAATAATAAATTAAAAAATGTAAAGGTTCGATTATTTGAATATTTTACCGATTATTCGCTTTAGCATGAATTTGAATCATCCAAACACTATGCTGAGGTGCAAAACGACATATGATTGAAACAATGTCAAGCAGAAAAGTTGATTTGGGTTAAATTTTTCATATTTTGCTTTGTTTGAAACATAATCAAATTTAAATTAGATAAATAACTATATATTATGTAGTAATGAAATATATAGGTATTAACTTCATAATTCTTTAGATTTACGTAAAAGGTTATTTTAAATTGTGTGAGTACGCTTGTACAGAGTTATTGCAGAATAATTAATATTTAATGTCAAAAAGTATTTCTTAGATTTAGTTAAGTATAGATAACTATTAACACTATGATTAAAGAATCTTTAAAAAAATTATATTATATTATAATATGACATTTAATTCAAAACGAATACCTACCTTAAAGTCGGACATGTTATTCAAACAGTTGTTGTACACATCTCGCACCGAATTGAACATTCTATCAGGATGATCAAATTTTCCATTTTGTAAACACAACATATACCGTGGATATTTTCGAACCTGTAACATATTATGATCACAAGATGATAAAATTTATAAAAGTAATGTTATATAATAGTAGATCGGTTGAATATATCACATTGTTAGACAATTTCTTTTTTAAATCAAAGCTAGCATTTCATAAACTTAAAAATCAACCCTAAATCAGAATTATTACATAAAACACGCATAAATGTGGCACCCAATTTTTTAAAAATTTTACTATCCAAACGTAAATAAATGAAACAATCTAGTCAAGATTACGGGAACGTAAAATGATTTTTTAAAAACTATTTAAAATTTATTTTATTTCTTAATACAATTATAACTACTTAATTAATACGTCTTGACAGAAGTCGATGTCAAAACGAAGTGGCCGCTCCCACGAGCTCTGCCTGATACCTCATGCAACCAAAAGCGCTGACTCTACAGTTACTGGATACTGTCTAATGCTTATGCAGCCCCCTCTAAGTACGAACCGTAACAACCCTATGGTCTTGTGGTTGCATAACTATTTTTAAATCTCCATTAAAATGTTTATTATTAAAAGTACTATATGAAAATATCGACGGGTGCAAAGTAAAAAAAGCTAACTGCAATTTTGAGATTTTTGGTTTTTTGTAAAAACTAACTTAAAATATCATGTTCTACAACATAGCAAAAACAAAAATATAAATATCACCTTATTTTTGGTACTTTTGTCACGTAAAAGAAGACAACTACGCCTGTTTTGTGAAATTGCACGATGTAGATGCGGACAACTACCGCTGACCGTTTATACGCGGGACGCGCGGGGGGCCAGCGGTCAGTCATATTGCGTCATCAGTCAGATGACATGTGCTTCGCCGGCCGGCACGAATATTTGTTTGTTTTGGTTTGTTAAGTGTTATAGTGTGTGTAAAAGTGTTATCATATTAGTAAACAGTTTGAGTTCAACACAAAAGACATGGAAAGACGTAAATTATTGGTGAATTTGGGCAAAACGGGACGACAATGCGATATTATGAACCGAGAAGATCTATTACAACTTATCGATAACAGCCGTGAAACTAGTTCTTGTACGTATTTTTTATAGTACAAGTTTAATGTTATTGTTATTTTGAAGTTAAATCATAATTAGTTTTTGTAATTATGAAAATAGGTTATCATAGATATTTTTTTACGAAACTACGCATAAACGGCTATCTGCCATTAAGCTTTTTCTACGTTGTGATTGTGATGTAGATGTCTCAATTTACTTTTGTAAATTAGTATTGTTTGTTATGTTTATGAGTACCTACCTATGTTAATTCTTATTGTTAGCTATACAACATGTAACAAAAACCCTGTGGTTCCCGTTAACTGTGTTATCAGAATCAGTATCCAGGCATATGGAAATAATTTTTTTTTCTAAAAAACGCATTTAAAAAAATTAATTTTAACCCGGCGAGAATGTGGAGGGGTCAGTTTGACCCTAACAAATTTAAAGCGGCTAGATTTTATATTTCGCGCGGGTGCACGTTTTCGAATGTCTCAGTATAGTTCATTTCAAATAGCATGGCAGGATTGTACTTGAAGCGGTCATTAAGCGATAACAAAAGAAGTGGTATTTACAACCGATACCTGGGAAGACCTTATCTTGACGTGGTATTTTTGTGGCAGCAAACAAGTTTTGATGCTTTTGTTAAATACACGATGACATTGTTGTCAAAAATTCAGTCGTCTTGTAACTTCGTTATTACACAGACGTAGAAATAAACATGTTTCGACCATGGGAAATATCAAATAACAAATAGAAAAAATTCCCAGCACAAACACTAGGAAAAGTGACATAATAAGTTTTTTAAGAAGTCATAACATTTCTGTGCCAGAGAAATCAACAATTAAAAGTTTGTTGGAAGTAGTCAAAAACAATTATTTTGAAAAAAAAAAT
This sequence comes from Parnassius apollo, assembly GCA_907164705.1. Lineage (NCBI taxonomy): Eukaryota > Metazoa > Arthropoda > Insecta > Lepidoptera > Papilionidae > Parnassius > Parnassius apollo. Next base: position 4,717,174 of record CAJQZP010000935.1, read on the forward strand.
ATGTGGTCGATGAATTAGCACAAGAGGCTGGTCATGAGATAATGAGACTCCCACCTTATTATTGTATATTGAACCCAATTGAGTTAATGTGGAGTCAAATAAAAAAAACTGTCCGTAAGTCAAACGTTACGCCTACAATAGGGGAAAATGTAATCCAAAGTGTACGAAACGTAATAAATTCTACAAATCCCATTTTTTGGAAGAATGTTTGTGACCATGTCATAAGAGTGGAAAACGAATTTTCGAGGGATCGGATATAACCATTTATAATAAATACGTGTGAGGACACAGATACCGATGAATGTTCTTCAGAGTGATTGATTAAAC